>JAQFVV010012558.1:19876-367376 GCA_028023455.1 Epiperipatus broadwayi | reverse complement strand
AAATTCAGTGATCCCATGCCAAAGCCCTAATAGCAAAATTATAATATTAGTAAAATATCAGTCATATGTCCCATGACCTATATAGCTTGTATTACGAATATGTAATATATAAAGAGCCTGCTAATAGCTCTAAACAAGTTTTTTTTTTATGATAAATGCTACAAGAGAAAATACCTGAAGCCTTTATCTATGATGGTCCCCATCCCCAGACCGGTTTCAAGCTTATGGCTCTCATCAGTGAGGAGATGAGAGCCATAAGCTTGAAACCGGTCTGGGGATGGGGACCATCATAGATAAAAGCTTCAGGTATTTTCGCTTATAGCATTTATCATAAAAAAAAAGCTTGTTTAGAGCTATTAGAAGGCTCTTTATATATTACATATTCGTAATACAAGCTATATAGGTCATGTGACATATGACTGATATTTTACTAATATATATATTTCTTGTATCTATCTATCTATATATATATATATATATTTCTTCTATCTATCTATCTATCTATCTATCTATCTATCTATCTATCTATCTATCTATCTATCTATCTATCTATCTATCTATCTATCTATCTATCTATCTAACTATCTATCTATCTATCTATCTATCTATCTATCTATCGATAGACAGACAGACAGACAGACAGACAGACAGACAGACAGATAGATAGATAGATAGATAGATAGATAGATAGATAGATAGATAGATAGATAGATAGATAGATAGATAGATAGATAGATAGATAGATAGATAGATAGATAGATAGATACAAGAAATAAAGTTTTTGTAAAGAAAAAGGAAATTGAGACTTTTAATTGTTTGAAGTGTTTTAATTATAGAATTAAGCGCATAATTATTGATATGATTATATGTAATGTATATTTTGAAAGGAAAAAAGGCTCGAGTGGTGATTAGAGGGTTTTAAACAAAAGTAAATGGATTCAATGAATAATTAATTATTAAATTTTGAGTTGGAATATATGTAAATATAGATTTACCATAATTTCCAATCGATGCCAGCTGACGCTAAGATATATTTTGACTCTTCGTTGTGATAATAGCAATAAATCTAAAAAAATAATAATATAAAAAACAAATTATAAATCAATTAAGCAAAATAATAGTTGAAATAAAAAACATAAAAAAACTATTTTTTTAAAAAATATATATTATTCTTTTCATAAATCTTGTGAGATTAAATAATGCCTTTATATATTATGCATTTATTAAAAAAAGCCTATTTTATATAATCTATACAGTTCATATATGAAATAAGGTTAGAATGTTAAATTTTACTGTAATATCATTGCAAATAGTCTAATAAATGATATACAATTGGTCTAACATTTCAAAATATTAAATGTAAGTACCTTTATAACATGTTATATAAAATTTATATTCTGACATGTACATGTCAGAAAAGTTTGATTGGTAAAATTATATTTATCCAACTCCATCAAATTTATTAGAAAACCCCAGCTTGTAAATGCCACGAAGTTGCTTAAAACGTATTCATTAGTCAGATTACTTAATGTGTTTTAAGCTCATTTTAAAGCTTTTTTAATAATTATTATTTTCATAAAGAAGTTGTTGAAACAGGGAAGAATATTATTTTATAAATCAGTGTTTGTTATTATGCATTCAATGTATTAATTTCATTCCATAATATAAAAGTCCAGTATTTTAAATATATAATTATTTTTATCGTTTTCAATGTTAAATTAATAGATATTATAATTAAACATTTTAAAGATGCTAAAGTGCAATTGAAAGGTTTAATTTTACTATATAAATATATTTAATGATGGTCATTTTTATAAGAAATTTGTTATAAAAGTATATAATTAGAATGTCATCAATTTTATTCACTTTTTTGTAATTTCTGGTATAGAAGTTAAAGTGTTTTAACTTTTTATCTAACTTAAAAAAGCAAGTACTGAAAGATTAATAGAGTGCCAGAAATCCCTCTAGAAATTTTTATATTGGGTGATAATGTATGTTAAATTAAATTAAATTTGAAAAATGCACCATAATATCTGAACTTTTTTTGACGTTTGTATATGTTTCTGTAATGCAATATATATATATATATATAACATTAATACCATTCACAATAGTGTATTCTTCATTAATCTATTTATAATTACAAACATTAAATACAATTTTGAAAATTATAAAGTTTCTGTTTACTTAAAATCATTTAACAATTCAACTAAATTTATGTAATACAACATATAACTATAAGTAAAATATTATGTTATCATAAATTTTCAGACAAGTATCAACGAAGCATATAATTTTGTATTATATTTTTATATTACATGATAGTGTATGTTATAATATTTTTTTGAAGAATGTACTATAAAAGTTGAATTTTTATTTTTATATATATTTCTGCAGTGTAATAGTCAATTATATACTTTAAATAATCAAGTTTCAATTTTAAAATAACTTTTTTATAAATTGATTATATATATATATATATATATATATATATTTATTATATATATATATATATATATATATATATATATATATATATATATATACACAATAAAACAAGACACAAATTGTACAACTTGCCTTTAAGCTTGTGCTAAAATGTTCACTAGATGGAGTTTACCACTAGCTCCAAAACAAGTTTTAATTATAAGTGCCAACAGAAAAAGAATTCAAAATCTAAATTGGAAAATCATCTCCAGACTAATTGGCTTCAAGCTCAATGGCTCATCTCAGTGAAAATTTAGGATTTCAGAAACTAGATCTAAAACTCTACCTCAGAACCCTTACTTAATACATTACTAACAGTTTGAAAACTTGAATTTTTCAGACACGTAAATGTCTTCAAATCCAGCTTTAAAACCAGATAGTTTTATGGGTCTGAACTCAGTTCAGATTCACCATATATTAGTAGATAAAGAATATTATATCACAAAAACCTTCAAGAGTACACTTATAATCATTAATAAAACAAGACACAAACTGTGCATCTTGCCTTTAAGCTGAATATTATATTTATTTTGTTTTTTTTGTTAGAATAATTTGTTTTAGAAGTATGAATATACACGTTATATGCTGTATTTATTTAGATACCATGTGCAAGTATGAATGTGCATATTATATACTGGATCTGTTTAAATACCATATGCAAGTATGAATAAAAATATTATAAGCAGTATCTGTTTAGATACTATATGCATGACTGACCTCTGAATTGTTTTTATAAAGAATTTAAATGAATGTACTTATTATAAATTAAATATCTAAATAATTTGCTTGTTCTATATTTAATCTTCTTGATTTTTTAATGATTGCTATGGACTGAAGTTTGAAAATTATATTATGAAGAGATATTTTGAATTTCTTTGTGATGTTTTAAGGAATTATACAAAGTATATATGATAGACTGTTCGTGGTTTGGTAGAGTAGTATTAGGAAATTCCTGTAGTGCAAGGGATCTTTTGACTATTAAGTATAATCTTGTGAATATTGATTATAATACAGTTAACATAGGACTGCATATTTTTATGATTCACATTTTCTTTCTGTAAATCAATAAGTGCTCAGAGAAAAGCCATGATAGGAATGTAAGTCAGACACAAGAATAGGAGGTCTAAAGCTCTGCATCCATGTTTTAATTGTTTTTTCCTAGTTCTTGAAGTTTTTAATCCCTCATTTTAATCCCTACTATCATCATTGGTTCCTACATCATAATTGGTATCATTTGAAATGTTTGAAGAACAATAGCTAGATTATTAAAGGATGTTTGGAATTTTTGAAAGACAAGAAGAGCAAAATATATAACAAATGATGTATAACTAGAGTGTTATATAAAGTTTGTGGAATGATTTGAAATTCCAAAAATATTTAAAGAGATATAGAAAGTTATGGAGTGTATGGCAAAGTCATGTAAAAATGATGAATGGAAGTGAAACCAGAATATTATTAACATCATGTAATATGAAGTGAATAAATACCATATATTTTTTATATTTTTAAAATAATTACGTTATCATTTGGTAATAGTAAACATAAGAACACATATAAATTATAATTATTATAAAATTTTATTATGATAAAGTCCTGTAGTGAAAAACCTATTGTTGAAGAATATATTTTTGTTTAGTAATGCATAATATAACAAATAAACTATTTAGATAATGAATACGAAAATTTCATAGAAATATTTAGATAAATGTTTCATTATCAAATAAAAGTTTATTTATGAAGGTGTAATTGTTTAAAAAAATGTTTTTGTAGTAATAATGCTGAAGTGTATTAATGCAATAGAACTAGAAAAGGTAATAGGATTATTGTAGAAGTGTATTTTGATTCTATGAAAGAGTTCAAATTATTTAAATGTGCAATCTAAAAAAATGCTAGAATTTTTTTTAATAAGTGTAAGTTTAAGTAATAGATATTATTACTTTATGATATAAAATATTTGAATTGAAAATTAGTTATTTTTATGTAAATATTTTTGAATATAATTATTTTGAATTTTGAATAATTTAAATGTTGTAAATATTATATTAGTAAATTTTAAAAATTTATATTTGTTATAATAAATTGATACTGTTGTTCTGAATTAAATTAATATCTTCAGAGTTTCTTTTGTTGTCGTATCCAAGTCATTAGGAATCTTCTCAACCACATGCGTGTTCTAAAAATTAATTATATCTCAATATAATAGCACATGATTTACAGAAAATGAAATATGATTATTATACTATGATTATATTAACTTATTGAACGTAAAGAATTATATAGTGCAAATTTTCATTATTTGATGTAAGAATTATAACGAATTTTAATATATATTTTTTAATATGCCATAATAAATATTATTTGTAGTAGTTTATAATTTTAATTCTGTTTTTAGCTGATTAGCAAATTAGTTAAATGAAGTTTTGAAATAAGAGTTATCGATTCTATTTTTATATTGGACTATTTCCATCATCTAATATGTGTATTGAATGTCTTTAGAAAAAAATAACTTTATTTAAATATTCCAAATACATTCAACTATGTTATTTTATTTATTATTGTTGTTGTGATATAGTTAGGTATATGAAAACTCTCTCACAATATATATATATATATATTATATGTTTATATATATATATATATATATATATATATCACAATATATATATATATATATTAATGTTTTAATAATATTCTTTATTGTCTATAAAAGTTACATGAAGTCTACATACAATGGCATGATAATTTTTGGGTGTTGGATGGGGGTCTGCATCAGTAAACCCATTGAATTACAGTGCTTTAGAACTTGTCATTACTCATTTCTGATTTTGTTGTTCATTGGTGTCTCTCCTGCAATTTTTCGTTAATATCCTGTTATCATTTTTGTTTATTAGTCATAAGTTTTATATATTTGTTCAGCTGTGTGAAAATCCATATTTCATATTGTCCTTTTAGGTGTTGTTTGAATACTCTGTGCTTATATAATAGCTAGCTTTGCATGCTCCTAGATTGACTTCTGTGCAATATATATATATATATATATATATATATATATATATATATATAGAATTGATATATATATATATATATATATATATCAATTCTGGTGTGCTATCTGTTTCTAAACTATATAAGTTTAGAATTATCATTGATATTTACTGTTATCATTTTTTATTTATCATAAAGCATCAATTATAGGTACCCGCTTGGCTTACAAATTTTAACTGGTGGTTCCAGATTTTTCTTTAGAAAGCAGTCATAGGCAATTTAGTTACAATGGACTCAGGCTCTTTAATTCTTTTGTTACTGACTGTTCAATTGACTTTGATAATTTATCTTTTTTTATTTTTAAAAAATATTTAAAATTTTGGTTATTGTCTTATGTATAATATATTGATTAATTAATATGTATATATTTTATTTAATATGTATATCTCCTTGATTGTATTTATTCTTATATTATTTGTTTTTGTTTACTTGTTTTAGTATTTATAGTGGAGTAATGTATAGTATTATATTTATTATTATTATTATTATTATTATTATTATTATTATTATTATTATTATTATTATTATTATTATTATTATTATTATTATTATTATTATTATTATTATTATTATTATTATTATTATTATTATTATTATTATTATTATTACTACTACTACTACTACTACTACTACTACTACTACTAGTACTACTACTATTATTACTACTGGTACTGCTACTGGTACTGCTGCTGCTGCTGCTACTACTGCTGCTGCTACTACTGCTGCTACTACTACTACTACTACACTACCACCACCACCACTACTACTACTACTCTACTACTATTACTACTACTACTACTACTACTACTACTACTATTATTATTATTATTATTATTATTATTATTATATACTAATCACAGCAGCATAACTATTTTTATCAGACAAAAACATACTATGTATACATATGTGGGTATATGTATTCTGATGAGTATAGTATATATCTGTAGACGAACTTTCGAGTAAAAGATTTCATTTACATTATTTGATTATAATGTTGATTTATATTTTGTTATCAGCATAATGATTATTGTAATATTAGCTTCCAATAAAAAATACAAAATAAGATAACTATATTTTGATGACAGTGTAGTTAAAAATGAACATAAATGATTGTTCTTCCAAAAAAACCATTTTAGTTAAATCATTTGCTTCATTTGCAATCTTGAAATATTACTCATGTCATTGGGAAGAAAAGCTAATACAATACTAATAAACTTTAACACTTACACAAGTTAGAAAAAACTGTTGTTTGATATTTGTTATATTCAAGCCTGGCAGTAAGAATTGTTGCTCATGATCTAGAGTTAATTTTTCATATACCCAATTAAAGCAAACTGTAAATTAATGATAGATAGATTAAATGATTTAAGTAGTGTGAATAATGGCAATGAAAGAAAAAGATATGGGTATGAAAGGATGTTGAAGGAATTTCAATATAGGATGGAAGAATTAAAGTATGATATAAGAAGGAATAAGAATGATAAATCTGGTTATGATAATGAATGGAAAATGGTTATGAATATGAAGAGTAAATCTAATTATGTGGTGTTCTTAAAATGAGATAAAACATCTAGTATGGTGGTAATGAAGATAAAAGAGTATAGGGAAAAGATAGAAATATTATAAAAAGAGGATTGTTTTGAAAGGATTAAGAAGAATGAGGGGATGGGGAAAAATAAAATAAAAATAAAAAGATTTATAACAGAAATGTATTCAAAAGGAATTATAGGTGTGAATGATTTAGTGAAATTAAAAAGAATGGAGTTTAAAGATGCTGAGATACATGTGGTACCAAAAACGCACAAGATTGGGATACCTTTGAGACCAATAATTAATAATATTGATACATATTATGAAAAATTTTCAAAATGGTTGTTTACTAAGGTTTTTAAAAATATGGAAAGAAAGAAAGAGGAAATAATGTTAATAATTCATATGAATTTATAAAAGAATTAAAAGTTTTTTTAGAAAAAAACAATAATGTAAAAAATATATGGTTTGTAAAATTAGATGTGTGTAATATGTATACAAATATAGATCGAAATAAAGCTTTTGAAGTAATTATGGAAATGTATATCAAGGATGGTAATAAGAATATTAAAATAGAAGGTCATTTATTATATGACATGTTGAGTGTATGCTGTAAGGATGTTATATTTGTATACAATGGGAAATATTATTTAAGTGGTTTACTGGCATCATTATATATGGATTTTTTTGAAAAAAGATATTTTAGTGATACTAGATACAAACCTATATTTTATGTGAGATATATTGATGATTATTTTTTGGTATTTAATGGAAATGAAAATAGATCAGAATGTTTTTTTTAAAATATATTAATTCAATTAGGAAAATATAAAATTTCCAATGGAAAAAGAAATAAATAATTCAATTAATTATATGGATGTGAAAATTAAAAAAGTTATAAAAAAATATAGAGTAGGGATTGAAAATAGAATTTTTAGAAAAGATACTTTTTATGGATTATTGAGTAATTGGGAATCAGATATTGAATACATACATAAGATTAATATTGTTAATAATAGAATAGTTAGAGGAATTAATTTACGTTCAGAGGAGGAGTTATTTAATTAGGAAATGGAGTGTATAAAAAATTAGGCAGTAAAAAATCTTTATCCAATTAAAATTATTAATAAATTGTGTGGAAAAAAGAATATACACAAAATTGAGAGGAAATTGAGAAAAAAGAAAAGAAGAAATTTATGTATAGTGGGTATAAAGTGTCAAAAAGTACTTTTTTTAAGATTAAAAAGATAATGAGGGATATGAATAAGTAATATGGGAAGGAATGTGGTTTATTGTTGAAACCAGTATATAAAAGAAAATGTAATTTAAGTAATATGATAAAAAATAGCAATGTTGAAAATATGAATGGTATTTATAAAATAGAGTATTTGAATTGTAAAAAAGATAATAAAGATGTGTCATATATTGGTACAACAAAGAACAAATTAGAGACAATATTAAAACAGCATTTGAGAGATAAGAATTCTAGTGTAAATATACATAGTAAGAAAGTTGGACATATAAATTTTAAGATTAAATTGTTGGATGGGGTTAGATTATATAAAGAAAGAATGGTAAAAGAGAGTTTATATATAAACAGATGATATAAACTTGTTTTGAATAGAATATGCATAAAAAAATATTTTTGGAAATAAATGTAGTTTTGAAGAGTATAGGAAAGAAAAATAAATAAGTGTTTTATTGTAATAATTGGATTTTGGTTAAAAGAAAATGTAAAAAGGGAAAGTTTTTTGAGGAGAAGGTAGGTAAGTAAGTGTGGTGTATATTTTATGTTTTAATTTAATTTATTTTTAATGTATTTTATTTATTTAAATTTTTATGGGGTTCATATTTTTTTTTTTTTTTTATAAATTATATATTTTTTGGTCTTTTTGGTTTTATTATGTAGAGATTGTTATAATGTAATATGTTTTTTCTAGATCCTTGGAAATGACTATAAATTAAAAATAGTTGAAATGTTGGAACAAGTAGATGATAGCAAATCAGCTTGAAATCAGCTGATCTGAGGGTGGAGCCAACGAAAGAGACAGTTAATTCTGACTCTGGGGTTTATGTAAACAAAAATATGCTTGTTTGGAGTTCTTGGTAAAGCTCCATCTATTGACCATAAATACAAGGGATAGCAAGTTTACGTATATAAAACTTGTTTTTGTTTTTCATAAATGTGCCTTTAAGTTTTCTTGCAATGATGTATACTGCAGAAGCTTTGACTATGTGGAGAAACTGAACTGATATCAGACCCATATAGCTATCTGGCTTGATAAGCTGAGTTTGAAGACATTTACGTGTCTAAAAAATTCATGCTTGCAAACTGATAGAAACTTGTTGCATAAACGCTTAGAGTTAGTGTTTAGGTCTAGTTTCTAGCTCCTATCCTTCACTGATGATAGCAAATCAGCTTGAAATCAGCTGATCTGAGGGTGGAGCCAATGAAAGAGACAGTTAATTCTGACTCTGGTGTTTATGCAAACAAAAATACGCTTGTTTGGAGTTCTTGGTAAAGCTCCATCTATCGGCCATAAATACAAGCGATAGCAAGTTTACGTATATAAAACTTGTTTTTGTCTTTCATATATATATATATAAGAAATAAAGTTTTTGTAAAGAAAAGAAGAAAATGAGATTTTTAATTGTTTGAAATGTTTTAATTAATATCAACAAATTAAAAATTTTTCTCCTTTTTTTTTTCAAAAACTTTATTTTTTTATCTCAATACTGAACATATATATACATTTATATAATATGAAACTCCAACGTTTCAACTGTTTTTATCTCATACAGTCATTTTCAAGGATCTGCAACAACAATATTAAATACATATCAATAAATAAACTTCAATATAATAAAAACTTCCTCTTACATTAACATAAACAGTAACAAACATATATAAATATATTTTACTTACATCTTTCTCCCACTGCTATATTTTATTACTCTTTCTTTTACATTATTTAACTACAAATATATATGTTTGTTACTGTTTATGTTAATGTAGAGGAAGTTTTTATTATATTGAAGTTTATTTATTGATATGTATTTAATATTGTTGTTGCAGATCCTTGAAAATGACTGTACGAGATAAAAACAGTTGAAAGGTTGGAGTTTTGTATTATATAAAAGTATATATATGTTCAGTATTGAGATAAAAAAAATAAAGTTTTTGAAAAGAAAAAGGAGAAGAATTTTTAATTTATTGATATTATTGTAGAACATATATATTTCAAAAGAAAAAGTGGATGTACCTTTGCTGTGTTATATATGATAAATGTTTTAATTATAGAAATATATGTTTATATGTAATGTATATTTTGAAAAGAAAAAAAAGGTTGGAGTGGTGATTAGAGGGTTTTAAACTGAAATAAATGGATGAAGTAGTAATTGTTAAAATATTAAATTAGTGAGTTGGATTGATTAACTTAAGAGTAAAGTAGTAGTGATTGGCTTGTATAACAGTCACTTGAGCTGGTGAGTTAGTTCTAGGTAAAGATACAATATATATATATTGTAATTGTATATAATATGCCGTTACATTATTTTAAAATGAAAATAAAAAGATCGTAAATAAAAATTTATTAATTAAAAAGAAAAAAAAACTTAACTTAAAAACTAAAAATTAAAAGTTGTTTAATGTATATATAGTTCGTAGCGATGGAAAACGTAAAAGCATTTTTTTTAAAATAAAAAGTATTTGAACATACTTTTTTTTATAAATAAATAAAAAAGTAAAGATTGATATTTTTTAAAATAGAAGTAAATGATTTCTATCATGTTTAATCTTAGAAAATGGAAATGATTGTTTTATTAATTAAATGATTGTTCTAAAGCACACTAGCCCTTGGGGCACTCGAATAATTAAATGGTAAGAGAATAAAAAGAAACTAAATGACCAATGCAAGCATGAAATGACAGCGTGGACCGTAAATGAAACACGGGAGGATTAGTGATGTCTTGTTCATTGAATATGAAGATTTGATGATAAGAGGCTAATAAAAGTATAAAACCCCAATTTTTGAATTGAGGGAATTACACCTGGGTCTCATTTTATGCAATAGATAGGTTCCTTAGAAAACATGCGCAAAAGAAATCGCTCAAAAATAGATGTAACTTACCTTGAAAAAGGAGGGATACGGACTGTGATTTTTCAAAAATCGCATAAAAGCAAAATACCATGGAAAAATTATTTTAAAATTCGCGCAAAAAAAAGGAAATAAAATATGACTAATAAAAAATTTTTAATTTGAAAAAAAATGATACAACACAAACTTTTTTTAACTATAATATTTAATTTTATTCAAAACAATATATTTTTAGGCATAATTTACAGTAATTTACATTTTTTTATATACATTTTAATTCTTATCGCTATTTGCCTATAAACAGGTTCGTTTGCAAACTGATAAAAAATCAGATTCTTCACAAGAGGAAATGCAACTAGCACTAACTTCACTTTCATGTTGTGTTAATGGTTTTCTGGTGACAACATAATTAGTAATTAATCTTTGAGATGATGATTTTATTAATTGGTTATGAAGCTCACAATATCCAGACATACAACCATTTAGCTCTTGTTGGAATTTAAGAGCACATTTGTGATTAGTGTCATTAAATTCTTATTTTGTCTTTAATTTTTTAATTTTCAATTCGTTTAAAAATCAAATTTTATTTCACATCACATTAATTTTGGGTCACCTTAAGTAATTTTTAAATTGTTAATTACAATTAAAAATCAGATTTTATTTTTTAATTGTCAAATTTAATTGTGCCCACTGCTATTACTCACCTTTTAAAAATAAACTTGCGGACACTAAATGATTAATAATTGATTACGTTCTTTTTTAAAAAGCAAAAACAGAATGTAATTTAAAATGCAAAATTAACACGCACAATGTTTGAACAAATTTACATTATAATCTTGTAAAATTTAATGTGGGTATACATAAAATGTGGAAATCATGATTTTAATTTTATTATTGCATAAAGCCTTACTATTATAAATCACTGAAAATATTGAAATTACTAAGATGAAAGTCGAATTCCAATAATGTGCTATTATTTCAATATGACATAAGTGTGCAAAATTTATTATTTAAAGTAATAGCGAATTATCGGAGTTCGACTTCCGAAGAAACATGAATCGCGTAACTTCAAAATCGCGTTAAATAAATTCACGTAAAATGAGACCTGGGTGTATTATAATTGTTGTTATCTTAGAGATGACTATTAATATACCATTATAACTAGCTGTATTGCAGATTTCATGATGTAGAAGTCTGCAATAAAATTAAATTTCCAGACAACCAGCTAAGGCCTCTGGATGACATTTCCTGACCATATGCATGGCAAGTAGCGGTTTTGTTTCAAAGAAGGACAAGCAATCTACTGAGATGGACCTCTAAATCTTCTCAATCTTTAAAGTATGAACTCTTGTGTTTATCTAATAGGAACTTTTTTTAAATTTGCAAGTAAAAGCTGAAGATAAGAACTATTATCTGGTCTAAATAATTAAATCAATTATTAGTAATTTTTTATGCATGTTTACGCAAACATTTCCATTTCTTTCCTTTTTTGTGTTAAGTGTTAATTAAAATGAATCAAATTAAAGTTGGGTGTAGATAGATGCATGGATAAAAATTAATAACTATGTTTAAATTTGTTTATGTTATTTTAAAGGGTTAATTTCAGGCTATTTGTTTCGTAGTTAGGACAATGCTTGTGGGGGGGGGATATATAGGTGTTTATATCAATGTAATGTGAAGCATGTTTAGCATACAGGCAATGTTCCCAACTGAATGCATGACCCCAAAGAGACAGTCATATTGTTGCAATGGTCACAGATGTATATCCTGTGCCATTGACCCATTCTAGCTCTTTGGACAGGGATTTATAAGTTGGCAGAAAGACTGCTCTTCCCCATATGTAGCACTCTTTAATTAATTTATATACATGATTTCTTTTCCAGACAGATGCACATGCCAGTACTGGATGAGAATCATGTCCTTCAAATAATGTCACACTGTCAGATGCACCTTCCTGTCAACATGATTTTATGCTAGCATCTTCATATTGCATTGGTTGTGACTATATATCTGGAAGCATGTGTTGGTTTGGCTACAAACTTTTAGTCTGAGATTGAATGAGTGTTTTGATAAGTTTTTTTTTTTGTTAGTGAGAAATCTATGTAGCCTATCTATACTCAACATGCTAAAGGAAAATGTTATTAAAATGTACATCTGTGCGGACTATTTAAAATAGTAATTTAAATTTAAAAATTAATGTTAAAATCTAAATCTAAATTTTATTCCTCAATTTTAAATATGTGTTAATAAAATCTGTTGTGTCATTAGTACTGGCAGTGATTGTTATTATTATTCTTTATTAAAAATAAATTTTTATGTTTTAAACCTCTGCTACTCCACAAGCTAGTGGCATGGGCTAGCGGTCATGATCTTAACAGTGCATATCTGTCTACTTTATAAATTTTCTAGGTTCAAATGGCCTAGTGGCGCCCTGTATGGCAGATACGGTAAGTCTCTATTTTCCAGACCATTATAATACATATATATGTTAGATGATGATCTGGATCAACTGGATCAGCAAGAAATACATATATTGGAGATATTTTTTCACCTGTGTGTGTTTATATGTATCGGTTGTATGAAATAAGGTGGATAGCTGTAGGGAACATAAAAATCTGTGTCTAAATTTCTTCTAATTTACATATAAATAGACTTAATAAATAAAAAGTTATAAATATAGTAGAAATATCTGAAATCATGGCTGTATTTTAAAAATTTTAATTAAAAAAATATTAGATAATTATAAAAACAAAAAAATAAGATTTGTATTAATTTTCTTACACATTCAAAGAAAAACGTATTCTACTAAAGGTCACGTTAAAAGAAAAACTACTCTATTAAGTAAATAAAAAATACAAATTTGTCAGAAGTAAAGTAAAAACAAAGAATTTTAAATCGAGAAACGCCCACAGAAATATAAAATTAGAGTCTTAATAAGGACTTCAAAGAATTAAAAATCTTTATTATTACTTTATAAAACAGTTTTAAGAACTAAACTCTTTCATATTTATTAACATTTATATATTCATTGAGTGATTTCTTTGAGTTAGAGATACCTCTGGAAGCATTTCTGTGCACAAATTCTTGAGAATTTATAAGTTTTTTCAATATTCATAAACTTTAATTTTATTTAAAAATTTGCATGGCCCTTCATAAAATAAATAGTTATTAAAAACATCTTTCCAATGTTCATAATTATTCAGTTGTAAGCTTTGAATACACGATTCATCATCATCATCATTTTACTGAGTATAAATATCAATATTGATACTTACTGCATTATTTAAGAAATTAAATTGGATTCATTTGGTACCAAGCTATTATTATTGATATAGTACAACTCAAACATATTACCAACTACATGACGTTTGAATACATGAAATGATTTTAAATTTGTACCCAGACTAGAATCCAACATTAAGGTATTTAAATATACAAACTACCTGTATGATTTAATGCAGTAGTAAAGTGTTGGAATCTGGAATTCAATGCTGATCCATGGATTATGGCCCAGTTCTGTTGTCTCCAATACATGAACATCTCATAAATTCCATAGCAACAAACTATTCTCCTCTTCTTCTTCTTCTTCTTCTTCTTCTTCTTCTTCTTCTTCTTCTTCTTCTTCTTCTTCTTCTTCTTCTTCTTCTTCTTCTTCTTCTTCTTCTTCTTCTTCTTCTTCTTCTTCTTCTTCTTCTTCTTCTTCTTCTTCTTCTTCTTCTTCTTCTTCTTCTTCTTCTTCTTCTTCTTCTTCTTCTTCTTCTTCTTCTTCTTCTTCTTCTTCTTCTTCTTCTTCTTCTTCTTCTTCTTCTTCTTCTTCTTCTTCTTCTTCTTCTTCTTCTTCTTCTTCTTCTTCTTCTTCTTCTTCTTCTTCTTCTTCTTCTTCTTCTTCTTCTTCTTCTTCTTCTTCTTCTTCTTCTTCTTCTTCTTCTTCTTCTTCTTCTTCTTCTTCTTCTTCTTCTTCTTCTTCTTCTTCTTCTTCTTCTTCTTCTTCTTCTTATTCTTCTTCTTCTTCTTCTTCTTCTTATTATTATTATTATTATTATTATTATTATTATTATTATTATTATTATTATTATTATTATTATTATTATTATTATTATATACTAATCACAGCAGCATCATTATTTTTATCACACAGAAAAATACTATGTATACATATGTGGGTATATGTATTTTGATGAGGATAGTATATATCCATAGACTAACTTTGGATTAAAGATTTCATTTACATTATTTGATTATAATGTTGATTTATATTCTGTTATCAGCATAATGATTATTATAATATTAGCTTCCAATAAAAAAATACAAAATAAGATACCTATATTTTGATGGCAGTGTAGTTAAAAATGAACATAAATGGTCGTTCTTCAAAAAAATAAAACATTTTAGTTAAATCATTTGCTTCATTTGCAATCTTGAAATATTACTCATTTCATTGGGAAAAAAGCTAATACAATACTAATAAACTTTAACACTTACACTTGCATAAGTTAGAAAAAACTGTTGCTTGATATTTGTTATATTCAGGCCTGGCAGTAAGAGTTGTTGCTCATCATCCAGTTCTAATTTTTCATATACCTAATTAAAGCAAAAGTTATCAACAAATTAAAACAACAAAAATATAATATTTAATAAAGTTCTTTAATATAAATGGTGATAGATAAAAAAGATAGACAGTGAGATAAATAAATACTAATTTTATGTTAGATTGGTAATTGTCAAAAAAAATCAAGCTTTATTACATTTTTAAAATATATGTAACTATTAGTAATAGTGTTAACTTAATATATAACACACACAAAAAAAAGATATATAATATATAACACGTTTCCAGTAGTATTATTCTGCATTTCTCTTCAGATATTGTTAGCTTCAACATGGGCTTTTATATTCATAAATATTGATTTCAATGTGATATTCTAGACAACTAGATTACAAAAACAAATTTAAAATGAATTATTTACTCTAGTCTGGATGGTCACAGCATCATCTTCAATTCAATATTTACAAATCTAAAGATCGAAGTTCAATTCTCATGTGAATAATATTGTTGATCACATCAGCAACACTTCAAGAAGAAAGGAAAACAATACCATTGAAAACTTTGTGCTAAGTAACAGTTGAATTTATTTGAAGGTTTAAATAAAGTTTGAATTTTTCTACTCTTTTAGCAATAAATTTTAAATGATATAACTACTACTAAAATACCTTTACCACAAACTAGATGGATGGATAAAAAGATCAATAAATAGATAGACGGATAGGTGTCACAATGCAAATTCAATTGAACAATAAATGAAATTCATCAAAACCCAAAATATTGATAAGGCAACTACAGAAGATTTAAAATGACACATGGTGCAGAAGAATATAAGTTTAAATTTTTTAATCTCTTCATGTGCTAAATGACATTTATTGTTTATAGATTAATGATAATCATCTTACTTACCTCTCTTTCTTTCTCTCTCTCTCTCTCTATATATATATATATATTGTAACATTTTCAGTCAATTTAGGCTTTATACATTATAAATTTCTTAATGTATTCATTAATCAAATTAATCTGCATTTATTCATACTGTGCATTAGAAAGCTTCACAGAACATAACTACATTTCCAGATTAACTCACCTATTTTTTATTTTGATTCGAATTGCCGGTATAACCAGTTTTTTATTTATTTAAGAGGGACCTAGAATCTGTAGACATACTGACTCTCGCCACATCACATCTTCAATTCAAAACAAATAACTAAAATGCAATATATATATATTTAGAAAGTTCACTTTCTAAAGTAATATTTTATATTACTTTCCCCTGACTTTGATTATTAAACAAGTATATTGGCATTGGTAATTATTTAATAATAAAATCTAATAAACTGAAATTAATAACACACAATGAAAGGTTTATATTAATGGAAAAATGTTTTATTAAAACGTTTTAAATATTTAAACGATTATTACAAATTATTTATAAAACTGGAAATAACTCACCTACACATAATCAGATAACAATATTAATCAATTAATTCAAACAGTTCACTTTGAAGAATACAGCAACATATGCCTCTCCTTTTTTTCTTATTAGAAGTTTATCATTTAAGTTTAGTTTGCAAACATATGAGTTATAATATGGTTAATAAGTTACCGATAAGTTCCTCGGGTTTAAGTAGATTATTGTACTAAGCATGATCCTTTTATGAAGGGCTCCGTAGAAATTAACTTTGACTTCATTCTGTTAACATTTTTACATTTCTGATCCCATACTAAGGTAAGGCTAGACTTGAAGTTCTTGGTGACTTTTGTGAGAGAAGGTGTCGGAAAACTCTCTGGTTTCTACTTACATATAATGACTGGGTCAGCATAGTATTGGAAGTACACATTTTATTACAGCTTTGGAAAAAAAACACAACCATAAGTAGCCCCTCTTGTCCTTTTGCTCTAGGCAATAGACAAGAAATCTCAAGAAAAAAACAAAGAAAATACTCTTCTCTAAAGTTGTACAC
Source organism: Epiperipatus broadwayi (assembly GCA_028023455.1). Taxonomy (NCBI): domain Eukaryota; kingdom Metazoa; phylum Onychophora; class Udeonychophora; order Euonychophora; family Peripatidae; genus Epiperipatus; species Epiperipatus broadwayi. The sequence continues at coordinate 349,707 of JAQFVV010012558.1, read as the reverse complement.
CTCTTTTATACCAACGACCAGTTTGAGATGTCCATGCACATTACCTTCTCATATTTTGTTTTCTTACAAGTTGATATCCCTTTTTCTTTTTAGCTCCAAAGTTATCTTTTCATAAATTTCTTTGGAATCATTTAATTATTGTTATAAGAACATTATTTTGATTTTAATCACTTTCTTTTGTTTATTTGGGTTAACAATCTGTAGGTGTTTCTTTTCTTTTCACATTTAACTTGACTTCAAAATAAATCATATCAAACACAAATAACTTTCATTGTACGTATCTAAAAAAAAAAAATAGTTTATATTAACTTAAAAAGAAACTAAACTGCGTCTATTGAGGAATTTTTTAAAATTTTACTTCTTTTAGCTTTTAAATATCGTCAAATGCCAACACACTTGTACAATATATATATATTTCTTTAAAATTATCATCATCATTACTAATAAAAAAAAATAATAACCATAAACTTCTTTTCTTTTTAAAAATATGGTTTCAAATGATCTTTCATACATAAAAGATCTATATATATTGATAAAAAAATAAAAAAAGAGATTATTATTATTATTTATTTGAAGCAATGAATATTTTAAAGCAGACTACTGCTATAAATACTGTTAGATAGAATATAAATTAATACTTATTTATTGTACTTGAGAAAGTTATTTTAATAGTTATGTAATTAAAAAATAAAGTTTTTTGAGCGAAACTTAGCATTATCTTTCTAGAATGACCCAATATTATTAATTGCTGTTCAAATATCTTTTGAATTACGTAACTATGTTTTGAATAATTAACAAAAGGATAGGGGTGGGAGACTTGTACTATTTACTAATCGTCTAAAATAGCAATATAGCTTCAACTTAATTATATATTGAAAGAAACATGATATAACCTGTCACACGATTAGTAAAAAATTAACTGTTTTTAAATCATGGATATTGAAGTTTTACACTGGCTATAAGAAAATGATGTTCTCTAAATAATTGTGTAGTATTTTTAGTTTATATTTCAATTGGTAGCAACACAAATTAGTGTGTGTGTCTCTACTATGTATATATTTAAAAAAATCTTTTGGTGTAGTTATTGGCCAATCTGTCTTAATTGAGAATTTAAGATATTTAGAACATGGATTTTTTTTTTTTATGTGGCTGCAAATTTACAAGCATTTTGTTTAGGTCGTTACTAAAAACCAACTGATTTAGTTATCTAACTAATTATTTAGTAAATTGATTTCTAACTATTTATATCTAGAGAATATGACATTAAAAAAAAAGTAATAAAAGTTTTACATTAATTGACTTATCTAGCGGATTATATTATCTACTTTATCTTTCTGTTTGACGAGATAACCAATTAAATTTTTTTGACTTACAGTGAACTGTTCAATGCTGTTTTATTTACACAAATTCGCAGGAGAGAGCATCTTATAGTAATAGTATTAAAAGTGGCATTGCGTAGGATAGAAAATAATACTAGAAAATTTAGGGTGGGGAATGGAAAGGGAAGGGAGAGTGGCTAACAGATTTATCTGGGCATGGTAGCTGAAAGATTTCTGATTCCAAAAAAGGCGAAGTCACAGTGCATCTCATCTCTCATCAAACTTTCTGATCATGTTTCTAAAAGATTTGTGAAATATATTCTGTAATTTTATATTAATGCATTAATTTTAGTTATTTTTTTCGTAAGTTTAATAATAAATTCTTGTTTAACTCATTCTGCCCTTTTTTCGATTCTGGATCGAAGCTGAAAAAGTTGTTTAATTATTGATTGCTATATGATGAACAGAGTAACGACTATTCTAATGTTAATAGTTAGTTACGCGATTTTAAAAAAACGTTGAATAAAGATAACGAGTATAATCTGTATCAATTTCTTACTTTTGCTTGACTAGAGAAAAGCGGGAAATATACTTTTGGAATTATTTTATAATGAAATAATTATTAACTTTTTTTAATATTAATATTTTTCAGCTGTTTAAAAATGATTTATTTTATATGTAAATGTAATTATGAAAGTAATTAAACCCACACAAAAAAGTATTTTTATTTCACGGAACTTATTCAAAGTATCCACTATTATTCACAATATTCATATTTAGATATATGTTTAGCAAAATGCTAAGGAGCAAGTGTGTTTATATACATCATTGATAGACTGAAAAAAATCTTAATTTTTTTTATATTTTTTTCTATGAATATTTGTTTCTCAAGTGTTTTAGACTTAAAATCCAGTATTTTGAGATTGTGATGTTTTTGTGGTCATCCTATTTGTTGATAATATCATAACTTTCATTATTATATTTCTAGCCAGGGAGGTTTCATATACTAAACCACATGTCTTTTCCATATTTTTTTTTTCCTAAGCTCTTCTTATCACACAGTAATAAATACCCTTCTATAAGATTAAAATCAACTGTCTTCAACTCTCATATTTTTTTAGATATCTTTATATTTTTTACAGTATATGTTATAATTTTAAATTACACAATATCTAATTCATTTCTTCTCATATATGTCTAAATGAAAACTTTTTTACTTATTTTTTACCTTTTTAAAATTCTCCTTATTACGATCTGTTTTCTCTGTTCTTTTCGGAATCGTATCTCTAAAGTGTTTTCTCTCTCTCTTTTTTATTTACCCATACCTCTGATCTTAAAACATTAGGCTGATAACAATACTCTTCACAAGATCTGATTTCTGTCTAATTTTAATGGACCACAAAGTCGCTTTTTACACCCCGGTTAACGGCTAAACACTTAACAAATTTTTATTTTACATTATGTATCTTTAATTATATTGACTATTCAAATTTATAAATAATTAAATGCATTAGCTGCTTATACAGATTTTTATTTTATATCTAATATAATCTGATTGTTTTCCATTTCGTTTTTAATTGTGTAATTGCATTTATGTCTGCAAAATATTTTAAAGGTTCTCTCCATTCATTTATTTCAATTTATCTTAAGGATATATCTTATCAGAACTATTTTCTTTCTAATGTTGTCTTGATATATGATAAACAATCAGGAAGTAGAGAACTCATGTATCTTGATATTATAATATCTATTTACTCTAGTAAAAAACTGTTGAGTTTTCTAAACATCTTCTAATTCATATAGAGGTTTTATTTAATTCTGCTAAAGTTTTGAAACTTTAAGGAAAAACAGAAGCCACTTAGATTCATATCTCCATTAATGAGAAAATACATAAAAATTAAATAATGTATTAGGTAATTTAAAAATGACATATTAATGAATATTTAGAAATAAATGAAATACAAATAAAATAAATTATGCAAATTTATTGTTTATTTACTTGATTATGAACATTTTTGGTACTTTACTATTTTTCTTGCTATGACATATTACCCTTAACATGTTTTCTGCTGGTAAGATTTTATTGAAGATTAGATGAATGATGTCATGACAAGTAAGGTACTGGCATGACTATTCCATGGGAATGGTCAACATGATGACCTGCAAGAGTTCAAAAGACAAGTGACCTATGTGAATTTTTGTCATTTCTCGGTCTTTTGGGTTATTGCATTATCCTCGTCAGCACAGAGATTTTCTTGTGTGGCTATATTTGAAATTTTTATTGTTATTTTTTTTACCAAAATGTCTGAAAACAATGAGATGTCTAAGAAAGACAAGAAAAAAAAGACGATTGAAAGTTATGGGACATATTGACTTCTGAAGAAGAAGCGATTGCATTTTTCCAAAAACATGGAAATATACCAAATGTTAAATTATGTGTAAATGGCCATGACATGAAGAAATACATTCATAATTCAGAGAAACAGTGGTGATGCAATTTTAAGGATTGCTTGAAAAAAAAACTCCAATTGGAAAAGATACATGGTTTGAAGGCTCAAAAATTAGCTTCGTTACCACACTTCACTTTATATAGAGCTGATCCAGACAATTGTTGTCCATAAAATTTTGTGCAGATCAATTGAAAATGGCATACAATACAGTAGTTGACTGAAACAATTACTTACATGAAGTATGAACTTGGAGACTGTTATTTAACGAAAGGCAGAAAATCAGAAGTCCTAACACAATCTTGGAGATAGATGAAAGTCTGTTCTCCAAACATAAGAGCATTGCTGGAAGAGTACTTCCACAACAGTGAATATGTGGTGGTATCTGCAGAGAGACTGATGATTGTTTCATCATAATGATTCAAGATTGAAGTGCATCCACTCTCATGCAAGCCATCACAGAAAATGTGCAGGAAGGCTTGACAATTTACAGTGATTGTTGGAAAGGATATAAAAGCCAAGAATTGCAGGAGACCAGATATGATAACCTTCGAGTTAACCATAGCTATAATTTTGTAGACCTCTCAACTGGCGTTCATGCACAAAATATTAAAAGGTTGTGGGGTTTAGTCAAATGGTGCAATAAAAACCACAGATGGACACACATCAACACCTGGATTCATATTTAACTAAATTCGTGTGGAGGCAATACTACAAAGATGACCCTTTGACTGTGATTCTGCAACACATAAGCCAGTTTAGCCCATCACAGTGACCACTATTTGTAAGTAATTTTAATTTTATTTCTTATATTTTGATAAAATTCACCTCATATATTACATATATCCATTTTTTGTTTCTGTTGTTTTCTTTTATAATTTTTTTTATAGAAATTATCTTTATTTTGAGTTATTTATAATACCTTGAAATCCTTATTTTCTCTACAAAATATTATACTTATTTTAATATAATACATTGAAAGACATTTTTTATATCGCCATTTGCACTTTATGCCAGGTTCACAATATATCAGGAAGAGTGTTATTTATTGTCTGTTTAATTTAAAAATTAGTTCTATTTTTTGTACAGAAATATTTGTGTAATTATTTAAAAAGATTTTTAGTTATTTTATATTTAAAAGAATTTTAGTCATTTATTATTTATTTATGTAATTTTTTTTGTTCCAGGAACCATTCGATGTCTCATCCACATGTGTTCTTTTATATTTTTCTTGCTATGATGTATTCCCCCCTAAGATGTATTAGTCTAATCTTGCAATGTTCAAGGTAATGACTCCACATGATCTGCAGACAATCACTTGGAGATCTTATCTTAAAGATCAGAAGAATAGACTAATATATTCTCAGTGTAATACATCATAGCAAGAAAAATACTAAAGAACCTAATTTTTTATATTATCATGTCATAAAAATTTGATATTGATAGGATAAGAAGCTTAGGAAGTATTTCTAGATTTAGAGTTTACTTTTGTTATTGAGTATGTCTTTAAAAAATAAATTAAGTAAAAAAAAAATACATAGGTATATTTTTATTATAACAATTGTATTGTATAAATTGAATAATATTCATAATACAGTGATCTTTTTCTTATTTGTAAGCTAGTGAGAAAATGTGACTAAACAAAAAGTGATCAATTTTTTAACATTGATTTTCTAATAATGTGTTAAAATTTTTAGACACAACATGACTTTATAACAATTAATTTTTTTATAGAAATGGAAATATGTTCTGAGTGAATGTTTTATTACCCCAAGTATTAAAACTGTTATTTTATTCTCTGACTCTACTCTGTTTGAAAATAAACTGTTAACAGAATCTCATATGTTTGCTTTTATATGCTATACGTAACTAAAAAAATTGAGCAACTTATGAATAAATTTATCTTCATAGAATGCCACAATCATAATTAGTATGTGATATCACTATTAATTTTAAAATGCCTTTTTTCATATCATTATCTAAATTGAACAACTGGCCATCTCAGTAACTTGTTAAATATGTCTCTATTTTATAAAAATGAAAATTGGCAGGACTATCAGCATTCATATTTAGAAATCAACATTTGTGTAAGTTTGAAGCATATTGGAAAACCAACATCACATGCTATGTCAGATACTTGATAAGGGTGGGATTCAAATACAGAACAATAGCAGGGAGGATCAAGCAGTTTCACTGAAAGTTAACAAATAACAAATGTGAAAAGGATAAGCCATATATAGTATTATCATACATATGCAAAGTGTCCAAAGACCTAGATAAAAACCTATCCAAACAATTTAAAGTAGGTTTTCAAACATGCTAGTTACCAACACACTTATTAACAACTCCAAAGATAAAATCCAAACCAGACCAACCCCCCAAGTGGTATATCAGAGAGCATAGCCACAAGCTGGCTGTGGGGCTATGTACTATGGGGAAACTTGGGCTACTGTCACCACTGAAGTAGGCCAACACATGTACATATGTAATAGATTGCGTACCAAAAACAAAGGCAGTTCGATATTCCTAGAACCCCAAAAACATCTAATCACAGTTGGAACCCACCAATACCAAAATCATAGGCTTGGAGAGAAATGATGCCAAATATAAGATAAAAGAAGCATACTGCATTCTGAATGACCCAAGGGCCATCAACAGATGAGATTCCTGCCTCTTGATTTCCAAGAAATGGACTGGGTAAATAATTTGCATACATTTGCATATACTAATGATAGCACAGAATGACGAGTGACACAGGCTATGAACTTGGGAGCAAATATGCCCCAAAATTGCTAAGCCAGAATTAACACAATTAAAATAATAGATTCACCGATGTACATTGGAAGTGCAGTATAATAAAAATGAAATTAGTTTAAATTTAGCTCATAATGTTTAGTACATTGTACAGGCTTAAACCTGCATTTATATATGTAATATATGGGGGTTTGAACTCAGACTTTCACACAACAAACCACTCTCAGTGCCATCTCATATTGCTGACCCACCTGATCACACACATATTGAAAAAATAAATAATCACCAATATACATATTTCATGCTAAACCAACAATCATCAGTTGGTTTAGGTTCCTATCCTCACACACACACACACACACTCACATATATATATATATATATATAATCAGTACTCAGATTTATATTAAGATAGCCAATCTTTATACTTTAATGGACAGGTTTCAAACTATTCCAACTCACAACTCTTTAGCCTTCCATTTCATTGAAAATCTGATGATGGAATGTTCAAAGCCCTTGATAGTGCCAGGGTTGTCATAATGTTTAATGTTCATTTCCCTCTTTTGTGACTTATCAATGCCTAACACCACTTGAGGCCTAAGATGTTGTAAATTTTATTCATCTTTTTTAAATAATAAGTTTTTTTCATATATTTCATGACAATATATTATAAAAATTATTGTACCTAATGGCAACGTATTTCATTTTAATAATTAATTATAAGATAGCAGTCAACTGAATCAAGTTAAACAAAAGTAATTTTATTTCTTCATTATTATGATTTTGTGGTTATATTCTTTATTTTTTTATACAAACATTTTAATAATTATTGCAAAAAATTGTTATACAGGAAAAAAATAAAGTTTACAACAATATTAATATAAAACAAATGCATTACGAATGTTATGAGATACTGCATATAGTCTAAATACTATTATATTTCATTGTTTCAGGTTAACAAAAATGTATTGTGGATCTTTAAATCTGGCCACTGCTTTTTAAATCTAAATGATACAAAGGAATCATGATATACATATATAATTACTGCCGTATTTTTTCTGCATTCAAATCTGAGTAAAATAAAATTTAGCATAGAATTGCAAACCTTTTGGTTTATATGTTGTGTAAATATGAAAATGTTAAAGATATAAGTTTTCAAACATCTGAAAGGATAAACACATTTTGACATGATTGTTCAACAGTTCAATTCTTTGGGTAATGTAGTTTTGGAGATTTGTAGTCTTGATATATTGCACACCTAATTCATCCACAAGTACTCAGAGAGTAAAAGTTTTTTTTTTTTTTATATAAGTTGAAACAATGAAGTATAATATTTTGATGAATAAATGTTTATGTCATTTTTTTATTTTTGTTTTTAAAATATATAATCCAATAAAATGTAGTAAGTGCTTTCTTCAAAAGAATAAAACAAATAAATGTTTTACTTTTTTTTCTACACTTATATCAATAATTTGTTAAATATTTTTTCCCAACTTGTCATAAATAATGGTGTTTTTCTATATCAGTGATTTAATTTTAATGTAATAATAATTCTGTATGTGCATACTTCTGGTTCTGAAATCAAAAATACTGATTTTTTGTATAGTTTTTATTATTAAGTTTCTAATAATTTTTCCATATGTCATAGCCGGGAGGCGAACCCACAACAACCGTCTGCAACCAACTGCTTGTTTGCAAGACAGTTGCGCTAACCCCTCGGCTAATATTTTGACTTCAAAATATATAATTTCTTCAAAGTTTTAATATACATACTTATTAAAATTATATACATCTTACATTAAATAAATTGCTTTAAAAAGGGCCAATATTCTAATTGTCTTAAACTAGAAATATCCCCCAAAATTCAATATTTTTTATAAGTGTATTGCCTATATAGATATTATATATATATATAAATTTATAATAGTATTTCTGGGAGCTTTCATGTGGTAATAATATAATATATAAATAGCTGATATTTCAGAACTATAACAAGTACCTTCATCAGAGCTTCTTTCTCAAATCATAAAAATGTGGGTGGTGAGATTTAAAATCGTATTCTTTTCCCTTGTTATTTTTTTCTCATTCTCAAATAATATTAGTTGAGAAATTTTTTAAAAAATATTTCATCCTCTAATAGCTTTTTCCAAAATTCACACTTGTTATTGTACTGAAATGTCAGCTATTTAGTTATTATATTTTTATTACATGAAACTCCCAGAAATAACACGATGAATTCCTCATTTCTCCATAAGAATATTAAAATTAATATATATATATATATATATATATAAATTGAAGTGGTGCTTATCTGCATGCATATGAGCATGCTTCATGTTTGCTCAAATCATAGCTTATTTCCCATCAAGTATAATGTATTTCTTTATATCTGCACACATCAGTAACATGTGCATGTGTGTGTGTACAATTTTACACTTTTTTAAAAAAGTGAAAAGTATTATTTAAGTCGTGCCATAGTCTAAGTTAAAAAAATGTATTTTATTGAAAAAGCATGATCAATCTAGTAAACTAATAGTAATGTATTGCATACAATGGGTAATAGGGCGGGTAATGGAAACAAGCCATTACCAAAATATGTAAGTACCTTATTTCCCTATTTAAAGAAACAACCAGATAAAAATAGTTACAGTTGAACACCTTTTAATATCAGTTCATATTTTAAGGTGTAAAATGTAAAGTTACATCGAAGGCAACGAAATCAATGTGACTGCATAAGAATTTGAGGAAGTAAACAATGTATGGAAGGTACAATTAAGAGAAAAAGTAAAATTAACCCATTAGAAACTTGTAAGGTTAACTCCCAGTGGGGTATTTTTTCTATCTTCAGACTTATCCAGTTCAGAAAATTATAAAAATTTGATATTATGTGTATTCTACATATACTGATCAACACTATTATTATATAAAAGAAAAAATGCTTACAGTACCTGAAATCATGTGTGTGCATCATCAAGATCTACCTACCTCTTACCAACAGATGAGTCACAGAAAATGAAAAAAAACATTCAATTAATCTGTGCAGAAGGAATTCTGAGAATGTTCATTATCTTGCCAGTAGTGCATTTTAATTATTTTCAAAAGCAATGTAACTGTCATTTCAATGTATGAATATATATTTCCTTTAATGCTGGTCTTACCTCATTAACTCTATATAATATTTTGTGCTCATTAATTCTATTGGTGTTAAGAATTTCATAAATTAAAAATTGATTTTTCTTAATATTTCATTTGTATTAATTTTAACTTGATTGATGAAGGGAGTTAAAATTTAATCATTTAAAATTGTTGTTTCTCTGCTCACAATGTCCCCCAGGACAGTGCAAGTTGAGAAAATGCTAAGTTTTTTAACTATAACACAAAGAAAAGTATCAAAATAAAACATGTTCAAACACTTTTTTTTTCTTACTGCTATATTCCCCTCACCCCTGATGATGTCAAGTAAAATTTAGCATTCAATTTCTTAGAATTATTTAAAGTTATTGAAGGATGGTGAGCATTTCTTAATAATTTTTTATATATTTAAATTTTTCTTATCATGTTGCCTATAAAGATTTAATCAAACCTGCATATAAAAAAATATATTTTATCTTAAAAGATATAAATAATGGTAACTATATTTATTAATCATATAATGTACAAAATGTTACTTTACCTAAGTCTATATTGATAATCCTACCTATAGTAAAAATAATTTTATGTGAGGAAAGCAATATTAATGACTTCCCTTTGTTATAATTAAGGATATATGAAAGTCATATTTGTAATTTATTTAAATATTTGTGTTGCAGTGCCTATATACTATCTAATATATATATATATATATATATATATATATATATATATATTGTAACGAGCACAGATGTTCGTTACATTGTTGTTTTTTTTTAATTTATTAAACATGAAAGTAAATTAAAAAGTTCGCATTTAAAAATTTTCTTTTAGAATTAAAAATTGAAATTAAATATCATCTTAAACTCTTATATATTAAATCGCACAGATAATGAAAAATTATTAAAATAAAACTTTATTAAAGAAAAAGTATTTTAAAACTAAATTTTAAAAAGATTTGGAAATAAAATTATATCTTTAAGTTTATCTTTAAATATATCTTTGATTTGGAAAACAGATTAATTAATCAGAAATGGAAATGATAAATTTAATTAGCCAAATGTAAACCAGCCTTGGGCATTTAAATGTAAAAACATGGGTCAGATAGGAAAACAATAGAAACAAATAGCAAATAAGAAGAAATCCCTATGGAATCGGACCGCAGCGAAAGGACCATCGCATCGGTGACGTAATGTAAATTCAATCCTTCACATTAATATAAAAGGAAAATTTGGAAATTATTAATCAGTGACTGGAAATTGATTATTACGATGTGACTATATGTAGTAGTACGGAGTTGGAGGAATTGACAGACGCACGGTCAATTCTTTCAGCTGTTAAAGAAAGGAGAAATGAACTATCGTTTCCTAAATTGAGGACCAACTAAATTAAAAAACCTCCGAATGAATAAATAAAACAACGGCTAAATGGATACCAATTTTAGGATGGCGTGGGAATTTACGTTCATGGCAAGCAACGGATAAAGTTGGACATTTTAAAAATCATAAGAACTTATATATTCACTTGAAACAATAAGAACTCTAAATTTTAAAACTTTTTAGTAAATAATGCATTAGTTTCCTATCTGACTAAAGTAGTTAAAATGTTATTTGATGTATTTTTTCTCCGGATCGTCACAATGGCGAACCAACTCGGGCCGATCTTTAATAAACCACAAATACCCTGAGCAAATTTTGTCAAAATGAAATATTTTTATCTGTTTACATAAAGTCGTATACTTTAAATCTGATAAAAGCACTACCAGAAAGAAATAGCACATATATTAAAAACCAACGGAAAGATATAAAAAAATTTAAAACTAATTTTTGTTAAAAAGTCAAAAGGTTGCAATAAATATGTTTTTTTTTTTGTTGATATATATTATGCTTTAATGTGTATAGGCGCGCACAGCCACGTAAGTTTATGATCAAAATGTGGTACCTTACGGAGAGTACCGTTGGGAATTTACTTCAGTGTAATCCTATTTAAGCATTTTAATCAGTCATAAATAAGTTGGTGGTATGTATAATTGTGCTGCAAATATACACGTATAAATCCATTATCTTTCAAAACGTATTTAGTTCAATGCAACCTTCTTAAATAAATAATTTAAATAACTTGCTTGTCATGCCATATGAAAAAATAAAATGTATAAGAAAAAATAATAGAACTCTTGTGGGGAGGGGTGTAACGTAAATGGTCCTTAGATAAGCGATAGTCAACATTTTCTTTTTCTTTTTGTATATAGTCTTTTTGTAAAATTATTAACCGGATGTTTTGTAAATGTCTTCGTCAATCATGTACCATAATTACTAACCCTAAGTAAAATTTTTTTTTTTTGATCATTTTTTTTAAGTAACTTTACTGATATGTAACGAGTACAGACGTTCGTTACATTGTTGTTTTTTTTTATTTATTAAACATGAAAGTAAATTAAAAAGTTCGCATTTAAAAATTTTCTTTTAGAATTAAAAATTGAAATTAAATATCATCTTAAACTCTTACATATTAAATCGCACAGATAATGAAAAATTATTAAAATAAAACTTTATTAAAGAAAAAGTATTTTAAAACTAAATTTTAAAAAGATTTGGAGATAAAATTATATCTTTAAATTTATCTTTAAATATATCTTTGATTTGGAAAACAGGTTAATTAATCAGAAATGGAAATGATAAATTTAATTAGTTAAATGTAAACCAGCCTTGGGCATTTAAATGTAAAAACATCGGTCAGAGAGGAAAACAATAGAAACAAATAGCAAATAAGAAAAAATCCCTATGGAATCGGACCGCAGCGAAAGGACCATCGCATCGGTGACGTAATGTAAATTCAATCCTTCACATTAATATAAAAGGAAAATTTGGAAATTATTAATCAGTGACTGGAAATTGATTATTACGATGTGACTATATGTAGTAGTACGGAGTTGGAGGAATTGACAGACGCACGGTCAATTCTTTCAGCTGTTAAAGAAAGGAGAAATGAACTATCGTTTCCTAAATTGAGGACCAACTAAATTAAAAAACCTCCGAATGAATAAATAAAACAACGGCTAAATGGATACCAATTTTAGGACGGCGTGGGAATTTACGTTCATGGCAAGCAACGGATAAAGTTGGACATTTTAAAAATCGTAAGAACTTATATATTCACTTGAAACAATAAGAACTCTAAATTTTAAAACTTTTTAGTAAATAATGCATTAGTTTCCTATCTGACTAAAGTAGTTAAAATGTTATTTGATGTATTTTTTATTTATTTGTTTAAAATCATTTCCATTTATTTAATTTTGTTCTTTAAGTTTATTTATAATTTCTGTTTTCCGTTAAGTTAAATTATATAAATGTTAAACTTAAGTCGGGTGTGAATGGCTGTATAGATTTGTAAAGTTATATTAGGGGAGGGTAATCTTAGGTTATTTGTTTCGTGGTTAAATTGGGTCAATGGATTGGATATATTGGTGTGATTAGTAGATGTAATATTGATTCGCTACGGGCAGAATCGCTTCATACGCCGCACACTTCCGTTTGCCTATGGAAGGAATTATAAGTCGGATACCGCAGTTCCTTTCTATGTAGTTTTTTGTTTTATTGCTCTTCTTTGCAGATAGATGTAATATTCCTATCGCATAAGAGGCAATTTCTTCCCTTAACCTTTTGTGCTGCCGTATTTTATTACATTGAATACATCGATATATCAGATGAATTGATGCCAGTTTGACTACGAATTTTAGTCTAAGGTTAAATAGGGATAGAATGTTTATTTTCAAAAGCAAATTTATCTGGTCTATTCATACTCGACCCTAAATAAAAATGCATTAAATTTAAGTTGTTTATAGACGCTTGCATGGATTGTTTATTGGTTAACTATGTTTTGCGTTTCCATATTTGATCAAAATATATAGACATTCGATAAATAATGATACCTTACGGTGAGTATCTAAAATGTATTTATTCGGATGTCTTTTAAATTATTGGTGACAATGCAAGTATCTTATGGTGAATACTAATGGGTTACGTATAAATTTCCCTCCGCAATTGTCAGTAATCAATAATTTTGTATTTTGATCGTTTATGTTTATTTTGAAATGTTTTTGACCGTGGAATCTATGTAACCGATCTATATTCAACATTATAAACAAGCTTTCATAAATTTATCTGTGCGAACTTAATTAAAAATGTAAAATTAGAATATAATAGTAATTAAATGTAAATTAAAGTCAAAAATCAAAGTTAAAAATGTAGGTTAAATTTTGAACTGTAAAACTAATACTAAAATAATTTTAAATCTTATATATATGTGCATAAATAAATAATTGTATGTTAATTACTGGCAGTGGCTTATTTTATTCTTTTTTATATATACTCTTAGATTATATTATTAAATCTCTGCTGTTCCACTGAGCTAGTGACATGGGCTAACGACCGGAACCAAAATATAAAAAAAAAAAAAATTTTTTTTTTCTTACGTATCTGCCTACTCTATAAATTTTTCTAGGTTCAAATGCCTAGATGGCGCCTCGTAGTGCAGTTTATGTTAAGTCGTTTTCTCCGGATCGTTACAATATATATATATAAAGGAAACTGCAATTTGTGTATAGGTACTGTAATAAATAACAGATCATGCTATCAGTTATATTATGAGTAATTAATTTTCTCTTTATTTTAAATATCAGTTTAGGAATTATTAATAAAAATTATTTGTAAACATGTTTTGAATTCCCATACAAATAATATATGATTAACTAGAGATAGTTATTATTTATTAAAGTGGATTTTATTGTAGTTATAAGTGTGGATGGAAGGTTTAGTAAGTTATTATTTATTGTTCTTATAATTTGTGTTCCTGCCCTTTATATTTTATTGTAATGGTTTATTATTACTATTACTACTGGTACTGCTACTACTATGACAACTACTACTACTACTACTGCTATTACTACTACTACTACTACTACTATGTTTCCGATTTCAACTCCTACTCCTCCTACTATTACTACCACTACTACTATTACCACTGCTACCATGACTATTACCACTACCATCACCACCACTACCACTACTACCACCACCACCACCACTACTACTACTACTACTACTACTACTACTACTACTACTACTACTACTATTATTATTATTATTATTATTATTATTATTATTATTATTAAATTTGTTACCTCCACTCCTTCTGCATGTTTCACAATACATATGGTCAAATTGTGACAAAGGCAGACCACACTCATTCTTGCTTGCCCAAGTTCCTAATCCAAATATTAGTGCTGGTCTTGATTTTACATGGAGCCACAAACTCTTCATGACCAACAAATCCTAGATTATAGCACATATTTGTCTTCTCCATTGGTATGTGCCCTCGATTAGAAGCCAAAGCACACCTGCATCCAGGGACATCTGTCATTCCTAAGTAAACTGTACCATCCGATCACTCAGTTGATCTTTATTATTATATTATTATTAGTTCTTGCCATTGACAACATTTGCTTAGGGTAGTACCACAATATTCTTAAATAAATTATTTGTTTAACCTTCACTGAACATGAGTAACCATGGGTGACCTTAAAATCAAACCCATCCACAATAGTCCCCTTTTGTATGAGATATAAGTAAATTAGAATTTCAAACCCATAATGGCTGATAGAAATGTATAAGAATTAATTATGAATGGATAAGGTACTTGTGTTATATGTATGCTGTCATTATCTTCATCCATATGATGTAAAAAGTCAGTATAATTTTTTTATGTTAATAATCCTGTAAGTTACCTATTTGTTATATCCATTCCTGCTATAAACCTTATATTATAAGTATTCATTATGATTGGATCATTGTACAAGTTGGAACTATAACATAGTTATCAAGATTTACATACAATTATTAAGTTTTTAAATAAGCACAACACTGACCTTGTACTGTATCAATAGTGTTACCTTTAGGGATTAAAGTTCAGGTTAATGAATCCATCAGCAAAGGCAATAAATAGTTGAAGTGAAATTATGAGTGCTAGTGCATATAAGTTCCTGAATTGATGAAATAACACTGAGAAAGAGAGTCTATGTTTGAACCTTAATCTACATCACACAGCAAGAAGAAGGGAAGCTGTGTGACATCAATGCTGTTACTTTTGGTTATTATATAGTACAGTACTGGATAGGATTTATTGAATATTATTTTTTAACATCTACTAATTACTAAAATTTACAGTAAATATCATAGCTTGTATGAAGAAAAATGTAGATTGCAAACTAATTGAAACTTTATTAATACTATCTATTAAATGCTGCAATACACTTTTAGTTGACTTCACTTTTTTTTCTTGTACAGTTATTTAATAGAACATAAAAGTGTCCATTAATCTATATTTCTGAGTGTATAAACCAGCATTTAATTACAATAAAAATTCATTAATATAAACATATTGTAACAATATCTGGGTTCGAACACAGCAACTTAAGCAGAGACCCTAAGTATTAATTGCCGTTGGTATTTTTGATAAAAATAACTCAAAATATATATATATATATTATTCATTGGAACCCTGTTACAAGAGAGCGTAAAATGAATGCGGTAAACATTAAAGGTGCAACCTATACAGATAATTGTGATATATATTGTGTGATAGATATATATGTTAAATACTAACAAATATTTAGGTAAAAATGAAAGAGAAGTTGTGCGAAGAATTGTGTTTTGTAGAATGTAGGTATTTTGATTTATTACATTGTGTTATGATTTTAAAATAATACTTGTAGCGTATGTTTCTTAACTAAGATAACGTAAAGTAAGTAATATTAAAGAGAGTATAAATTGGCAAGTTGTGCCACTGGCAATATTTCTGTTAATGACATTTGCCCTTAGATTTCCAAGAATGCTGTCGAATAATTAGAAACAATGGAAACTTGCTGGCACTAAAAGCATTCCAGAGATAGGGGTCATCAGCAGATGGATAGATTTAAAGAGGGAAAGTTATGACGGTTACATGAAAAGAAAAAGAACTTTTTTAAAAAAAAAAAAAACAAGAGGAAAGATAAAAACAAAAAAAAGAGGTAATTTGGAAATTAACCAAGAAGGGAAGCAGATCAATGTATCGTTAAAGAAAATAATTTAAAAAATAAATAAATAATACTTTCATTCAATTTATAAATACCAATAGAAATGTATCCAATAGAAATGTTGGGGTAAGCTAATTGTGTAGATTTGTTGAAATGGCCCCATGTATAGCTGTATGAACCTGCCTAAATACGATAACATTCATTATGAAAAGCTAAGGATCTAACTCTACCAAATGGATTGTTCAAGTAACTACCAACAAATATAACAACTGCGCCATCCACATGAAACACCTACCTAACAACTACAGGAAAAAGTAATAACTGTGCAATGATGAGAGCCTTATTCACCGTACTGATGTATTATTACTCATAAGACAATCTCTAGTATAAAACTGTAAGCTCACAGAGGATCTGCCCTAAATCATGAATGTTCACCCTCCAAGGAGGTAATTATGACTTTATATTTATAATTAATGAACATTTTATGTATTAGTGTAGTAAAAAACATGTGATTTAATGAAATGTTAAGAAATATTTTTTTTGTTAAAGTTTTAATATATAAGTTCAGCTAACAAACAACTCTGACGTATATATTTGTTCTCTTTCATAAATTTATGTATGATAAAATAATATTGATTTAATGAATGAATTAGGTGTTTGAAATAAAAATATATATGTGAATGTACTAATAAATGTTATAATGTAAATGAGGAAATACCATATTTATTTGGATTGTAAGTTGTATGATTCATGTAGTATCCATATTAAAGTATAAATGATTTACCTTTATTTATTACATGATTACCATTCTTCAGATAGATTTATCTCCCACACCTTGAGAGTGATCTAGTCTGGATATTTCATTTTAGAGACCACTAGAAACTTTTAGTTTGTGTTTACGAAGATATAATTCTTACTGTTAGATAAGATTGGCATTGAGGATGGATTAGTCATCACTCATAAATATATCTATTGAAGCAAAGGTCAATAATCTGATCATATCTGAAGGATTGATAAAAGATCAGGGTATTGGATGTTAAAATATATTTATTCTAAGACAACTTTTTTATTTTTCCAAATAGATACATATTTTTATAGTTCCTTTTACTGGTAATCTTTCATTATCAAACAATTTATGTTGTTATTTTACCAATGAAGATGCAGAGAGTTACATTAGTATAATTATTTTAGATTCTGGCCATAATGATTTATATCATTTTCATACTTTTTATTGTCATAATCTTTTTTCCTACCTACCTATCTGTATGTCTAAATGATAATATCAAGAAATAAGTCTGTCAAAAAAATTTTATGCTATATATAAGAAATAAAATATTTATAAAATGTAGAGTTTAAAATAGCCATGTACACTTGCATGTATACAAATCCTGTATGATTAAATCAAATGATATTAAAAATCAACATTTACACCTGAATTATCATGGTTGCATAAATCAAATTGTGATGTTGTGTAATGAATAAATAACAAACTAATGCTTACCTTTAATGTTTCCTTTAAACTAATAACACTAAAATACAATACATCTTTAGATAATTTTGTAGCTGAAAACTAAAATGATAGTAGAAATAAAATAATGATGTTATGATTAAAAATAAGAAAGATAAAAAATACAAGGTGTGAAGAAAAAAAAAAGTAATCATAGAAATAATTAAATATATGTGTATAAATAAGCAAAAGAAAAGTAGAATTTAACAAATAAAGGAAGAATAAGAAAAAAAAATAATGTAATATTATTATATAATCAGAAGTATATATATATAAATAAAAAAACAAAAAATCAAAATAACAAAATAGAATAAAAATCGAATGTGTAAGAGATGAATAAAGAAAGGAACAGGAAAAAGGATAATAAGAAATGGAAAATTAGTTTTATGATATGATCAGATGTGTATAAAAATGAAAGGGAAAATAAATTTTACTACATGTTCATGTTTTAATTAATAAGTAAATACTAAATAGCTATATACATATTTCATTTCTTATAGTCATTTTTCATTAAATATATGACCATAATGTCAAAAAAATTATAAACTTTTAATCAAACAAACTATAAATAAATTGAAATACTAGATAGCTTATTTGTGAACAAAATAGATTTGATGATATGTAATTAAATAGTATACAAATAAGTTGTCTACTATTTAGATTTATTTACAATTCAATTGACTAAAAGTAGAGATCAGCATCCTGCATTTATTATATTGTTAATTTTTTTCCCCAAACACAAAAACATATACACACAAAACTAGTAATCTCTTTATAATTTTATTTATTTATTTTTTATTTAACGTATATTTAACATAAACAAACTACATTTATTCTTTTTTGTAGTTGGACCAGAACAAATTTCCTGTTAAATAAATAATTATAAATGCCTTTTTATGACAGATGCTATGTTTTGGTTTAAAAATTTTATTTTATGCAAACTTAATTCTGAAATGATATCTATTATAGTCTTTTATAAAGAGCTCACAAATAAGTTCTTAACAAGCTTTGCAGAATATCTTCAACCCCAGACTGGTTTCTGTTACTGACTTCATCAGAAAGATGCCAGGATATTCAAGCATTAGACGAAGCCAGTAGCAGAAAACGGTCTGGTGTTAAAGATATTCTACAAAGCTTGTTAAGAGCTTATTTGTGAGCTCTTTATAAAACATTTGTAATACAAGTTTGTCTAAATTAGGTCATGTGACATCTAACTTGATTTATTCATAATGTTATTATAACCCTATAAAAAATGCCAAAAATTGTCATAATAAAGTATTGTATATAAGGAGAAGTTCAAGTTTTATTTTAAATAAGTCCATAACTATTTAATAAAATACAACTTTTTTTTCCTATAATTATTTCATAAAATGCAATTATTTTTCTTTAACTTATATTTAATTAATTATGTAATTAAAAACATATTTAATTATTGAAAAGAAAATTTATTGTTAAATAAATAATTATTAATACTTTTTTTCATAATACTCTACTTTTTATAACAGATTCTTTTTTGTGTGTGATATTTTTAACAATAATTTTTTTAATAAGAGTGGTTATTTTAATTGTTCATTAATATTTTAAATTTTTTAGCAAACTACATTTCAATACATACATTTATTAAAGTTTATAATTAACAAACCCTTTAGATGTAACCTACAGTATATATTGATGGAGGTAAAGTTAAACAATTGATTATTACTGAAGTAATAAATTCATGTTATCAAAAAATTAAAATCAATTGAAAAATATAAGACTGTTTTAGAAAAATTTGTTTGTGATAATGAATTTGAAAATTGGCTGGATTTTAAAAATAATGTTGATTTTTATAAAGAATTTTTACAACGGAGATTAATACGGAAATATAATAAAAAGTTTAATATTTGGTTATTGAATTTTATGATTCAGAGTAAAAAAAATCAATTTAATGAAAACATCTTGATATTAGGCAGTTTAATTTTCGTAGATGAACACCAGCAAATCCAATTAATTGGCACCATTAAACACATATTTTGCTTACAATTCACAGGACTTTCAAACATTAATGAAACCATTTAAAAAAGTGGTTTCATTCCAACCTAACTACCTCCAGGACATACTGATTCTCATGTGTAGTAACAGTTTTGAATTTAAAGTAAAGCTGAATAAGAACATAGATCCCACCAATATCCCTAGCAAAATCATTGACCAAGAAGCCACACTTTTCATATAAATAAAAGACATAAAACCTCAATATTTTGTCTGTGGATATCAAGGGCATTTAACTATCAATTGCCCACAGAATAGTATCTGCATTATGACCAAATAAAAGATAATATGCCAAGATGATATTTACAATAAAAATCAAACTTCCACTAAAAATAACACCAACAAATGTAAAATGACAATTCCTATATGGATGATGACATACAACTCATAGGTCTTACAATATACCCAAGTAGCTACATATCTAACAAGGCTACTAGCTACAACTATCAATATGTCAATCACAATACTAACCATGCACTTGGACCCAGAAATGAACAATATACTAAAATCAATTTAACTGGTGCAATTTAAAATCAGAAGTCAATCACTCTTGAACACAACTTTCAAACATATGTAAAAACATCCTAAAAAATGGTTGTTGTCATAGCAGCAAGCTTCCTAATCAGTGAAAGTCTTATCTTGGACACTCTCATTAAGAGGAAAATTGGACAATCTAAAAGAATTACTAACAAAAAAGTCAAAAACTAATGATACAGACCACATATCCATCATTAATGTGATTGCTGACAACCTCTACAAAACTAGGAAAACCACCACCTTTCTATACCATCATTATTACTCACCTTGCTCACCCTTTAAACCAGATTCAACATGATTTTCACTCAATCATTAACAATTATTCTCAATTATATTTGATCAACAAACAATTGCACTCACTGATATGTCACATTATCAGAATGAAATGTCATTTTAAAGACTCTTACTTTTAAAACCCTCTCCAGGATTATTAACCCCCTTTATACATCACAAAAGTAGAAATAATAGAGCTCAATGTCCATGGCTTCAATTTTCCATCAAAATTATACTAATTACAGAAGTGGGTTACCATCATTCATCTTCATCTCAGGTTACTGGAAACCAAAATTTAGAGCATCTCAAATCGATACCATATGTCTCTTGTGCTTGCTCTAAGGATACTTTCTCATCATCTGTGGACACTGATATTTTTATCAACTTTTATTGCCCATTTAAGCCATTTAAAATTGTTGTATATTGATAGGTACTAATTGATTAATGCCAATCATGTATAATTATCAAGGTTAACACAATTGTATTGTAATCAGCAATGTTAATCAAATTTATATCATAACAAACAATCATTATACTTGAAATGCCTTTGAAACCATGCAAAATCATTTGTAAAAAACTATATAATACATCAATTTGGTCAACAATAATAATATTAACAATAATATCAATAATTCAATTCAATTTATTTAATTCATTTTTTTATGTGTCAAAGCATTGACCATGAAGCGAATCTGGGCCAGCTGCTTGGAAGGCAGCTATGCTAACCACAAGGCCACCAACATTTGACATTTAATTCATTTATTTAAGTGCCAAATTACAGCATATAGACAATTACAGTTAACATATTATAAACAAAAAATAAATAAATAAAAGGGCTAAACATAATGTACACAACTAATAATAAAATGTAACAATCAATTTACCAAATATATATTTATGTATACATAAACATAATCAATTTAAACCAATCAACAATGACATTTAAATTTAATAATATTACAAAATTGTTTATATTCTAAATTGAAGTGATTTATATTACTACAAATATGGTAATAATGATGGTAGCCTAAATAAAGCAGAAAATTTATGGACATTGGAATGACAAGTTTTAATATAACAAAAAAAAGCAGACTGAGTATTGGGCACATGAGATCTAATTATAATAGTAGAAATTGTGTCAGATAGAATAACTATTTTATAACAATTTTATAAAGATATTTAAAATTTCTATATTTTTTCTAGAAGAAAAATGAAAAACAATTTTATTTCCCAGGTAAATGTATTTGGAAAACTTATTAGATATTGATTGTAATATTTTGAATCTTATGTCCTAGCTCCTCGCTGATGAGAGCCATAGTTTGAAACCGGTCTGGGAATGGGGACCATCATAGATAAAAGCTTCATGTATTTTCTCTTGTAGCATTTATCATAAAAAATAAAATAATTAAGCTTGTTTACAGCTAGTAGCAGACTCTTTATATATTACATATTGGTAATGCAAGCTATATAGGTCATGTGATATATGACTGATTTTTACTATTGTAACAACTTACATTCCTGTTTAGAGCTAGGATTTCAAATAATTGAACAATATTCAATGATTGGAAGAATTAATAATACAAATAATTTGAATTTTGTAAATTGCTAGAAAATATAACTCCCAAAATCTTTTTGGGATTCAACAGAATTAATTTTGTGAGAGTTAATAAAATAAAATAAAAAGTAAAACTTCTGATTTTTAGAATAACATTTACTGAAATTAACAGTCTTATTATTTAGATGACCCCAGCACTAAAATTATCTATATCATTTTGAAGAAGAATGCAATCAATCACTGATGTGATTCTTCTAAAGATTTTACAGTCATCAGCATAGCACAAAATATAATAAGATTTTAAACAAACATTAAGTCCAAACATGGGTGCTAAAATGCTACACCGAGGGACTTACAAATTACATTCAAAATTAGATGAAATATTATTATTAAATTTGATATACTCTTTACGACTATCAATAAATAAGTTTAGTAGAAAAAACCTATTTGATATAAATTGTGAAAAAAATGGTGTGGTCTACATTATCAAAAGCTTTTGATAAATCAAAATAAATAACATCAAACCTCTGCTAGTCCTCAATTGCATGTGCTATATGATCATAAATTGTTAGCAAATTGGTTTCTACAGATCTATTAGCAATAAAACAATGCTGTGAAGAAAAAATGAGTTTACTAACATCTAAAATAATTTTATTATAAACACACCTTTCAAAATTTCTAGCAATAGTATGCAAAACAGATATAGGTCTATAGTTATTAAGATAATCATGTGAGCCATTCTTAAACATTAGGATCATTTTGGCACACTTAAGAACATTAGGAAAAACACAAAAATTAAGTGATAAATTAAAAATAAATGCAAGAGGTACTGCAATGAATTCAGCTAGACCTTTGTAAATAAATGAGGGGATATTATCATTTCCTAAACTAAAATAAATTTTTAAGTCACTTAATAACTATAAGAACATCATCCTTAGAAATATGATCAATCATGCAGTGAAAAGTAGGAGAATTACAAGATAATGTGATTTTTGAAGATATTGTATCATGTGATGATATATATTATCAAAATGTTTTGAAAAGTCATTTGCACTTAAAGTTAAACCATAAGTACGTTGAACCCCTTTCGTACCCAAACCAGACTTATTAATAAAATCCCAAAAATTTTTAGGGTTAGAAGAAAAACTAACCTCAATTTTTCTAATGTAATTTTGTAAATCTCTTTTATAAACATGCTTAGCCAATCTTCTGAAATTAATAAAATCATTATAAAAAAGATATTATGCGTTTTAAAATAGAGTCTGTGATGATAAGATTTCTTTTTAATGATCTTAATAAGATTGTCTGAGAACCGAGGAGGAAAGCCCTTATGTAAAAACAATTTATTGGGAATATAAATTGGAAATATACAAACCAATATAACTATTAAGAATCTTTAAAAAAACATGTAAGCAATGATTTACATCATTATAAGAATATAATAATTTCCAATTAACGTTAGAAAAGTTTTTACAAAACTCAACATAATTACTTTTCCCATAATCCTTTCTTGAAATATTAGAACAAATAACTTTTGAGTGCCAAATATTAATATAAAATTCAATAGGTGAATAATGAGCATCAATAGAAAAATTAAAAGAGACAAATTGAAAATTGCTAACTACTGGTGAATTACATAAAATATAATTCAATGTATGATGAGAGGCATTAAGAAATGGGTTACATAGCTTAAGTCCAAAAAATTTGCAAAAATGTAACCTTCTTGAAGCGTTAGTAGGCAATAAAGAAAAATATGTAGCGATTCTACCTTGACATCAATCTGGAATATTTAAATCACTGGCAATCAAAAAATCTTCAAGTGATGTCAAAAAATAATCAAACTGTAACAGTGACAAAGTAGGTTTGAGGTAAACATTACCTAAAATAAATTTAAAATTGTGATTTAAAGTAATTTCACACCATGTAGATTCAGAAAAAGAAGTAAAATAAAGTTCTTGATAAAAACATCTTTATTAAGAGCAATGGCAGCACCACTGCCTTGAGAAATATTTTCCACAGATCTGTCAGTTTGCAAAACACTAAATCCATCATCAGGGAAAACTTCTTTATTTAACAAAGTTTTGTAAGTAATATAAGATCAAAATGTTCTGTTTCAAAAATTGTTTAATTACCTCTGATATTCATGTAAGAAAACCTACCATGTTACCCAAAAAGATAATGAAAACAACACAAATAAGACTAGAGGGAGAAAAAGAAAGTGATGAAAATAAAAATAAAATAGTATAATAAAATAAAATAAATTCAATCAAAATATTAAAACCTTAGAGAACTGGCCAGAGATTCATAAAAAAAAATGGAAGCAACACAAGGCAATAAATTAGGGGATATTATTTCATTATGTTTACATGCAGGAACAGAAATATAAAAGCAAGAAGACATAGAATTATTTATATTAATGTTATGACAAACAATATTAGTTTGTAAATTATTTTCAAAAAATAATTTGATATCTTTTGCATTGATATTTACTGGCATATTAGAAATAAAATATGTATTATAAGTTATGTTGATATTAGAGTAAACATCAGCAAAGAATCCAGTATAATTAAATTTATTAAATGCATCAGATGTATTAATGTGTTTAGTTATGTAAAAGTCATTCTTACTAGAAGATAAAGAGAAGTATCCAAAATGATTTATCCCATAGTTATTATTTAAATGGATATTATATGAATGTGATCTATAAGCTGGAATGAATTTGGGAGCAATATTTGGATAATTGAGGATTTTATGTTTAATAGACTTCAAAGGAGATAAATTAACAGAAAAACCTCCATTATATGTTTTCTTCATAAAAAAAAGTATTCTGTCATTTATGAGCTGAAATGAATTTGGGAACCACAGCTGGATAATTGAGTATTTTAGATTTCATAGACTTTAAAAGTGATAAAGTAACATGGAAACCTACATTACTCCTTTTCTTCATAAAAAAAGTATTTGGTGATTTAAATTTTTTATGAGAAATAATTCAGAATCAGAAAAGCAATCATTAATGGAATTTTTCTCAAGCCAAGATGAGTTATAAAAATATCTACTTTAAAATTGGAATTCAAAAAATTCCTGAATACATTATCAATATTAATATAAGTATTAATTTCATTACTAACTAAATTATTTTCAGGAACAAAATTATCCAATTTGATATTTTTACCAAGATCTTCAGGACAATAGGATGAAGATAAGCACTCAATGTTATGATCCTTTGCAGTAGACGAATGACCTCTAAAAATGGAAGAACTAAAAATTTTATCAGGATGATCAGGAGATGACAGCATGTATTCATTGTCAATGCCATTAGTATTAATGAGTTTACATTTGGTCCCTGAAGAATTTCTACAATGATGTGACATTTTAATTATTAAATAATAATAATAATAATAATAGTAGTAGTAGTAGTAGTAGTAATAGTAGTAGTAGTAGTAGTAGTAGTAGTAGTAGAAGTAGTAGTGGTAGTAGTGGTGTTGGTGGTGGTGATGATGATGATAATAATAATAATAATAGCAACAATGACAACAACAGCATTATCCTTTCCACTCAGTTTTTATTTTTCAGAATATTCAAGTCTTTAATTTATACTAATAACTTACTGAATATGTTCTATTTTGGTAAATTCCCGTAAGTTTTTTTTTATTCATTGACTCCATTAAGCAACCTAATGAACTGTCCACCGAAGTTATAGGTAAAGTTTCACCACCTATATATATATTAAAATAATGAGGTCAAAAACTAAATTAGTAATAAAATATTAAACTAAACTACATTTATTTTAATAATACTAGTCCAGTATAAATAAAAAACTGGCTTGCTAAAAGCAAACTTTTCATCTATAAAAAAATAACCTAAAACATAAAGAAAAAAATTGTATTTTGCGATATTTTACAATTAGTCGATAGTTGTTATTAATATTAAATTAGCACTATTAACAAAAAGATATAATTTGTTAAATTGTTTTTGAAAGTACATTAATTTAAAATTTTAAGATTTTTTATTTAAAGAACTTTATAGGAGAGGGAAAAGTATGATAGAATAAAGTAAATAAAAATTTACTCAAGATTGTAGATTAAAATATATAATTAAATTGTTTATAAAAAATAATATTGGTATGACGTTTTTCTTTTAACTATATAAAAACTTCGAGTTCCGTAACTGGTACGACCCCTATACACTGCTAAGGGAATTAATATAAATAGCTATAATCTGTAAAAAAAAAATATTGGATTTTTTTTTTAGTGTTAAATTAAAGAAATCACTATTATGGACAAAATAGGAGGTGATAATATTAAACTTGAAATTATAAAGACTCTTATAGTACTCACATACTAGTAGAAAGTTACCAAAAATGTATTTTGAATAGATTTTATTAACCAATGCTTAGCAAAAATATAT
Source organism: Epiperipatus broadwayi (assembly GCA_028023455.1). Lineage (NCBI taxonomy): Eukaryota > Metazoa > Onychophora > Udeonychophora > Euonychophora > Peripatidae > Epiperipatus > Epiperipatus broadwayi. The sequence goes on along the minus strand of JAQFVV010012558.1, from coordinate 322,682 downwards.
GTGATTTTTTTTATATGTGCTAACAGAAATCATATTTATATATATTAAAAGATAGTTGACCAACTACAATAAAATATAATATTTGAAGAAATACTATATTATTTTAATCATATTACAAACTTTACAACCAACATTAGATTTAGTTAGGATAAACAATATTGGCATTGCTAATACAAAGTGTAAATGCGCATGCGTGAAAGCTTCGTATTTAAAAGAAATTGGCTAATTTAGAAAGTTACTAGTATAAAATGATTAAATGAAATTTGTTTTATTGATTATTAAAATTCAGTTAATAGATTATTATTATATAAATTTATAATAAAATGTGAAGAACTTTAAAAGTTAATTGAAGATTAATATTGCACAACATTCAGATGTTATAAATAATTTATACATAAAATAAACAACTAGTTGTATAGTATTAATCTAAATTAAAGCATAACAGTCAATTGTTAGTTTTAAACCATTTAATATTTTAATCTCCATTTATTACTCTCAAAATTTGCATTTGGAAATCCCCAGATGCTCAAGGTCACATGCAATTGATTATTACCATAGCAAAAAAACATTTTATCTGTAAAATCTTGAAATGTAGAGAACTCTGGATAAAATTGGAAGATATAACGGACCACATGATAAAAAGTTATAAATATCACCCCTGTCAAAATTTAATCTTTTTATTAAGTTACAGTATATAAAAGACTATAACCAATTAAATTTTAAAATTAGTCATCTTGTTTATCTTATTTAACATGGAAGAGTAAAAGAAACTATAGATTTACATAGAACATCTCTTTGAAGATCTTTGCTTTTACAAGCTTGTATAAAGAATTATTGTTAGTGTTTGTTAGTATATTATTTACTATTTGATTATTCACACTTTTAGTGAAATTAATTGGCTGGTTATCTATGTAGAGTTGACTTGCATTTCTATATTTCATTCTCTAATATTTTTAAATAAGTGTCATACTACATATAAACATTCATGTTTTGTACATTATCTTATGAAGATAATGCATACATGTGTTTTTCTAACTTTTCTGTTCTTTCCACAGAATTTCCTTTTATAACAGTCTTTAATTTTATAATTTGTGTGCCCATATTGTCAGGTATCACTTGATTATATTGTTTTAACATAACTTTCCATTTCTGATTTACACTGATCTATTTGATGCACCATACATTGCTCCATAAATGATTTATATTTTTGCTGTTTTATGTGATTCATTTCTATATTCTGCATCAGAACTTGTAATTTCTTTCCTACCACTTCATGTATCTTGATCATTATATTTTTTGTTTACTTTTGCCTTATTGAAATTTAAATATTACACTCTCAACCACTTTGAACTTGGTTACTATCAATTCATCCATTTCTTTGAAAATATTTTCTGTATCTTCTTTATTTTTTTGAATTTTATCCTTAATATCCATAATTTCTTTTTTGACTTGTACATGTTTTTTTTTTTTTGTATTTGACTCTAATTGATCAATCTGTCATCATTTCTTAGGATCACTTGTTTTAACCTTTATGGTTAGACTTCTAGTTTTTGATTAATTAATTAAACTGAAAATGTTGTTGTTTTTCTATCTTCTGATTCACTTGCTCAAACTTCAATGTCATTTGCTTTCATCGATTATTTATCTTCAAATTCCATCTGATTGTGCCCAATTTTTATGTTTTCATTCAGTTGCTTTCTCTTTTTTTCTTTCTCATCTTTCTATCTCTTTGAGATATTTTCGCATCTATTTTGTCCACTTTCCATATTATTTGTTCCCTTTGTATTTGTTCATTTTTTATATCTTTTTATGACAATATTTCATCTTTAAATCAATTGACATTTTTTTTATTTTCTCCAGTAATAGTGTGATGATATTGCAGAATATTTTCCAGATAGATTTATCTCTTCATTAGTCAGGGTTTGCTCTATTTTTTTGTATATCTCATTATCTGGGTCACTACTGTTTGTATCAGAGCTCTCTACCCTTCTTTCTCTAGGCTATCCCTTTTTGCAATACTTTATTGATCTCCATGATGCTTCTTTTTTTTTTGTTATATTTTCTTGTTTTGTATATTTTTTTTGATACACAATAAACTCATTGTTATCAAAATATTTGTAACTTTATATTTCACAATTGCTTTATATTTTTTCTTTTGATCAACTTGAAACCTGATTTGAATGCTATTTTCTGTTCACAACATCAACTTTGTATACTTTTTTTAAAAAATTACAATAAACTGAAAAGAAAAAAATTATCTGGTCAATCATACCATTCATCTATCTCGGGGACATGATGTTTACAATAGCCATAGAAATTTTACTTAGTTAAGACCCCACCCCAGGTGCTCAAACATCTATAAAAAGAAATACTACAGATGAAAGTAATATAAAGTTATATGGATGTATAATTTTATATATCAAATAAATTTGCAGACCAGACAATCTTACATATAAAGTAGCTAATATATTATTTAAACAAATAGCAAGACAATAGTTTATTTGCAATGTGTCATAATTGTAAGCCAAGATACAGTGTTTTTTTTATCCTAAACAAACTTACATTACAGAGTGTATGATACTTGAACAGTTATATTTATTTGATTGTTGCTCTAATACACCATTTCTGTCATATCTTTTATTTTATAGTTTATATATATATATATATATATATATATATATATTTTATTTTATAGTTTATATATAGTAGAAAAGAATAGTAAAAATTTATTGTGTCCAATGTTTAATTTGATTTATTTTAAATTTTAATCTGTCAATTACATCTTATAATACTAATATAATTATTTGATGAAGAATATCTGCTGCAGAATACATCACTGGCATTTAGTACACCATGTATTTAATCCTACATATGGTTGACCCTCACAAATACAATGCATTTATTTATATCAAAAACTAATATGGGATAATTTTAATCAATATAAGTTTGTGCTAAGTATAATATTATAAGCTGGCTAATTTAAGTTCAAATTCCTATTTAATAATAATTCAATTTAATTACATAAATAACTCTTTTGAATCCAATTCTATCTTAAAAGTGAACGTATCTTATTACTTGACAAATACATTGGATCTGATACAAATTTGCAGAATAAATCTGTGAATAAATTTACCATATACATATAATAAAATTAAATTATTCAACAGCGAATGAACAATTGCATTTATAAGTTCTACATACATAAAATCTAACAATAATCATAGAGGGATAATTTTTGTACAAATGAACTATATTAATTTACAGGTATTAATAAACTTGATTATATTTTAACTGCACGTTTTTTGGTCTAGAGGCTTATTATATTATTAGTTTATTACATTCACTTTTAAAATCGTAATTGTTTGATTATGTATGTATATCTTTTGGTAGTCCCATATTAACTTTATTTACATGGTTATTATGTAATTACATTTACTATTACTAGCAAATAATTTAATTTTAGAAATAAAAACATTAGTCTATATTAGTATATGCTCTTAATTATTAAAATATAAAAGTAAGATAAAATATATTAATATATTTTGTAAGCAATTCATTAGACTAGGGATTACCGACTTAATGAATAATATTTTTGTAATGTAATTTTTACTACACCACTCTTACACGTGTTGGGAATTGGTTTCTCTTCACTTTTATTACTTTGTGGAAGGGTATCATCATAAACGTATGATTAACAACATGTAAATAAAATATATGATCTCCAAGATACACACATTTTGTGCTGAATCAGCACTCATCAGTTGGCCAATCTCTTATACCAGCTAATGATTGCTGCTTCAACACAATACGTGCATCATCACAATCATACATTTTATTCACATGCCATTGATTATATGTTTATGATCACACTTTTATCCAAGGTAATAAAGGTGGACAGAAATCTGTGCCTATCTTGCATGATACTGGTGTAGTAAATCATAATGTTAATACAAATCAAAATATGGAGATAATTAAATATAAAGTCATTCAGCGCAACAGCAAATTGAATTTTGTTTATAACTTTAAAATAAAATAAAATGTAGGATTGCAGGAAGTGTATTTATTTGAGCTAATTTGGGGCAATGCTTCTCAGTCAAAACTTTAAACAGATTCATGTTGTTGCAACAATACACATATGCATATGAAAATAAAGACATGTATTTATATGTATTAACTGTTAGATCTCCAAAATTTTGATGTGTCTAGTGCATATCTTTTCCTCATTGATATATAAGTTATGTGCTTACTTCTTGATTTGAAATATATAAGATAAATTGTGTAATAACTTTTATTTACTTATTCTGGTCTGTAAAAGCAAAGTATGCTGTTGTAATATTTGTTTGTGTAATGGCGAATGTTTGACATGGAACTAGATGCATATTGTACTTAATATTGATTTGATATATTATTTTATGTGGTGAGTATTAGACTATCTGTTAAATTTTGTATTATTATTATCAACTGTTAATTAAAACTGAAATGCAAAATATGTGCATGCATGCCCCAAACTTATCTATTACATGCCTATTAAGAGATTGTTTACATAAACACTGAAACACAAAATTATAATATAGAGTTGGATATACAATAGACTTCCAATGATCATTGAAAACTAGTTAATTAATTAAAAAGTCAGCAATTAATCAGTAGACGGTATTACAAATATATCACTCAAAGAGACTGCTAAGGATTGTTTAAATAAACCACTAAACATCACATGATCACCATTTCTTATACTAGCACATAACTGTTATTAAAACAGGCAAAAGTCTCCATACAGTAGTATCACTCAGTTCACTTACATGTTAAAATAAAAAGGGGCAGATTTCATTTTCACTTTTTGTGCAACAACTAAATGTATATTTTTTTATTTAATAGGTTTTAGTTCTTAATGTGCTATACTATTATAAGCACATGCCAATTCCATGCTTTGAAAAAACTTTCATATCCATGACTTAAGACAATCTAAATTTCTAGTGGTAGTGTGAGATTTTGTAAGCATCTATGGTTAAAGGTTCTCAGAAACAAACTATAATGTCTTCAGAGAAGATATTTTAGATTATACATCTAGAGGCTCCCTCTGGTGTTGAATGTTGATCATGAGAGTTTTGTGTATTTCAATATATATTTATATTGTAATGGTGGGCTAAGATGAAGATGCATTGATAATGTACAGTAGAGACATCTATCATCATCATCAAACATTATCAATCCACTGCAGGATGAATGTCTCTTGAAGTTCAATCTATCTCCTCCGATCTTTAGTTTCTCTTCTCCATGTCACCCCAGCACATTTTTTATTTCATCCATTCATGTCACATGTGGTCTCTTTCTGGGTCTTTTACAATCTCTTGGAATCCAGTTTAAGATTTCAGTTGTCCATCTATTATCATCTCTTCTAGCAATATGTCCAGCCCAACTCCACTTCAGTCTTTTTTTTCAATGAGGTCAGTAAAACCTGTTTGTTCTCTTACCCATATATTGCATTTTCGATTGCTTCTATACTATGCATTTAATACAATGTTAAAAATGTGTTGCATTAAATGTAATAATACTAAATAATGGGTATACTTACTTCATTTTTTAGAGTTGAGATATGATCATCATCAAACTCTGACTACCATATGATACATACTAGCAGCAATAATTTAGGTTATATCATATTTCTGTATTAATTAATTTAATTTAAAATATTTTCTTCAAAATATTTAGTAGTTAAAGTAATCAATACATCACTATCTTCTATAATACCTGGCAAATTAAGGTGTATTCAAGTTATTTTTGGAATATAAAATTGATGTCTGATCTGACAATTTTCATATAAAGTAATTGAAATTGTATTTATTCACAAAAAATTGTAATAATCCAAGTTTTAGTAGAATTATTTTAGTTTTATTCTCAAGAAAATAGACATTTGTTATTACAAAATATTTACAAATTATATTTCCAACAAAATTATTAATATTCCTTTAAATTATGTTTTTCTAGTTAAATGAATAATCTTTTATAATAACTGAAACACACAGGCTTATTATATACCTGTGTCTATATATGTAATATATAATATATATGAGCACAGACTTTCACACAACCCACCACTCCCCACAATATCTCTTAACACTGATACACTCGAACACATATATGTTGAAAATATAAATAACCACCAATATATGTATTTCATGCTAAACCAGCAATCATCAGTTGGTCCAGATTACCATCTCTACACATATATGCTATAAGTGCTCAGATATATATTAAGATAGCCAAATCTCATACTTTAATGGACAGGCTTCAATCTACTCCACACTCCAACTCCTCAACTGTCCATGCAATTGAAAATCTGATAATGAAATGCTCAAAGGCCACCCTGAGGTCAAGATTCTTGTCACACCCATGTTGACCTAAAGTCAACCTGACCGCTCATGCACAGGATATAATCCATTTAATTGGATGGATGGTTGAAGAGTTGCAGTGTGGAGTATATTGAAGCCTGTCCATTAAAGTATGATGTTTGGATATCTTAATATATATCTGAGAACTTATAGCATATATATGTGTAGAGATGGTAATCTGGACTAACTGATGATTGCTGGTTTAGCATAATATATTTATATTGGTGGTTATTTATCTTTTCAACATATATGTGTTCGAGTGTATCAGTGTTTTGAGATAGTGTGGGGAGTGGTGGGTTGTGTGAAAGGCTGTGCTCATATACCCTATACATTACATATTTAGACACAGGTATATAATAAGCCTGTGTGCTTCAGTTATTACATAAGTAGAGATATCTGTCCATCCCTTGTATATGAATTAAATGGATTATATTTTCTACATGAGGGGTCAGATTGACTTTAGGTCAACATGGGTGTGAAAAGAATCTTGGCCTCAGGGTGGCTTTCAGCATTCCATCATCAGATTATCAATTGGATGGATGGTTGAAGAGTTTATGTGGAATAGATTAAAGCCTGTCCATTAAAGTATGAGGTTTGGCTATCTTAATATATATCTGAGCACTGGTAGAATATATGTGTAGAGATGGTAATCTGGACCAATTGATGATTGCTGGTTTAGCATGAAATATGTGTATTAGTGATTATTTATCTTTTCAACATATATGTGTTCGAGTGTATCAGTGTTATGAGAAAGTGTGGGGAGTGGTGGGTTGTGTGAAATTCTGTGCTCATATACCCTATATATTACATATATGGACACATGTATATAATAAGCCTGTGGGTTTCCGTTATTACATAAGTAGAGATGTCTGTCCATCCCTTGTATATGTATTAAATGGATTATATCCTGTGCATGAGGGGTCAGATTGACTTTAGGTCAACATGGCTGTGACAAGAATCTTGGCCTCAGGGTGGCATTTGAGCATTCCATCATCAGACTTTCAATTCGATGGACAGTTGAAGAGTTGGAGTGTGGAGTAGATTGAAGCCTGTCCATTAAAGTATGAGATTTGGCTGTGTTACTATATATCATAGCCCTTATAGCATATATGTGCAAAGATGGTAATCTGGACCAACTGATGATTGCTGGTTTAGCATGAAATACATATATTGGTGATTATTTATCTTTTCAACATATATGTGTTCGAGTGCATTAGTGTTATGAGATAGTGTGGGGAGTGGTGGATTGTGTGAAAGTATGTGCTCATATACCCTATATATGAATATTTTTTTATAGATAATTAATGTTTATCAAATTAAATGTAAATTATCAGTAATGTTATAGCTTTAATTGTCTCATATTAAAAAGACAAATACAGAACAGATCATTGAAAATATGCAAAAATTATTATAGATCAACAGTTGAATGAATTTAGAATATTTAAATAAAGTTAAGTTTTTTCAAAGCACATTCAATATTTATATTAGATGATAGAAATAGTCCAATATATAAATACAACTAAAATACCATCATCACAAACTTTCAGGAAAATACTAAATATTCATGGTTGGTCTGCTGAGAATATGCTTTTGTATCATATTTATGGTTAGTCTGCTGAGAGTATGATTTTGCATCATATTCATGGATAGTCTGCTGAGATTATGCTTTTGCATCATTTTCATGGTTAGTGTGCAGAGAATATACTTTTGCATCATATTCATGGTTGGTCTGCTGAGAATATGCTTTTGCACCATATTCATGGTTAGTCTACTGAGAATATGATTTTACATCATATTTATGGTTAGTCTGCTGAGAATATGCTTTGAATGCTATTTGATTTTTGGTTCATTACATATTCATTTTGTGTAATGAACCATCCCTCTTATATTTTATGTTTGTGATTGCTTCTTTCTTCACCCATAATTTAGACAACATTTGGATCACAACTATGATCATGCTCTCTTTCATAATTATGAAAGATAAATTAACAGCCTTGGATTTAACCTTAAGATTTTTTTATATATTGATGAATGTTGAGTCATTCTACTTCTACCCTTTGCATTGGTATTTTTATGGAATATATATGGGCAATCATTTTGAATACAGTTTAGAGCATAGACCACATTGAGCTAATGTAATGTTAAAATTTTGTCCAGGTAGTCTATATTTCAACTTGCAGTCAAAAAGAATGCCCTTATATATTGTAACCTAGTGTTATTGACACTTGGTTTACTTGGCATTATTTCTGCAGGAAATCAATGCTATTCTTTAAAGAAATAAAAAGATAAAATAACAATAGTAATAATTGATTAATAAAGTATGTTATTCACTCACTTTGGCATGTTTTGGGTGAATAACTAATAGATTTAATAACTCAATGTCATTTTTAAAGAGAGAACATGAATAATTTAATTGAGATATTAAAAATTAGAGCAAATTAATATGGTATAAAAGCTAAACAGTAATTGATTTTGGATGGGTAGAGGGGAGAGTGGATGAGTGTCTTATCATAAAGCACAATAACTTCTGGTAATTTCTTTTTGTGAAAAAAAAAAGAAATAATGTTTAAAGAATTATACATCACTGATTGTTAATTTAATGTATTTATTATTATTTTTTTTTATATTGTCAAATTACTTTGTAATCCAGGTAAATAATACTAAAACTATATGATTGTAATAGGTTTTTCCTTTCTTTTGTTTATGTTATAATCAAATGATTATTTTTCTGTAAGAGGTCGCTAAAGTAAAAAAAAAAAAATAACAACAAAACAGGACAGCCAATTACATAATCGAGATTATTTTTTTTTGAAAAAAGATATAGTCTGCTTTTAGTTTTCAAGGAAGGAACAGTGCTGAAATTTGGTAACTCAATTTTTTTCATTTTATTTTGCAGAAATAAATGTAATCAAAGTAAAATTTTAATAATATAATGTGTGGCTAAATTTTTTTGATAAGGTGTCCTGATTTTCTTTGCCATCTACCTATTTAAAAACCTTTTATACTTAAAAATATATTGTCTCGCGCTAAAGTTCAAAAATGACAGATGTAACTAAAGGATTCATGAAAAATTATATTATATCTAAATTAAGGAAAGGAAGCGATTTCCAAGAAAAAATTAATTATTTATTAACTTTATGTCATTTATTGATATTTTCTTGGTATAGAAAAAAAAAAATAATTGAAAGAAATATTAAAAAAAAAAAAAAAACCAAGGAAAATCAACTAGAAACATTTTCGCGCTCTTTCTAAATATTGTCTGCCTTTACAAGTAGTGCAGTTACATACGTTAAAATATGTTTTATTCACCAAGAATTGTCTGGAAATAATAATAATGATAAATAAGATTAAATTATGCACCTGTATATTTTAAAAAAAAAAATATAAACTTTCTCAGAGTAAATATAGGAAGAGTTATATAGGGGCATTCTTACGGAGAAGTTACCGTTAAAAAAATTTATAATTCCTAAAGTATGAACAAAACCAAATATCTTAGTGACTTAATGATAAAAATAAATGATATATTATATTACATATCAGTTGGATTTATTAAAACTTCCTATACATGTAAATCAGCTGCAGTTATTATCAGAATAATCTCTCGGAAAAATTGCGCATTTCCGTCCATAAGTAAGCTAGCTAATATGAATTGTACGTATCGTCAATAATAAAAAAAAAAGAATTGTGTATGTTTATCGTCTATCGTCAACTGTTCATTATGTTAGAATATGTATATTTTATTTTCTTTGGATCCCAAAATTGTAGCAGTTTAATTCAAGTAAGAATTAATCTTCAATTATGCTATATGTTTCTTTACCTAATTTTATAGAAGCACAAAATAAAAGAACACTTTTATTTAAAGGAAGTGATAAAAATGCGTTTATTGTTTTTAAACTTGCTTTGTGAAATACGACTGGATAAAGCTCTTCACCTGGACCAATTGCTCAACAGAAAAACATTTTCTAATGAGAGAATATGCACGTGTTAATTAATGATTGTTTAAAACTAAGTTATAAATGATATGTATTTTTTTTGTTATATCACATAGGTTAAAGTCTGTATGGTCAAGGGATATTTAATAGCCTTGTAATGACAAAGGTATGTTTTAATATAATTATTATAGGTTAAGTTGATATTTAACACGAAAGAAAAAAAAAAATCTATAAAATATGTTTTAATTATTACATACAATTGTAGGTAGAAATTTTGTATGTTAGATACGTAAAAGAAAAATATTTAGATATTTAAGGGGTAAAATAAATATTGAAAATTATCAGAAGTAACTAAAAAAAAAAAGAAATGCTATAACAAAATATTTCTTGTTAAAGTTTTGAAACGAATTTATACTGTATTAATTGAGGAATTTATTCCTAATTATTCTTAAATAACACATCCACTTTATTTAGTTTAAGATAGTATGCTACCAACTATTTTTGAATGTTCCTTTATTAAAATTAAAATTATTATACTTTTATTCTATGATGTCCATTGATTTCAGATGTTGATCAAAGTATACACGGTAACATAAGTTTATTATAATCAGTGTATTTACTTATCCTGCCCAGATATAGCATTGGTATATGCTTAATATTCGCATAGGTAATAATTATAATGTATTTATTTTGTGGGATGAAAAATGATCTCCCCAAAAGCTTTGTTTTCCATGAGAGGAAGATTTTAAATATAATGTTCGGGTATGTTTATAGCCCAAGTGATCGATTCTCATAGATAGGACGATCAAGAATTTATCTAGCATTTAGTATGCTTCATTCGTTTAAATCCCAGGAGAGGATTGTATTTGGTATGTGTTCGTTGTATGCCCAAGTAAGAGGCAAGAAACCACCAAAATATTTTAATGTAGTAGATTACTCTACAGACCTTCGTTGTTATTCCATGTTCCTCATGTGAAAATAAAGATAGCTCCACCATGGAAGGTGTTGATTATTGTGCTTAATTTTGAAAGTTCGGGCAAGATAAAGGTTATATTGGAGGTGTTAGTTCCTCAAGATCCACTTTAGTATAAATAGTGCGTTAGTAACTAGGATCGATATCTGTATTGTGCTGCTAAATATTGCTAGTATTTGACAAGTAAATCAATGGAGAAAGTAATTAAAATTGCGTAATTTAAAACGCTTATAACATGAAGGAATATTCAAATGCAATATTTAATTCTGGTTAGTAATTAAATAATACTCATATTTAAAATTATATGTATGAATAAAATTTGTATCATAACTTAATTTAGCATTAAGTTAAACGTAAGAAGGTAAATGTGACTTCTGATAACTGGCCTATAATTAGAATAGGTTATCCCATTAAAGACCATAAATAAAGTAAATGTATTAGAAATAAATTTAATATTTTGCGTATTGCAGATGATTGGATTAATCATTAAAAAAAAAAAAAAAATAAAAATAGTTAGTCAATAATTTTGAATAAAAGCTTCTACAAGGTTACCAAAATTTAATAATTAATGTATTGGTAATGAAATGTACTTGTAGTTAATCAATCCATATGATTGCATACAGGAGAAGTAGTAACCTCTAGTCCATAACCAAAAGAGTATACAGATTAATATCAGTTATATTTTATATTTTTGTATTACTATGGGATTAGTGAATAAATGTTCATGTATTTTTTTGTGATAATAATAAATTATAGTCTTGTTAAAATTTGTTGTAGATTCATTTTTTTGTTTTTATATGCTAAATATAAGGGTTTGCACAATATTTGCAAAACCGTTTCTTGAGTCCGAAATCATTTCAAACCCTTAAAAACTTAATAGACCAGAGAAATAAATTTAAGCAGATCGGAATATGTCATTATATTTTAGTTTAATGATAATTATTTATGGAGTTGAAAACTTAAGACTAAACATTCACCTTTGTGTAAAAAAAAAAAAAAAAATGAATTTTTTTCCAAACCATTAACTTTGGTTGCACATTATTCCATTCCCATTTAGTTAAATTGTCTAAGTAATAAATCTTAGTTATATGATTGTGTTGTCATGGATGATGGAAGGACACAAAAAGCACCCTTGTCTTTTTATTATTCTGACTGAGATTCTGGAAAAAAGGGCTGTGTTATTCAAAATTATACGTCATTATTGAATAGAATTATCATCTCTTTAAATAATATAGCAGTTGATATGAGAGATGAAGACACATTGAATTTAAGTAAAATAAATGTTTCCTATAGCCGACCAGAATGCCAGTCATATGCGACAACACAATACCGCCGAGCATTTCCTTACATGAAACAAAGAACCCTGAGATTAATATTATTATAATTATTCTTTAAATTAATAAGTGATCAATTATTGTTGTTATTACAATCGTGGCATGGCTTAAGAGAATTGAATGTACAATTGTATTATATGAAAAGTATTTTAGATCATATTGGCAAATTAATGGATATGTTGCTTTATTTTGGTTGCCTTAATTTCCAACCTGAAAAATTAGTGCAAACTAAACTAATAAATAATTACAGAATAAACAGAGGAAATTTTTATTAGGTTAGAATATATATATATATATATATATAGCTTACAAATACCTCTTAACAAACTTTTCAGAATATCACCAACCTCAGACCTGTTTTTACTACTGGCTTCCTCAGTGAGGTGCTAGTGTGCCAGTCAAATGTGTATCCTGGTTTAACCCAGATCAAAATCTAGATAAAAGTACCTCAAGACCAATCATACGTGAGATATAAAAAATCAAGAATACTATGGACTCTGCCCTATTCATCTATTTTTAGAATCTAACAACAAATCAACAACATATCCAAGACATGCATAGATCCACATTCTTCTGCCTGTCCTGCTAGCATCAGGAAGAAACAATCAACTAAAAATTAAATCATTAACCTAACTCGAGTAAGGATAATATAACTCAGGGCATATGTGAAAGACTTATGCAATACTTGGATCATTGGAGATTAAAAAATACATAACATTAAAAATATAATGTATACAGATAATAAATAAAAACATCTGTTTAGTTTATATTAAGAATAGATACTATTATAAGAATATTAATAAAATTGGAGGCTTTGTTCTCTGCTATTCCCAAATAACACATTCCCAAATCATTAAATAAAAACACAATATTGAAATCTAAAATTCTTCTGTGGTAAGAAATTGATTTGCCACTTAAACCCATCTTAACATTTACTCATTTAACATATTTTGCATGAGCAAGCTCGAATGACTTTACAATACTTTATTAATAACTCAACAAAATTTTACAAAAAAATAAAATCTGGTTTATATTGAAAGTAATGATATTCTTCCCAAACCCATTATTAACAGAAAAATAAACAGACTTGATTTGCTGTCAAATGCAAAAGACTCAGACAATCAAAAACATTTAAATAAATTGGGTGGCCATGATAATCTGGGTAAATTAAAGATGTTTTTTGATCTTGCAAATCTGAAGGTAAAGTGAGCAATAAACTCACATGACAACAAATCAACTCTAGACTCTCTCCCAGCAGAAAACGAATATATAATATAACTTTCCCAAGGTAATTAGAGAATTAATGAAATAAAAGCAGCACTAAAACAAACAGATTTCCCAGAACCCAGACTTGGCAGTAATACATTGCCAGTTTTTTGAAGTCTAATGACATCAAATAATTTGATTTTAACACAAGCTTGCACACACACGATAACCCATAGATTTGATGCAAACTTATTTTATAGACCAGAAATCTCGATAAAGCGAGGCTAAAATAAATCTTTATAAATACTTTTAATAAATAATTTTCCCCATATGCTTGATTTAAAATGTTTTATAATTTCCCTTCCCCTTATATTTTTAATACAATATTTTTTGTAGCTCTCAAATATATGAAGGAATGAATAAGCTTTATTAAGGAGATCGAACTGCCAAACTATCAAAACTGTCTGTTTATGTGATGACCTGTTGTCATTTTTTAATCAGTTTCTATACCCACCATTGTTGAAATTCATCCACTGCTTTTAATTACATTTCGATAAGATTTTGATTAATTAATTAATCCTGTTAATAATTAGTAGCCATTGCTAATTTCTGTTGTTTGAGATTTTTACTTGGTAGCCATTGCTAATTCTGTTTTTATATAACTTCTGAGTGTTTGCAATATTTTTGAGACATTTTTAATTTATACACTTTCATTTATTTTTTAATACCCAACTTCCATATTTCATTATATTAACATGTACACATTTTACTATACTTTTTTATTTTTAAAATCAACTCATTATAAACAATCTTTTTTTCTTTAAATTAAATGAAAAGATTTATTTTTAGTATTATGTATAAGATTTATTTTTAAACTGCTGTAGCTAAATTCTTATTTCTGAATTACTTTTAAATTACTTCATAAAACTTTACAAATGATGCAGGGTTTAATTTTTTCCCATGCTAACAGTACTTTCTTCTATTTTATTTTTAAAAACTCTAAACTTTTATATTAAACTTCCTTTTTATTAAACTTTTAACTATTTCTTTAAACGAGATGATTTTATTTCAATCATTTACTGACAGTGATTTTATCATTTATTATCTCTTTTAAAACTCCTTGCTTTATTTATAAAAATGTTTATTTTTTAATAATTGTAAATGAACAATTTTACATGTAGTGCTTCATTAGTGGCACAATATATATAATATTATATTTAATGTTTTCATGGTTGTATGATACAGATAAATTATTATTTTTGGGACTAAACTGTATGTTATTTTGCACTAGAAATTGATATTTCGATGAACTAGCATCCACCATTGTCATGGTTAACTTTCAAAAGAAAAATCATTAGATCTCAAATAGTAACATGACTGAGTGCGAGATGAGAAATGAGATTCAACTTGAAGTAGTTCAGCATTCACAATATGAGGCTTATCAAAATGTTTATTTCCCTCAGTTTTTTCACTTATTAATTTTAAGTTAATATTAGAAGACAGAGATAAAATGAGAGATTTCCACATAGCTAGAATAAGTTGTGCTTTGTCAGCCCAATTTAAACCGTAGGTCTCTTTAATATTTCAATTGACTCTCTCATGGTTTTTAAATTGTATCTTTCCAATTTAGCAAGTAGTTATATATTGTCAAAATCAGGTTTGTGACCAATTTCTAAAAAATGAAGTAAAACTGATGTCTTAATTTTCTGATTAAAAGCATTTATATGTTCCTTAATTCTGACATTTATTCATCTATTAGACTGGCCCACATAGCTTCTTGAGCACTGCATATATGGAATTTCATAAACACCCTGGTGTTCCAAAAATACTCTGTCTTTATATATATATGAAAAACAAAAACAAGTTTTAATCATTCTAAACTTGCTGTCACTTGTATTTATGATCAATAGATGGCGTTTAACCAAAAACACCGACCAAGAGTATGTTTGTTACATCTTAGGATGAGTTTGAAGACTTTATCAGTCTGAAAAATTTCATGCTTGCAAACTGATAGAAACTTCTGCATAAATACTTGGAGTCAGTGTTTACATCTAGTTTTTTGGCTCTGTCTTTTACTGATGATAGCAAATCATCTTGAAATCAGCTGATCTGAGGGTGGGCAAAATGAAAGAAATAGTTAATTCTGACTCTTTGGTCGTTTATGTAACAAACATACGCTTGGTCGGTATTTTTGGTAAAATGCCATCTATTGATATATATATATATATATATAATCAGTTCTCAGTTTATATAGCAAATCTTCAATCTTTAATGGACAGGGTTCACTATATGCCATTATCCAACTCTTCCTCTAGCCATACTATTATTATTAAAAATCTGATAATAAATCCCTCAAATATTTATAAGTTACATATTCACAAATAATTTATAATCAACAAAGAAAGATGATATTTTGAAATTAAAATTAAAATTATTAAGCTATGAAATATAAATTTGAATTAAAAAAAAACATAACTCTCTTATATTCCACTCACATGGAATAAATCTTAACATAAACTTATAATACTTTTTATATCAATCAATTATGTATTTTAAAAATAATATTACATTAGAAAAACACCTGATTAATCATCCTTCAATATGACACTTCAAAGTAATACCACAGTTCCAATATCTATTTCTTGAATTATATATTGATGATATTTTATTAGATAGCTGGATTTAAAGACATTTACATGTCTGAAAATTTCAGAGTTTCGACTTAAATATACACATGAAATAAGTGCTGAGTTTTGAGTTGATATTTTAGATCTAGTGTCCGAATATTCTAGCTCTCCACTGATGTGAGCCATAAGCTCAAACCCAGTTGGTCTGGAGATGAGAGTGTTCTGGATAGAGATTTTAAATATTTTCTCAACCGCACTTAAGAATTAAGAGCTTGTTTGAGCTATTGGTACACTCTCTGTATTGTATTGTATTTCAGAGAAAGTAGAAACATCATGAAAAATTATCCTATATGAAAGGCATTTTGTTAATTTCCATATTTTCCAAATATCTATATTATTCTTTCATTTAGTGGACAGTTGACATATAAGATATTATGAATGTACAAACACCAGTTTCCATTCATGACGATGCAATGGAAAATAAACCAATTTATATCCTGTATGGAAATAACTCATCAATCTCACTAAAGTATATCAGCAGATGAGAATAATCCTTATATACATCTCTGTGCTCTTAGCATTTATATCCCATTATTGAAATGTAAGCAAAATCCATTTTTATCAAAGAAATATTTAGATATATTTTTTAACAGCAATGAATTACCCTTATTCTTTTAATATACTATGTTCTCTACAAATGTATGATAAGTCCTTCCAACCTTCTAGATGAATATTACTTTTCTTATTCCATCATCTTATATAGTTAATGATCAAATATTTTAAAGATTATTAAGAAATATATATGAATGTAGTTAGGTTCACTTCTATTGCAGGCAAGATGTAAGAAAGTGAGTTTAAACCATTCAGTTCTACTTATAATCTTTTAATTGACATCAGAGAAACTATGGAAACATCCTTTTATAACTCTGTAGTCAAATTTATCTAGTATTTCACAAATAAAAACTTATTATTACAGAAAATAATAGCAAAATAAAAAAAATCATAATTACTTGTTGTAACAAATATTCATGTTTATAAAGATATAAATAATATTCTTTCACTTCAACATAAACTAAACAATTAGATTACATTCTTACCATACTAAATTGGAAAGAGATATTTTATACATACCCTTCCAATATAACATTACACGTACTATTCAAATAAAATATCAGACATGCTTAAGACATTAAATATTCATGTACATTATTTATAGTATACTATTGTGAAAGCAGTGACTAAAATTCATGTCATCGATTCCTATTGTATCTACTCTAAAATGTGAGTAAAGTTTTGATTTTTGAAAGTAAAATTCATATAATAATAAAAGAATAATAACTTTATCAAAGCTGTAAACTTTATTATTTATAATTCTTTTTTTTTTTCAAATGAATAAAGTTAATTCACATTTTTTATATTACAATTAATATAAATGTTTCTTGCTTCAATATTATTGTTGTCCTAATAAAATATTTCACTGCTCCCCAGGTTAATATATTCACTTTTAAAATCAAACAAGAAAAAAAAATACAATTAACTTTTCCCGACATACTGAATTTCAGTTGGCACAATATATATATGTATAGAATGTCATCAAAATATTGAAATTGGTGGATATTTGTAACATAAAACGTTTGAAATGGCAAGCGTTGATCTTAGGAGTTAGCATAGCTGCCTTCCAAGCAGCTGGCCCGGGTTCGCTTCCCGGTCAACGCATTTGACATATGAAAAAAAAAACCGTTTGAAATGGAGAAAGAGGCATTGTTAAAAAAAACAAAAACATTGGATATATATGTATATTTTTACATTAAAAGAAATTAATATTTTTCTGTTTATTATTAAACATTAAAAGAGTTTTAAACCACATGTACAGTAATTAATCAATTGTCATAGGTGATTTGATATTAATTCACCCTTTTAAATATATATATATATATTTGAACATTTGAATTGTCGAGTTAAAATAAACTTACTGAACCTTTTATATATCTAAGATGTGCTGTTAAATATTAATCTATATTTATCAAAACACAATAGATAATCTCCATTATAAAACACGACACCTGCTATTTTTACAGCCGCGGTCAAAACGCCTTTATTAATGTTGCTTTTATTAATTTTGTGAAGAATTAATACTTGTAATTTTATCAATATTTGCTAAGCATTTAGCGCCAAAGCAAACTGCTTCTTTTAATAAGGTTAAATGTTTTTCTTTCTTTATTCAGTTTTTGATGAAAATTTTACGCTGCGAATGATTTCATCTACTTTTTCTTTGATGTTGAAAAAACTTTATTTAACTGCTTTAAATGCACATATTTCGTTTGAGTAGTGAAAAAGTATTTATTATATAAAATGTATATAATTTCAGCATATTTTCTATAATATTTTTTTCTTTCAAACATTTTGCATGCACATATATGTATAGGGGAAAACGCTTCGATGCAGTAGTTGTGCTTCTACTAATCATGCCAATGAACTGGGTTTGAATCTAAGCCGATAAAATTAAACAAAAAATGTTAAGTTTTAATCATATCATAACGTTTTTTTTTTCAAGTAGATAGCACATATCCAATATAATTAACAATTTTAGTAGCACAGATAATAATATATAGAGAGATACATGTCTATAAATTAAATCAAAGATGAAAAATCATAAATAATTTCCGACCAATCAGTTTTTTTAGATTGTGAAAAATGTCTGGTCTAAGAATCACTGCATTGTTGGAATAACTTTTATTAAATTACAGTTGGCTATTTATAAAAGCTGCTTAATTAAATATGAATTTAAAGGGATTTTTTGCTTACTTTTTAAAATAAGTTTTAGTTATGCTGTCATGAAGCAAAGTAGAAATTAATAGCTGATAGTTCAGGCTAAAATCACATCTTCTAACTCAATATTATATATTAATCGCAGATATAGAGATATTGACATATTATTTGTAATTGTTATATTATTTCACTGACTTATAGCTGAAATTTAAATATGAAAATATGTAAAAAGACCTTTAAATAATTAACATTTAAATCTACATATCCATTAAAACATTCTAATACACACGTAATTCTTAACATTCCATTGCAGAGTGGTCTAAATTAAATCGAGACTTTTCAATATTACCATTCCTCTTCCTAATACCATCCAGATAACTTATTTTTTTAATTAATCTAAACAAACAAATGTTATTGTTATTTATATGATTCAGCTGAAACTATCAAATTTAAGTGATAGGTGCATCCTACCTGAAGGTGTCTTCTAATTTAATACACAGAAAATTCCCTTACAATTTCACTGCTTACATCTTAAGTCAGTTAAATATATTTAATTAAATGTATGTATTTGTAATTATGAAAATATTAATCAGTAATGAATATTCAATGTATTAATGGACACTTGAAACTATCCTGTAAGACAGTATAGAGCCTGGTTTGCTATTCACATATAATGTTGACTACTAAGGTAAAGACAGGAATGTTTTAGTTTTAAGTAAATCAGAAAAATACAATTGTTTGTAATTGGATCATGCCGTTTAGCTTAGAACATTCATTTTATTTGGTAACTTCCTAGTCACATCAGAGCTGAAGTTTATTCTAGTTTAATACATGAAAAATTTACATTATAATTTCAATAAACTATTTATTTTATATAGCACAATGTTTATAAACTGTAATATTAATAAGCAACATTAAGCTACTGCACATGGGCTTTGTAGATTTTTAACAATAAATGAATACTTCCACTTCAAACACAAGATAAGTCTTTGGAAAAGATAGATTGAATCATCTATCTTTTCGAACTCAAATGCTTATGTATGGGCAAATCTTAAGTATTTGAAAGTGAGAGCATGAAGATATTAAACAATCATTTTAAATTCAAGCATGTAAAAAGTAATTTAAAGTGATTGTTTAATATCTTAATGCTCTCACTTTCAAATACTTAAGATTTGCCCATATATAAGTGTTTGGGTTCGAAAAGATAGATGATTCATTCTATCTTTTCCAAAGATGTATCTTGTGTTTGAAGTGGGAGTAATCATTTATTGTTAAGAATCTACAAACTGCATGTGCAATAGCTTAATGCTGATTATTAATATTACAGTTTATAAACATTGCGCTATATAAAATAAATAGTTTATTTACATACATTTAATTTCAAATAAGAATGACGTATCATAAATTCTAGTAAATTTCACCAGTGTCATTCATTCATGCATGTAAAAAGTAATATAAAGTGATTGTTTAATATCTTCATGCTCTCACTTTCAAATATTTAAGATTTTCCCATAAGTGTTGGGTTCGAAAAGGTAGATGATTCATTCTATCTTTTCCAAAGACTTACCTTGTGATTGAAGTGGGAGTATTCATTTATTATTAACAATCTACAAAGCACATGTGCTATAGCTTACTGCTGATTATTAATATTATAATTTCAATAATTTATGCATAATATTTATATATCAATACTGTATTTTAACTTTGTGTAATTATTTTTTATGATGTTATATATTATGACAAATTATCAACCCAATTTTTGTAGTGATATTTAATGTTATTTATAATAATATATTTTTTATGTAATTTTATGTTGCTAAATTCGCAATCAATTTATTGTAAAATTAATGTTAATATAAAATTTATACTAATTTTTAACTATTATTAAAATAATTTAATTACTTACCAGTATAACAATAGTAAAATAATTCTAAAAATCCAATGATAGGACCAAGGGCTGAATACTTGATTGACAATGGAAATGTTGGACTATAAAATGGTAATTGGAACAAATATTGTGGAAGGTTCCATGTTTGGGAATCAAAATCCACATAAACATATTTAAGATGATAATTTGAAAACCAGTAAGTAGAATAGATATCTTTTCCAGACAAGTAAAACCGATAAGCTAATTTGTTTATTTGTAGTCTGTTGATAAAACTGTTACTGGCATTAATATCTAACTAAAAAACACACATACACGTTTATGTATATATAATTTGGTACAAAAACTTTGAAATAAATATTCATAAAATTAGTGTAATTTGACATATTTGATTATATTACAGAGTTATTTTTAGCTAAGCATGAGTAAATTAGGTTCCACAAGTATTATTAATAATGCATTCATTGGTGTGTGTGTGTGATATAGATTAAATCTGAATCTTGTTTATATTATGTAGCCATGACAACCTTATATTTATAGTATGCATACAACATACATAAAGTAAATTATGCATAACAATAAACTATTAACATAATCTAAAAGAAAACAATCTTAAATATTAGTAATAGTAATGTAGTTAGGATGAAGGCAACATATTTTATAAGCATTACAACATAATGTATCTCTTTTATAATATATCTGTTTTATAGATGCTAATCACCTTTCTGATGAAGTCAATAAAGGTTAATTTTTTCCCCTCAAAATACATGCATGCAAAAACATAATAAATAATAATTTATCATCTGAATAACTAAGAAAAATAATATAAGTTAAAACATATTTGTAGATGTGCTTCACAAATAAGTATATATATATATAATGTAAAACTACAATACCCGTTATAAAATATTATATATATAAATTTAACGGTAAATACAATATTATAATTTAAATTCTTTTGTAGCATTTTTGATTACGTGGTAATCCTCATCAGCTTTAACTGAATTTAACTGAATCTGAGTAATTGTAATAACATTATTACGATTACTTAGATAGTCGAAAGTACTTCTACTAAATTATAGTAGATATTTGTTTTTAAAATATTATTTACTGTATTAATTATTGTTTTGTTTTTCGAAGAATTATATATATATAATTTTTGGTGTGGAAATCCAAGTGTTTTTTGTTCCTAGATATTTTGCCAAATAAAGACAGTTCCATGAAATATATATATTAGGAGTGAGAACTGTCTGTAAACTTTTTGATTGCATATTGTATGTGATATAATATTTTACATCAGTAAATCTTAAATTTTATTATATATAAAATTTTCTTATATTTATTAGTCACTTTATTGTGCATGTATACATACATATATAAATATTAATTGTATCACTGTGAACTGAAAAAACAAACATAAAAGTATATTATATTTATATTTCTTTTAAAAATAATTTTACATGAAATGTAAAATATATTTTGTTTTTGTACTACCATGTAGATATGTTGTACTACATTGCAATATATTATATTCACCCAAATGAGGAAATTTAAGTATTTTAAATATCTATACTAGATAATAACAAAGATTGTTAACAAAATATTAGTATAGTATGATACACTGGTTTAGTATTTTTATATTCTGGATGAAAATTGTGATGTAATGGAATACAACTTAAGATGGGTACTCATAAAGTAAGAAATATTGATTCAAGTACATATATTATTCAGTGCATATTAATTATGAAAAGTATAATTCAATGCATTGCAGGATAACATATGCATGAGACACAATGACATATAATGATTAAAGAAGGTCTTATTTTTAAGTTAATTAAAATGTCTATAGAATATTTGAATTATTAAAGGATTTTTATAATATGCCAGTATGAAGATTATTATTTGATAAATATATTATATTTCATTCTATGGCACTGTGAGGATTTTATTTTTCTCCCTGATGAGAGATATATAAGCTTCAACAGTTGATTTTAGTACTATGTTATTCTATATCAGAATATAATAAACTGAATCTTATTTCAATAATAAAATACATTTACATATTAAATAAATTCTAAAAATTTATATGTAAGCTTTGCAAATATTGAAAAGTTAGAACTTGAAAAAACAAACAAACAAGTACTTGTTTTATCATTAAGCAGTCACCAGGAACACATTCGTTGAACCAAAGTAATGGTTTTTTTAATAAACCTGAATAAATCAATGACATTATCTGATAAATCTATTAAATTAGATTTTAAAATATTACAATTTTTTTAATAATTTTTTCAGTATTGCAATATATTCTAGCAGATGATTGGTGGACGATATTACCAATCAATTTGAGAAAACACATCTATTGGATTGTCATGGTTTTCTTCGTTAATGATACATTAGTACATTACAACTATATAAACAAGTCAAGCATTGTTAGCTGAGAGTCATCACAGCTGCCTTGCAAGCAAGTAGTTGGTTGCAGACGATTGTGGGTTTGGCTCCCAGCCGATGCCATGACATATGAAAAAAAAGGAACCTATATAAACAATAACACTTACATACTGGTCATTAGTAAAATAATTCTAAAATCTACAAATGCACTTTTAGTATATGATGGACCATTCCAAATAAAAAAAGAAAATGGGAGGAAATGCTTTTTAGTTAGTGACTCCTGAGGCTGAAAAAGGCACCTTTTAAGCATACAGTCTAAAAACAATGGTAATACTGAATCCCTAGTGTAGGAGTCAAGCAAATATTTATTAATGTTATCCCACAAACATTAAGTAAACATAATACTAGTTGAATCAAAATATTGTTACATTAACTTTTGTTATATCAATTTTTTGGAATATGTATTTCTTTACCTATGAGTTTTAGAAATATATCTTGCATCTCATTGCAAGATAAAGTTATCATTTATTAGAAGAAATATTCTAAAAGTATTCCTTAGAAAAGAAAAAAAAGTTTTAATGGATAGCATCTAACCTAAGCATTTTTGGTTACTTACTTGTGAATAAAATTTGTAAACATAGTTTAAATTAAAAAGTTGCCATGCTATTAAGGTACTAGGTTTAAATAAAATGAGTCATCCTAGAAGTCTCAAAGATAAAAGAAATTTAGAATACCTACTTGTGTTAGTTCTAATAGAATTGTTTTTATTATTAAAAAATATTTTTAATGGAAAAATAAGTACCATCGTTGCGTAGGTTCCTCTACTAACAAAATGTGATCACACATGATGAATTATATATTTGTATATATTAAACATTAGTTCATTATTTGACATTAAAATTATTAGCCATCACATGTATATAATATATCCATATGTGTACACATATATTCCTGTAGAAATTTTAATGAATAAATAATAAATAATACTTTTACATGTATATATGTGTGTAACCAATATTTATAATAATCAATATGTTCACTACTAATAATAATTGTTTAATAAAATTCCCTAATAATAACTGCAAGAGAATCAAATAGATAATTATAACAACAAGGATCTTGTTATTCAACAAAATGATATTTTTAGTGTATTTTCTTACATATATATATATAAAGATATTTATTTACTGCAAAAGCAGATTCAACTACTAACACATCTTTTACTCCTAGTAAGGAGAAGAATCTATATATCTACAAAATTTTATGTTAAGAAACAACAATATGGCTACTTAAAGGGAAGCTAATTTTTATCGTCGAACAAACAAAATACTAATGACTACTTAATATCAACCGAATCGCTTTTAGAACTGGCATTAAAAAAATGTTTTAGTTCACTAAAATGTTTAATAATCATCTATTTAACTTCCAATAAAATAGATGCCATTATCTATTATGGAATATTGTCACATAATATTAATTAATAAATATATTAAATATTAGTGCTAACGCATACAATATGAGAGGAAAATTTATAAAAAAAACTTCAATCCTTTTCATTTTATTTACCTTGGTTACAGTATCTCGATATTTCTTATCAGGTTATTTTGTAATTATCAGCTAAATGTATTTTGAATAGCTTTTAAATTTGCATGCATATAATTACATTTACATATTATTGCATATAGCGTGGATAAAGTATAGTGGCTTCAAGAAACAATTAGGATAACTAATTCTCACAGATATTTTGAAACTAAATCTTAACTGTTTTCAACACCTGTTGTTAATATATGTGTGTAATAATTATATGAATTCATTATTATTATTATTAAAGGCTCTTTGTATAAAATCATATGGCTTATTAATAAAACAGGCAAAACTCTCCATATGGTAGTGTCACTCAGTGCAAGACAGAGTAATTATTGGATGCCAGAAGGCTTGTGCATAAAATCCCTATCTACTGCCTACTCATTCAATATCCCCATACTAGTTTCTGGCTTGTACTGGGCATATTGGATGAGTAGGTACTAGATAGGGATTTTATGCAGAAGCCTTCTGGCATCCATTGATTACTCTGGCTTGCACTGAGTGGCACTATTGTATGGATAGTTTTGCCTGTTTAATAACAGTTATGACCAAGCATAAGAAATGGAGCTCATGTGATGTTCAGTGGCTTATTAATAGAAGTTGTTAACAATATCTATGGATAATTGTGCTCTATTAATATTGTATATCTATGTAATATGAAGATCAGAAACCTTAGAGATTGCTAAGTCTTACTTAAAATAATAGTGTTTATTTATACTTGTTTATATTAAATCATTTTTTTTAAATGGATGATAAAATATATAAGCATAACTAAGAGAAAACAATGACAATTGTTCCAAATTATAACCTAGTATCAACTCAAGCACTTATGAGTAACTTATTTAGTTTTTTTATATCTATTATATTAAAGTTAAAGTTCTCATTTTATATACTTTTATTAAGATTTAGTTATATATATTAAAACTGACATGTTGTTTCACATATATATTTTTAAGATTTCTTTCTCTCTCCAGCTAAATCAGTTTAAATTAAACAAAAAACTGAATCAGTAGTTCAGTAAATAAAAATTTAATTAAAGAAGCAAGTGACAGTGAATTAAAGTCACTTTTCCAACTACATTATAAAAACAAATAATAAAAAAGGTAAAATAAAGAAAATATAAAAGACGCATTTAATTAATAAATCTTTGTCATTAATTGATAAATCTTCAATTTAAAATATAGCAGATATGATTTATTTTAGAGCTATAAATTTTCAGATTTAAATGTAAAAACAATTAAAGATAGTGTCACCTTCTTGCCTGGGGCTTTTAATCAGTTGTTTTTTTAAATCATGTTGGTAGATGAAAAAAAATGTGAGGAGCAGAAGAAATAAAAGGAGCAGCTTAATTACATAAGGGACAGTTACAGTTGGATAAGTTAAGTTACAGTTACAACATAATCAGTTATTAGGATGGTCAAGAGTGAGTCCTGTTGAAAATTGTAGTCATTGCCACACAATTTAATACTTTTTGGAATTCTAAAATAACCAAGTTGGAAAATGCATATATCATCAAAAGAAAAAAAATTTTTAGTTACTGGATAACTGAATATTGGAAAAGTGCATTATTAATTTGGAAAAGTCCAGTATGAGTGGGTAGAAATCAGTTCTTCTTTCTCTCTCCAAACATGTGAAAAGCCCAGGAAAATCAGAAAACATGCCCAATTAACAACATCAGTAATTCAGTGTGCCATTTTTCCTAAGTCAAGCCCTTCTTGATGTGAATATTTAAATATCAAGGTAAGGAAAATTTAGATACATTTATAATATTTAAATATATTTTGAAAACATATTTGTTGAAATAATTAACATATAAAATAAAATACAATTATTCAAATGATTGATTTATCAAATAAAACCTAAGAAAATAATGTTTTTAAAGAATAATGTTTTTAAAGAATAATTATACTGATTTTAAGAACTTAAGAATATTGTTTTAAAAATAAATGAAAAATATAATAATATGTGAGTTAAATCAAAGATGTATTTATATATACATGAATACAAAATTTGTAATGCTTGGATAGAAAAATTAAATTGAATATGTTTCTACTTCAAATATGAACAGGGATTAGATATGCCTTTATAATACACAGATTAAAAATGCTTCTATGTAAAAATTAAATTGAATGAATGTGTTTCTACTTCAAATATATACCTGTATCAAAGATGAATTAAACAAATGAATAACTCAAATCTACAAAACTGAATTAAAGAATTAATATTTTAATATAAATGAATGACTTGAACCTACATCCATATGCCTGGATTAAAGATGAATTAAATGAATAAATGATTTAAATCTACAAATCTGAATTAGAGAATTAATTTTAAAAAAATGAATGACATGAACCTACATCCATACACTTGAATTAAAGATGAATTAAGTAAATAAATGATTTAAATCTACAAATCTGAATTAGAGAATTAATATTTTAATATAAGTGAATGACTTGAATTTAAACCCAGACACCTGGATCAAAGATGAATGACTTGAATTTATATCCACATACCTGGATCAAAGATGAATGACTTGAATTTATATCCACATACCTGAATCAAAGATGAATGACTTGGATTTATATCCACATACCTGGATCAAAGATGAATGACTGAGATTTACATCCAGATACCACAACCGAGGATGAATATTTTGTACACAACTTATAGTTGGACTTATTGCCCCAGTCATTGATGATTATGAAAAGAATGATTAAATGTAAATCAAATTGACCTAGGACCATATGCACATATATGAACTGATAATCCAAAGATGAACTGTCAATAACATTTGTTGTCAAATAAATAAATCATTGTTATCTAAAACTAATCCATCTAGTCAGTTTCATTTCACATCGCTCATCATTTGTTGCATTTTTTCACAAGAATCTCTTGCCTCCTGAGCTATGTTCAGCATAACCAGTTCTGAATAAGTAAGTAAGGTTGTGGTAAGCTGAAAGTCTAATGGTGCCATTTGGGAAACCAACCAAACAAATTTTCTAGATGTTTCCAGTCTCTTGAATGCTACATCCTCTGATGAGCAAGAAATATCATTGTAGGGTGGTAAGATAGACATTGGGTAATGCCAATCTTTGTTTCCATCCTGCAATATACTCATCAGGAAATAGTTACAACTGATAATATAGATCGGTAGCTGATCCGGTTACATTTGTCTCCCTATCGTGAGGTCTAATCTAGCTAGCCTGCTTATAGGTGTAAAAAGCTAGAAGAAAATTAATGGAAGAAATCTAAAAGGCAAAAGCAAATTATGATTTCCATTAGATGTGAATAGTGCACATGGTGTGAGGATGTAAAATGAGCCAAAAAAGGCGAAACTAAGAGAGACAAGTAAAACTGAATGGTATACAATTAATAAAACAGGCATGACAAAAATGTTGGGGCTAAATCATAGAATGGAAAGAGAGAGGGAACCTTACCAAAGTTGAAATACAAAGTTTAAAAATTAGATGATAACCAGAACAAAAATAAAAAAGTTGAACACAGAAGCTAAGAAAAATCTTCCTAGTGAAGAACATAAACAACAAGACAATAATCCAAAAGAAGATGGTCAACAAGTAGAAGAATCACAGAATACAGAGGAGACTTACATGTTAGCCCAGCTAATGGGAAAGATTAAAGTTGAAAATAGAAAGAGAGAAGAACAAAGAGACAAGGATAAGAGACAAACAGAAGAAGAAAATAGAAAAAGTGATGAACAAGGAGAAGAATAAAATAGAAGAAGAGGTGAACAAAGAGAAGAAGAAAATAGAAGAGATGAACAAAGAGAAGAAGTATTAAAAAGAAAAAGAAATAAGAAGAAGTGATGATAAAAGAGAAGAATACAAAAAACAGTAAAAGCTAACCAAAAGATAGAAAAGCAGATCAGGGAATCAACTGAAAGCCAAAATGAAAAAATCAATCAATTAATAAGAAATGACAGATAGAATATTAAAAATCAAGGAGGAAGTGATGGATGAAGGAAAAGGGTCACTAGTTGAGCAATAAGTCAAGATGACTCAAATGTGTGAAGTCATGGATACAAAAATCATAAAAATCCAATAATACATGCAGGAGCAGGTGGATAGATTGACCACCCAAATGAAAGAGATTAAAAGTAACAGTACATTGCCAATAAAAGGCAAAAGGGCAAAAAACAGTCCCAAAAGAAATCCAAGAAGAAAGTTATAGAGTTACTCATAAAGTCCCTATAGCTAACCAGATGCCAAGAATAGTGAATCAGTTCTTCAAAATATGAACGTTTGCAGAGAGCTGCAATGAAGCACCCATTGAGTACCTCAAAAGTCTGGAGAGGTCCTTCAGCATAAATGCCTTGACAGAAAAGGCAAAGCTGGTGATAGCTTGTAGCCATCTTCAGGGTGTGGCACAGACATGGTGGGACTCCCTTGAATTCTGCCTACAAATTTTCAGGATTTCAAAGTGGCACTAACAAGTTGTTACTGGAGGTTGATTGTCAAGAGGGTATTAAATAGAAGGTGTCCCAGAAAAATGCCCATGTGGAGAGCCTTATACACCCTTCTTTAGAAGACAGGTGGCCAAGTTAAAGACCCTGACATCTGTCCCTCTATCAGTACTCCGGATTATCAGGTTAATCTGTCACAGCTTCTGAAGTTATGTAGAGAGGATGCTGATTGGAACAGATCATCAATCTATTAAACAGGTGGCTGAACTGTTAACTGCATATGATAACTGTGGTACATCAATAAATAAAGAAGGAGGATTCAAACTGCCAAATAAACCTCCCTATAGAAGAGACAATGAGATAAGGGTAGAAGCTATCAGTTATAATAGAAAACTGCCTCCAAGAAACTATGGCAACTATGCTCACTACCATGGTATCATCACCAAAGAAATGGTGTATCACCATGGAAGAGGAGGCAGAGAAGATATTCAACAGGCAGTATACATAGTCCATACCAGACCCAGGTAATAAAAAGATCAAATAGTGATGATGTCCTTTAGATGAGGTGTGGGTAGAAACACAAGCCATCATGATGATGTATGATCTAAAAAGGCCCCAAAGTAGGACAAAATAGAAGCACATTACCACACAACATGAGTCTATAGGAGAACTGATCATGATCCTCAGTCTCCTAAGCCAGGATGCAGCTACACTTCTGAACACTGAAGCAGAGATAGCTGATGGAATAAATTTGTGGGTGAGACGTAGTGATGCGTGAATTTGTGCTTTTCATGTTGGTTGGGGGTGTATGATTGAGCAGGGCTGCCTGGATGCATTGTGTTCATGATGCTCTAAAGTATATGCTCGGCACTATCCAGACCTAGATGTTGAGTTCCTAGAATAGTCCAGCAGTGATTAATAGGTCTCATGAATAGACCACATGGATAAGCCCCTAAGACTCACAAGAGATGAGCAGGGCTGGCTCAGTGCCAAATATGTTTTCTGATTCCTACTCTTATTTGGATCTCTCTCTAGGTACCAGGAGAGGTAGTGATTAAAAATGAGATATTTTCGCACGATGTCATTGGGACATTGTATACTGGTAATCCATGCTTGGCCATCCATTTATCCTGATATTGGAGGATACAGTTCACATTTATTTTTCTCATCTCATCTTACCTATTTCGTCAGCCTATCTCACCCCAGTAGAGACAAAATAATGAGTAATGGCATTTATACTGTATGGAATGAAATTGTAATTCCACGCAATTTCATCCCAAAATTTAGCAGGGGGTAATAAAACAGACACACTCTTTTACATATATATTTTCAAGTTTTCTTTCCCTCCCTAACTCAGTAAATAAAAAAGCATGTGTCAGTGAATTAAAGTCATTTTTCCAACTGTGTTATAAAAACAAATAATAAAAAGGTAAAATAAAGAAAATATAAAAGAAGCATTTAATTAATAAATCTTTATCATTAATTGATAAATTTTCAGTTTAAAATATAGCAGAAATAATTTATTTTAGAGCTATATGTTTTCAGATTTAAATGTAAAAACACTTAAAGATAGCATCACCTTCTTTCATGGAGCTTTTAATCACTTGTTTTTAAAAAAAAAAATGTTGGTAGATGAAAAATGGGGGAAGCAGAATAAATAAAAGGAGCAGCTTAATTAGATATGGAACAGTTACAGTAAGAGTTACAGTTGGATAAGTTAAGATACACTTACAGTTACAGTGAGAGTTACAGTTGGATAAGTTAAGTTACAGTTACAACACAATCAGTTATTAGGATAGTCAAGAGTGAGTCCTGTTGAAAATTATAGTCATTGCCCTGCAATTTATTACTTTTTGGAATTCTAAAATAACCAAGTTGGAAACTCCAGCTATCATCAACAGAAGAAAACTTTTTTAGTTATTGGATAACTGAATAATGCAAAAGCACATTATTAATTTGGAAAACTTCAGTATGAGTGGGTAGAAATAAGTTCTTTCTCTCTCCTTCTCTCTCCAAATGTGAAAAGCCCAGAAAAACCAGAAAACATGCCCAATTAACAACATCAGTAATTCAGTGTGCCATTTGTCCCAAGTCAACCCCTTCTTGATGTGAACACTTAAATATCAAGGAAAGGAAAATTTAGATACATTTATAATATTTAAATATATTTTGAAAATGTATTTGTTGAAATAATTATCATTTAAATAAAATATAATTATTCAAATGATTGATTTATCAAATAAGACCTAAGAAAATAATGTTTTTAAAGAATAATGTTTTTAAAGAATAATTATACTGATTTTAAGAACATAAGAATATTGATTTAAAAATAAATGAAAAATATAATAATATGTGAGTTAAATCAAATATGTATTTATATATATGTGAATACAGGATTTGTAATGCTTCAATAGAAAAATTAAATTAAATATGAACATGGACTAGATATGCCTTTATAATACACAGATTAAAAATGCTCCTATGTAAAAATTAAATTGAATGAATGTGTTTCTACTTCAAATATACACCTATATCAAAGATGAATCAAACAAATGAATAACTCAAATTTACAAAACTCAATTAGAGAATTAATATAAGGAATGACTTGAATTTAAACCCAGACATCTATATCAAAGATGAATTAAACAAATGAATAATTCAAATCTACAAACATAAATTAGAAAATTAATTCTTTAATATAAATGAATGACTTGAACCTACACCCATACACCTTTATTAAAGATGAATTAAGTAAATAAATTATTTAAATCTACAAATCTGAATTAGAGAATTAATATTTTAATATAAGCAAATGACTTGAATTTAAACCCAGGCACCTGTTTCAAATATGAATGACTTGAATTTATATCAACATAACTAGATCAAAGATGAATGACTTTATTTTATATCCACATACCTGGATCCCAGATGAATTACCAAGAATTACATCTATATACCAGAACTGAGGATGGATATTTTGTACAGAACTTGTAGTTGGACTTATTGCACCTATCATTGATGATTCAAAAAGAATGATTAAATATAAATCAAACTGATCTAGGACCATATGCACATATATGAACTGATAATCCAAAGATGAACTGTCAATAACTTTTGTTGTCAAATAAATAAATCATTGTTATCTAAAACTAATACATCTAGTGAGTTTCATTTTACATCACTCATCATTTATTGCATTTGTTCAGAAGAATCTCATACCTCCTGATCTATGTTCAACATAACTAGATCTGAATAAGTAATTAAGGTTGTGGTAAGATGGAATTCTAATGGTGCTGTTTGGGAAACCAAACACACATTTTTCTAGATGTTTCCAGTCTCTTGAATGCTACATCCTCTGATAAGCCAGAAATATTGTTGTAGGGTGGTAAGATAAACATTGGGTAATGCCAATCTTTGTTTCTATCCTGCAATATGCTCATCAGGAAATAGTTACAACCGATAATATAGGTTGGTAGTTGATCTGGTTCTCATCTTGCATCACTATAGGTTTAACATACTATACAAATATTCATATAAAACTTTATTTTACTCTATTTTAAATATATCAGTGTCAAACACACCCACAAATGTTTAAATAGACTGTAGGGAGTATTGCCATGTTTGATTTTTTTTTGCAATAAAATTGTTTAGATATATTATTAATTTTAATAATAGATTATAAATAATTAAGTTTTCTAATAATTACAATAAAAATGATTAAATATTAATATTTTAAAATTGTGAAAATATGTATCTAGCTGAAAATTTTGCTGATAATGAAGGAATATATTGTTATTGGCTTTAAAACACCTATTGAAAAAGTTAAAATAATAAGATGTTAGATATTAGAATTTTATGATATTAAAAAATAATATATTTAGAATTAGTTAACATCAAAGAAACAAAAAAATTTTAAAAAATAATCAATTATTAAATGTTGTTAAAATATTTCACTTATAGTTTTTTCAAAAATGATTTTCTTATTAATCTCTAATTTCTGTTTCTGTCATCATCATTTAGAACTGTGTATGAGTTTATTCTCTGAACTGAGTTACTTCTTGAAAAATTGATAGTGAAATATGATGAATTATAAAGGTGAAGACAGTTGTTATTTGGTTGTGGGAATTCGTAACTCTTAAGTAAGGGAAAATGGCATCCTAAACTCTGGTCATTGCCAGAAGTCTTAAAATAAAACTACCAATCTACAGTGATCTTAAAGCAGATGCTCACAGAAATGGCAATGTTTCAAATACTTATAAAAAAGGGCATACAGGCATAGTCATCATAATCAATGTCAAGAGGATGTCAATTTTTCCAACATGTGGAGACCTTATTTATTTGAGTAGGTATGAAAATTGAAAGGGTAACAATTTCTCGAATATTTTCACAATCAAATGAAGCTGTTTCATAAATAACAACATATTTCTACTAGGAGTCTTATTTGATTAGTAAAATATTTGGGAAGTTGTTGTGCTTTCAATTTTTATATAAAACAAATATTGTCTAATCTATGACTTTTTCTATAAACATGGATATTGAAGTAAACTCAAAGACAAAAAGCCAATAAACTCACCAATCTAGCTAATGCATGTTGTTCAGCAGCCTATACATGTTCATATATTATATGAACAATCACATAGTAATAACAGCTGCAAAGACAAGAACATTTGGAGTGGACATTAGGAATTTGCCCTGCTCAGTTTCTCTAAGGCCTCCAAGAGGAATCAAAAAGTCTTCTTTCAATTAATAGCAAACTCCTTCCCGAGTTAAGATCAAAGAACACCACAGACTTTCTTCTCAGTTTCCTGATAAGATGGAATAAATGTGGCTGTAAATGATAAATATTTTTTCAATAGATATATACAATCATGACAGACAAAAATAAATCATGGCCCTTATTCCCAGGAGGCTGTGAAATCACCAACCAAAGCAGTGGTTGGTAGCTGAAGGTGGATGGTGCTAAGAATCCCCTGAATGTGGAACCAGACTGCCATTTGATGATGACTTTTTATTTAGGTACTTACAAATGCAGATCACTTTCAAGTGAAGGAAGATTGCAAGAGTTAGAAGAACTGGCTTATATTAAATGGAACATTATTGAACTTTGTGAAGTTAAAAGAAAAAGGTGAAGAGAAAATTGATTTAAAAAGTGGACATGTACTCTACTATAAACATACAAATATTGGAAATACAAGTGGAGTAGGATTCATTATAAATAAAAAGTGGAAGAACAACAGTGTAGAGATTGATGGTGTATTGGACAGAGTGGCAAGATTAGTTATACAACTTAATAGCAGATACCAAATGCAGATAATTCAGGTTTATGACCCAACATGTTCCCATAGTAATGAAGTAGTAGAATATTTTTATATGGATGTACAAAAGCATTTTTGATCAGAGTAAACAACATAAAATTGTTATGGAGACTTTAATGCTAGAATATGTAAGCAAATGAAAGATGAAAGTGCTGTGAGTAATTTTGGATATGGTAATAGAAATGAGAAGGGTCATAGTCTTGTGGAGTTTGCAGAACAAGAAAAACATTATATTATGATATTCTTTTTTGGAAAAAAATGATAAACCAAAATGGACATGGAAGCATCCAAATAAAGGTACAGCAGAATTGGATTATATTTTGACTAACAGAAAATACATATTTCAAGATCATAATGTTCTTAATAAATTTAATACAGGAAGTGATCTTTGCTTAGTAATATGTAAGATACATGTTAAATGCAAAACTGAAGAGACAAAAATTAATAAGAAAAACAATATTTATATTTGACATTCCTATCTTCAGAAACACTCTAATGAATTTAAATTAGAACTTACAAATCAGTTTCAAGTATTAGTAGATTTTGAACATGATACAGATTTGAATGAAATTAATAAGATAATAACTGATACATTTTTACAAACTGCAACATATATAGCTGGTAAAAAGCAGAAATTGATGAATAAAGTTTCTACTGAGACTAGAGAATTTATTAAGAAAAGAAGGAATATGAAGATATACAAAATGATGCAATAAAAAGGATTTAATACTTCAAATTGTGTAAAATGGTGGGGAAAGAGTTGAAAATGATATAAGAAAGTATAACTGTGAACTAGCAAGGAAAGCCATAGAAGAGAATAAAAGTCTCAAGAGTGTAAAACAACATTTTGGTATTGATAGAAAATTTTTATCTGCAATAAGAAAAAAAGATGGAACTATTGCTAAAAAGAGAGATGACATCATGAAATGGTCAGAAGACATCTATCAAGAATTATATAATAGTAAAGAGCAAGTACCTCATGTATCTATTATATCTTCCGAATTGCCTAGAATTTTCAATGAAGAAGTAACACATGCAATTAAATTTATGAAGAAAGGAACAGCTCCAGTCAATGATGGAATTATAATTGATATATTATAAAAAGCACGTGAAGAAATAGAACATTTTTAGCAAAGTTATATATCAATTGTCTAAATAATTAATATGCACCAGATGATTGGAAAAATGCAGTATTAATATTAATATTTAAAAAAGGTGATAAAGAAGATATTAGAAATTACAGACCTATCAGCCTTTTATCAGTTTTATACAAAATTTTTACTAAGATAATTACTCGTCTACAGAAAACATTGGATTTCCACCAACCAAGAGAACAAGTTGCATTTAAAAGTGGTTTTAGTATAGTAGATCATATCCAGGTATTGAGAGAAATTATAGAAAGAACAAATCCCTTATGCTTTGGATTTGTAGATTATGAAAAGACATTTGATTCTATAAACATTTCTTCAGTGATTAAAGCATTGGATCATCATGGTATAAATCACAGGATATTGTCATATTTTGAAGCATATTTATAAAAATGCAACAGCAACAATTAGATTACAGAATAATAGTAGGAAAGTCAACATTGGAAAGGATGTAAGACAGGGTGACTCCATATCTCCAAAACGTTTTACAGCAGTGCTGCAAGAAGTATTTTGTGGATTAAAATGGAAATCTAAAGAGTGAAAAAAAAAGGAGAATATTTAAGTCATTTACATTTTGCAGATGATGTAGTTTTTTTTCAAATAATGCTTTAGCACTGCAGAAAGTGGTGCAGGAGTTCTCAGATGCAATTTGCAAAGTAGGACTAAAGATAAATTTTAAAAAGATTAAAATAATGTTTAATGGATTTTCTCAAAATATGAAAATAAAGATTGATTCTGATGAGTTAGAGGAAGTTAACAGCTATAAATATCATGGTCATATTATTAATACATATGGAAACATAATGGATAAACATAATCATATAATTAAACTTTGTTGGAGTGCTTTTGGTAAAAATAACTTGTTATTAAAAGGAAATATGTCTATGTGTTTGAAAAGAAGGGTTTTTAATAAAACTGTTTTACCAGTTCTTACTTATGGATCTGAGACTTGGAGACTTAATAGATGAGCAATATAGAGATTTCAGACCACTCAAAGAAGTATGGAGAGATTTATGTTAGGAGTAACAAAAATAGATCAAAAATGCAATATATAGGTAAGAGAACAAACAGGTGTTACTGACCTCATTGAAAAAATTAAAAGACTGAAGTGGAGTTGGGCTGGACATATTGCTAAAAGAGATGATAACAGATTGACAATTGAAATCTTAAACAGGAGCCCAAGAGATTGTAAAATACCCAGAAAAAGACCAGATGTGAGATGGATGGATGAAGTAAGAAAGTGTGCAGAGGTGATGTGGCAAAGAGAAGTTAAATATCAGGGAAGATGGTTTGACCTTAGAGAGACTTTCATCCTGAAGTGGACTGATAATGATTGATGGTGTTTAGAAAAATATAAATGCCAAATGGTTAATTTCAGCAATGCCTATTATTAATTTATATTTCACTTCATTATATCATAGCTGAAAATTATTTAC
Source organism: Epiperipatus broadwayi (assembly GCA_028023455.1). NCBI lineage: Eukaryota > Metazoa > Onychophora > Udeonychophora > Euonychophora > Peripatidae > Epiperipatus > Epiperipatus broadwayi. Next base: position 285,273 of record JAQFVV010012558.1, on the reverse strand, counting down.
AAAAAATATACAATGATATTCCTTTAAATTTCTAACACATATGCATACATGGGAGATGGCAAATCATCACCATTTGTTAACATCACAGTCATAATCATCAAGAATATTGAATTAACAAATATAAAATTAATATAAATAGGAGCATGATGAATGAGCATTGGAATAAAATAACTCATTACAATAATAATTATATATTACTTCACCGGCATTAAAAAAGAATATCAATTGCAGCCTGATTATTTGGGTTAATGACAAACTTAGGACAACATATAACATAATTATCTGGATGCACATACTTAAGTGCTAAAGTATCTATTATAAAAAAAATAATTCTGGGATCTTGATGCATACTGATCATCATCAAGGTTTATGGCCACATGGTGCTTTAAGCATACTGGCCATCAATAAAATAATAATTGTTATAAAATAATAGACTTTAAAATAGACCTTTACCTTTGCACCATCCAGAGAGGTATATAGATGTCCAACCAAACACAGACACACACACACACACACACACACACATATATATATATATATATATATATATATATATATATATATATATATATATATATATATAAACCAACCAAACCATTATTACTTATGACTAGTTTGGGATACAAGGACCCTGGCGCTTGTGATTGTGAATAGGAGAAAATACAAACATAATATTTTTAATCTATTTTAGTATTAAACAAATTTATTGTAATAACTTAATACAATGATAGATAAAGCTATTAATTAGAAATAATAACAATAATAATGAAATTAAAGGTTTGTTAAATACTCTATAAATACAAATATATCATTCAGATTTTGATTTACAAATAATTAAAAATGTTTATAACAGTATAATTTACAGATATATCAATATAAGTTTACATGACACACATGTATAGAGATGCCCACATTTTAATATAAAATTTACATGTTGTAATTGTCTATAAACTAATAAAAAATATTCAATTATTATAAGACATACATAATGACTGATTTTACACATAAGGGTACACATATGTGCATACACTGATGTCTGTATACTAATAATATTTCATTTGCCAATAATACATTTATTAAGACCATATATATCAAAGTATTATTATATTCTCACCAAACATAATTAATTCAATGTTGAAACTATATATATATATGTATAAAACTCACACATATCTATTTATTCTAATATAAAATATTTGATACTAATTTGAAGTATTTTTATCTTGCAAATCGGGTTATTAGTGCATTACTTTTAAATATAAACAAAAGTTTTAAAATAAAACTTTACCTTTAACAACAGTACACTATGAAAGTTCTTTTAAAACTTTTTGGCTTTTGTTTTTCATTTCGAATATTTAAAAAAAAAAATTGAGTTTACTTTTCTAATTCCAAAATAAAATCTTTTATGAATAATAATTGGAAGAAATATTTTGGAAACAACCTCGTTTACTTTTATTTTTTTCTAATATTTTCCCGCCTTGCAAGCAAGTAGTTGGTTGCAGACGGGTGTGGGTTCGCGTCCCGGCCAATGCTATGACATATGAAAAAAAAAAGTTATTTAGTTTTAAAACTTATAAATGAAATATTTAACTTTAACTGCAATATTAAGTGTTTGAAATGCCATTTCAATATATTCTATTCACCAGCTAATCTGTTAATGGATTATATATATGACATCAGTAACTTCGTTTGTGCTTCTTTGCATACAGATTAAACCGCACACATATAAAATATAGCATGGCAATTTCTCAGTAAATTGGCTAGTACTGGAATCTTTTGGTCAGCTAGCTTTTTGTTATCATGTCCTTGATAGAGAAGTAGACTACCTTATTGACATTTTCAGGATAGGGGTATATTAGGTAAATGTTGGTAATTGGTCAGCCCAATTTAGTCTCTATATTTCCTGGACAGTCTAGTACATGCTTATAGGCTATGAACCACAGAAAAAATGTTCCTTACTTCCATGTTTGTTCAAACATGACACCATAAAATTAATAACAGCTGGCTTGCCTTTTATATCTATATTCTCTTTACAACTTAATAATATAGTATTTTTTCAAAACCACTTTTGGATTTTTAAGAAAGTTGATTTTTATATCTTGATTAAAAGCAAGAAAAGAACAAGCTAATTCTTTTAAATTTACATTAATCAAAACCACTTTTTATCTTAAAATGTTCTTAATACTTTAAATAAAAACAGATTGCAAATTTTAAAATCAAAGTATATTATAATAAAAAATAAATGTTTTCTAAATGTAATTTACATTTGTCAAAAGTAGATTTAATGAAGAAAAAGTTTCTGACTTAATCCAATCAAAAATAGACCGGATAATTTTATAAATATTATCGACTTCAAAATGAAAACAAGCTTTTTTGCGATTTCTTTTTATTATCAAACAGAATTAAAAAAAACATTAATTAAAGTCTGATTAAAAAAATTATAACACTTTTAAATATCAAAATTATTATTTAACAATTAATATATTTGTTATTCCAGTATATATTTTAAATAAATATTTACAAAAAATATTGTTTGTGTTAATTTTGATTCCTTTCAGACTTTTGTATATGCACGTTGTGAGCCATGAGACATTACCCTTGGAATATATAATACTAATTTATAAATTAAAAATTTTATTAGTCATTCAATTTAATTGTCAAACAAAAACTGGACATTCACTTCAATGCAAAGACAGAAATGGATACTAATATTGCTACTATATATACATTTTGTCCCACAAGGGAAAGTCAGTCATATGATCTTTAAGATATATCATCATTTACATTCAATACAGAGATAACGTGACTTTTATCACATGTTTCCTTATCCATGAATAAATGCCCTAATATTATGTTCCCAAGATCTCTTAATGAGTTTCAGATTTGAGATAAAATACATGCATAAACCACATAATGCATATGCAATGATGACAAAACTGAATAAATTGTTTGCGCTTCACTTTACTAGATATCTCAGCCAACACAAAATGCACAAATGCAATGGCTGAGCAGTCTAATTACGTAAGGGGGTGGGTGGGTGTAATGTTTGTCAACAGCGTTTAGCTCATTGGACAAAACTAGAGATTACACATAAAGTTGAAAATAATGTTATATTTATTATCATATGTATAAATGCGTATGTGTGCGTGTGTGCATAATAAATCATGAACTGCACCATAAGTTAATATAGCCGATAGTTATATAATAACAATATAGTTACCTCAAGATAATATTCATCAACTTGTGTAAGGTTAAGGAAAGGAGTTGTAAATCCATCAATATTTCTGTTGGCAACCTAAATAATATATATATATATGTTTAGTTCTTTATTGTAAGAAAATGATTATCATATAAATTTACTCTTAAACGCTTTGTATCCAACGTTGTTCAAAAGTTTAATAATCAAATTTCAAAAACTGCAAAATGCATAAATTATTATATTATTTAATATGTCAATATTAAACAGTTTTTTTATGAATATTAATGAGCATCACTTTATTTTATTTGTTGAATTAATATGATAATCTTTTAAAAACAAAAAGTATTATCATTATAATTGTTTATAAGATATAATTAAAAAAAAGTAGAATTTTTCATCACTAATTAGTTTAAACAAACTTGTGGTGTCTTTGTTGTTCCCACGTTAGTGCATATCCAAAGCTTTATAAACCTTTCAATAATATTTTTTTTACATACAACTTTTCTATTTTTTCTTCATACAATGTTTGTCATTGTTTATTTAAATATAATGAGGTCACACCTAATATGGTAAATTAAAATATTTTTTATAAAATATAATCATCCTTTTATTAATATATTACCTTTTTATATTTTATGTATATCTTTGTTGTATTTAATATAATTTAAACTTGCCAATATTCGCTATGCTTATCTTATTATAAAACCAATATTAGATAAAAATGCATAATCATCTTTTTGCATTTGTATTATATAATAAGTTTAATTGTTATAAAGACGAAAGAGAATAAAAAGTAAATGAAATCTAGTTAGTAATAAGTGTCATACTTTTTTGTAAAAATATATTGTATTTTTATAATAACTATAAATTTATATGAGTATTAGGTATACAAATATATATACAAATGACTAGTCAACTACTTAATTATTAAAAATGATGAAGGCTGATCCAAATGATTGATGTTAATGTGTTCACTGAAAAATCTACCTATCTGTCTGTTTGTTTGTCCATCTATCTATCTATCTATCTATCTATCTATCTATCTATCTATCTATCTATCTATCTATCTATCTATCTATCTATCTATCTATCTATCTATCTATCTATCTATCTATCTATCTATCTATCTATCTATCTATCTATCTATCTATCTATCTATCTATCAAAACAGACTCAAATATTTATCTATCTATTAATCTGTCTACCTCTCTCTCTATATATATATATATAATAACGATAAAAATAATAAATATAATGGTGATTAATTATTATAAAATACTTTTGGTTAATTTCTTAACCCTCCTTGACTGCTGTTAAATTAAAAAAAAAAAAAAAACATAATCAGAAGCATAAATCATCAACTCAAATCCCAGGATTCCTGAATTTTAACATTAGATGCCTGTCTATTAATTATATCTATTTTATTTCTATTTATAAAAAAATGCCTCCTTATTTTTTTTTAATATGGTTTCTTTCTTTATGAAAAATCTTAACATTTTCAAGATCAAACTTAAATTTAAATTTACATGTCGTTTTATGATTCAAGAAAATTGAAACAGTCATTAAATAATGATTATTTTTATGTTTTACAAACATTGTTAACAAATTAGAGAATAATTCTAAAAGTATCATGTCTGTCAAGCAAAAAACTAATGTTGTTTATCAAATTTTTTGTGGTTATATGTTATCATATTTAAGCATTGATATGCAAGCTTGTAAAGGTTAAAATAATAATGTTTTAATCAATGCTTCAGTTTTTTTGTATAATGGAAGGACATGTAAATATTTAATTTAAGTTTGATTTTGAGAATGTTAAGATTCTTCATGAAGAGAGAAACCATAATAAAAGAAAAATTAAGGAGGCAATTTTTATAAATAGAAATAAAATGAATATAATTAATAAATAAGCTAATAATGTTAAATTTCAGGAATCCTGGGATTTAAGTTATGATATTTGCTTCCATTTATTTATTTATTTATTTTTTTTAAAATTTAATAAGAGTTGAAGAGAGTTAAGGAATTAATCGAAAGTACTTTATAATAGTTGATCGCCATTATATTTATTATTTTTATTGGTATTACAATATTTTCTTAATTAATTGATATATATATATATATATATCATTTGTAAAAAAAAAAAACATGATTATGATGTAAAAGCATTGAAAATATACTTGGTTCAATTAATTCCAATAAAATATATGCAAACTATGTTTGACATTTTATATTAATATATAATATTAATTGATGTCTGTATTTCTTTAACTTATATCTATTTAATTTACATTCAAATAATAAACAAATACAGTAATATAAATTCAATTTTTTTAAAAATCTATATGGAAGAGCTATCAACTATCTTTAAATTACTCCTTATCAATTAACTTTGAAAAAAAAATCAATAAGATATGTTCGATGACAATCTCATTCTATTTTCAGCTTTCCAATAATTCATTATTTTTTACATTTTGCTGCTGTAGATTTATTAAGCATTTTTATATCTATTTATTAACATAGCCTTTTCTATTTTTTGTTTGTTATTATTTCTTTCAATGCATGATATCTTAACATTTTTATAACTAAAACCAAATACAAAATCACATTTTTATTATGTTATATCAACTTCAGTGTTTTAATGACCAAAATAAAATAAAAAATGTGATTTTGGATTTGATTTTAGTTATAAAAATGTAAACATATTAGGTATTGAAAGAAATACTAACAAACGAACAATAAAAGAGGCACTGTTACTAAATAAATATAAAAAATGCTTAATAAATTGCAGATAGTAAATGTAAAAATTAATGATCTATGGGAAAACTAAAAATAGAATGTGATTGTTTTTGAACATATCTTATACCTTTGCTTTAAAAAAAGATTTTTTCTAAAAGTTAGTTGGCAAAGACTACTTAGAATCAAGCGTTGTTAGCCAAGAGGTCATCACAGCCGCCTTGCAAGCAAGTAGTTGGTTGCAGGTTGTGGGTTCGCATCCTGGCCGATGCTATGACATATGAAAAAAAAAGACTACTTAGACAGTTGAAAGCACTTCTATATGGATTTAAAAAAATTGAATTCCTATTACTGTATTTTTCCCATGTGTCATAACATCAGTCAAAAAGTGAACCGGCTAACATTGGACAACTGCTTGTAAAACAGCTATCGCTGACCTCTTGACCACCAATGCTTGACTTCTATTACTGTATTTGTTTTATTATTTGAATATATATATATATATATTATAACCTACACTCCCAACACTGCTCATATACTACATTACATGAGCGAAATGCCCAGGTGCCAGTTCTATCAATGAATAGAACAATATAACAAGATATATAATACAAAACTATAATTGAGACACTATATTTAAGTTTATGTTCAGCTGAGGTCAGTGGGAGGCTATAGGCAGTTCATAAGATATATGATGATAAATAAATGAAAGAAGAAATATTAAAAACACTAAATATAATGTAAATCCTTTTATTAATTAATTGTATGATAAAGAATCATGTTTATCGGTACAGTCTATTAAAATATACTTTAAAGTTAATTTCTTCCTTCATCCAAATATAACATATATCAGCTTGCTATAATTATAATACTAAACAATTCTATGACTTGGCATATCACAATCTAAACATCTACTTTAATGCCAATCAAGAAATAAACAATAAGATCTCAGGGAATTTAACAAACACAGTTGAATTAAATAAACTACATTGGCCCATAAGTTATAATTCTAAAGTATGATAAAAATGTAATGAAACAAATTGACTAAAATATTCCACTGTGTTTCAATAATAAGATAATGACAGAAATAGGGTATTTTAATTTCATATCATCATCTAACAAATATACTAACTTGGCAACCTTTCTAATATGTTTATCCAGTGACAAATGCTCCTTATAATGTTTGAATTAAGTAAAAACAATATTGTCAGACACCAGCAGATTTAATAGTATAACTCTAAAATAATATATCTATTTTATGATAGATTTATGAAATGTGGAGATGTGGAAATGGAAAACACGAATGCATACAATAATAACTCCAGACACAATTTTAAGATTTTAAACAAATAAAATAAATCATTTATTACAATAAAATAAATTTGGTTTAACATATTTACAATTGGACTACTTGTCCTACAGATTTTTAAATTATCAAATAAACTTAAAGCATCAGTTTGGGATTATCCTTATTATCAAAGCAAATTAACAACAAAACTTAAATATTCTGACTTCGAACACATGCTTTGCCTACATGTTTCATCTACATGACACTAAATAAACAACATGTTATATTATTAACATAAAAGAATACTTTGAGAGGATATTACCATTGATTAATAAAATAAATCAAATTAATTATATTTGGCTCTCAACCAAGCAACTTTCTCTAATTCACTAAATAATCACTTTCAATTACGAATACCTTTCATGAATAGCAATAAAATCATGTTCATTCTGATGATTTGATGATTTATAAACTTTATTTAAATAAATACACTGTAGTTTAAAATATTTATTTCCTGTTTTAATCTCAATAACTTTATACTTCTATTTAAATGAATGTAATGTATTTCAAAACATTTATTTCTCATTTTAATTTCAATAACTCTATACTTTATATATGCAATATTATTTATATTATGCATGTGTGTGTGTGTGTGTGTGTCAAGCAACAATGCTAGAAAATAATATTTTCTACAAATTCTCCATTCATTAAGAAAATATCATACAATTACTTTATTTCGGACAATGTCGTAATTCATCAATAAAATAAGACACTAATATTACATCAAGAATTAATTTAACAATTTATCTGGCCACATATTAATTAACACAGAGCTATATTTTCATGATTATACAGACTATATGTTATAAGGGAAATCTACATGAGCAGATAAACTCTTACTGAACACTTCTACAATAATTCATCTGATTCTAAATACACTGTTGGTGGGGAACCTTTTCCTCATCACCAAAAATATAAAAAAATGTCACATAACTTCCTAAACATCATTTAATCATACTTCAACAATAATTCATCTACTTCTAAATACACTACTGGTGGGGAACCTTTTCCTCATCACCAGGGCTCTAAGAAAACGTCACTTAACTTTGAAAAATATCATTTAATCATACGCATATAATATAAACTAGGCTCTACTCGTGGAAAAACATATACTAAATAAGCAAAATCTTTTATCCCTACAAGAATTATAACACAATCAGATTTCTTTCCATTCTCAAATCTCTTCTAAATACCGAACATTATAAACACACGCTGGCAGATAAATACATACAGATAACATACTAATCTGTTCCACTCAGTAGAATATGACAGGATCTGAAATTTATACATAAAAATATTCACAAACTGAACTTTATCAAACAAATGTCATAATTGTGCAAAACAGACACACACCCACGAATAAAAGTATATATGAAATTAACTCTAAATTACACACTATGCAGGCAACATGGTAATTAAATATTGCATCAAGGTATAACTTTTAATTCAGAATAAACTTTAGGTTACTTTTTAAAATTTAATGGTTATAATTATTGTGAACTCAAACTTTCTTTCATATCTAGCAAACTATATCTATTATATATTCATTGATTGAAAAAGAACAAAATTCTCACTTTGAGATAATAAAGTATACAAAATAAATATAAACCTCTCTAATAATATATAAAAAAAATTTTATTTCTTTTACCTTTGTAAAAGAACAATAAGACCTATTAGTACACAATCAATTTTTATCAGCATATTCCTCATTTGGATACACTTCGGAGACGGTCTTGAAGGTCAAAATAACCCAAATTATCAATAAAACATAATAATAAGTAATCCTATTATCAATAATATAGATTAATAATGACAAGCAATAAAAAAAAGTAAAGAAACAAAAGTTATTTGTTTTGTAACTTAAAATAAAAGTTCACTTGCAAAGCTCTGCTCCAGGTTCATGAAACAATATGGAAATTCCAAACTGAATTTAAATAAAACAAACTTCTGCAGGGTAACTTAAAAATATAATCACAACTTGAATCTGACCAGCACCTCCAGTGTTCATAGCATATCTATTTGAGGTACCAAACCACACACATAAGCAATTAATTTTTCCTTTATTATACTGAAAATATAAGACATTCTCCGTTGTAGTTCTAAATTAAATACGAAATTGTTCTTAGTAGTTTTATTGAATAACATATAACACTTTATAGTCTATTGTATGCATGGTTTATTCTTAAATATTGTCAATTAAGATACCATGGTTCTTTAGTAAATCCACAATTAATAATACTTTGTTTTATATTCCATCTTTATTGAAGAGAACAAAAATTACCCACATTTCTATTCTTCCATTCGATCTCAGCAAATACTTAATTTGAAGGAACTCACATTTTATTTCCTTCATTTAAAATACTTATTATTCCCAGAAATACCAGATAAATAATTACTATTATCTTTTTATGGTGAATTTGAACATGGCATGATTTATCAAAATATGCGTATTCTTAATTCTATGTTTAATCCTCACAAAAACACAACATGGAAAATAGTGAAGAATTAAAATATATTCTGTAAAATAGTTCTGCATGCGTTTCCCAGATATATTAAAATACACAAGTTGGTTAGTGATACAACAATAATATTCATGCAATTTATTCTTATTTAAAATGACATTTAAATGAAGTAGTGTAGACTGGACATTATCAACATACATTTTTATAAGAGCAATAGTTATGATAAGGTTAATTCAAAACGTTTAAATCGAGGAGAGCAAAGTAAACTGTGTACCTTTTGTTAAAATTTAGAATTCCATTTTAGTTAACCTTTCCCATAATAAATTTCTTAAGATGCTTTCGAAGTTTTACTCCAAAGTCCTGTTTTTTAAATCAATTTGACTTCAGCAACTGTCTTTTTTTTAATTTTCACAATAAAAAAAAATGAGCCACAGTTTTCTGGCTACAATTACATTACCTAATACGTAATATTTACTGAGGCTATAACCTCGATAATATGTGGATAAAAATGCGGACCTCTACAGGTGTTTTAACCACAAGCTTACGCTATCTTTGTTAAATAGCTCTCTTTAGCAAAAAGATCATTTCCCTTCACAAGGTTACTCCCATGCTTCCTTTCTATCTAAGCTAATTACATATTCAAAAAAAAAGTCTTTAAAAAAAAAACCATTTTGAAAGACAAAAAAATAACAAAATAAATAGCTTTTACAAACTTGAAAGGAAAATGAATATTAATTAACTATTAAACAAAAATGATTAATAATTTATTTAATCTGTAAAATAATCCATTGATTCAACTATCTATTAATCATTGGAAAGAAATATATATTTGTTAAATTATTTAAGATAATTACTGTTATTTAAATGTTTTTATTGTACATGTAGTATTGTTTGCTGTTGTTAAAAGATGAAAATGAAATGAAACATAATACAGACATACATGCATGCACATGTACTGCAACCTAAATATTAAACTATCCTAACTAAATATAATTGAAATGGCTATTAATTGTTGACAAAAGGATAAGTATTAAAGAATAAGGATTTTGAAACCATTCAACCAAATATTACAATAACATAAAATAACTTTGCATTTTCCTGCCCAAATATACCAATTCCTATAATAACAACCCCTCTCTCTGGCATTCAATACTTCACTAACCACAACAATAATAACAAATGCTTATAAAGTGGTCAATCAACTGCATAAGCGATCCATATCCAAGCTTTAAACAATCTCCAGCAAAGAATTTTAAAATTCTAAGGCTATTTCATTTTTTTTAATATAATGTAACTATTCAATGCAGATACAAAGTATGTCAATTCCTTGAGCCCATCCAGATGGTCACAATATATATATATATATATATATATATATATATATATATATATAGAAATATGTCGTTATATATCGATATATTTAATAAATTCTGGATCATTTATCAAAAATGATACATAAAATTAAATGATATGATCAAATATAAATTAGAAAAACACTTAAGAGTGATAATGATTTAATATATATTTGTCAAAATAGTTAACAATAGTGTCAATACTTATTATATAATTAGATTGATATATATATTTCAGTTTTGACAAGTTATTCAAAAACTGTTAATAAATATTCCAAAACCTTTAAACTTGCTTGATAACTATGCCAATGAGTAGTGGATATTTAGATATGTATACAATGATTAGCAAATCCAGTAAGTTTTTACACAATAGTAAAAACCTTACAATCCAGTTATGAAATCATCTTCATATATATATATATATATATATATATATATATATATATATATATATATAATGTACAAATCAATATATATATCAAAATACAGTACAATTTATATAAATTATATTCTTTTAGAAGTACTTTCGACTATGCACTTTGTAGTCTTTATCAACTATATAAATTGTACTGTATTTTGATATATATATTGATTTGTATATTACATATATTGTGAAACGAATACAGATATCAAACTTTATTTATTATATATATATATATATATATATATATATATATATATATATATATATATATATATATATATATGGCTCAATTCTAACATTTATGGGAAAACGTTTTCTTACTGATTTTAATGGTCATGGAAATTAAATATTTAAGTCAACTATTTGTAAGATAATTAATAGAACATTTCCCCAACCTATGTATTTTCCAATTTTGAAATAATTAATCAAATTCTGTCAATTGATCTTTTAGCACTCAGGTTTTTATTAAATTAGCAAATCTAACACATATCTAAGCAAGGGTGAGATTCATTACATTCCTGACAAAAAATAAATAAATTTATACACAAAAACAGCTATCTAGTTAGATTAACAGATGGGAAAATAATCATATATATATATGAAAAATATCCAATTTTTAACACTAGCTAAATAATCAAATACAAAGTGTTCACATCATTTTTGAAAACATTATAGTTTCTCAGCAATGACTTTTGTGAACAAATATAAAATTGGAACTTTATGCACATTGACTGAAAAGAATATCTTGAATTTAAAACATTGTATTTATTGACAGAGAGCATTGCTGAAAAAAACATGATGTTTGGGAGGGTTTTTGAGCATTGTATGTATGTATATATATATAATAAATAAAATTTCCATTAATTAAAAACAAAATTGTAATTATAAATGAAATAATAAATTTAACGGTTTACAAACTATTATAACCAATCCTTAAAATCCGCAGAAGTACTTTCGGTGAATTTCTTCAACCTGCCTCAACTGCCATGAGGCAGGTTGAAGAAATTCACTGAAAGTACTTCTGCGGATTTTAAGGATTGGTTATAATAGTTTGTAAACCGTTAAATTTATTATTTTATTTATAATTATATATATATAAGTATAATAATAGACAATCAAACAGAAAAGTATTTGGATGGACATATAGACTCTCAGATAATTAGTAGATAGATAGATAAAAGATAAATGGATAGGTTTCTAAATGAACATTTTGTAAATAACTGTTTGTAGAGAATGGATTTTTCAGAATTCTCAACAAAGTACCACTGAATGAGGTGACAATAATAAGCCTGACAAATGTTGATTGTTTTTTTTATAAATAAGACACAATAACAATGGGAATAAATATTTAAATAAAATGGAAATATTACAATAGAAAACATGATTATTTGTATTTAGAAAATAACATTTTTTTCTAATTTTTTAATAACTTTACAAACTTTCATTTTGAAAAATTTAACATATATCACATAAATGTGTTAGGATATATATTAGTAAAATCTTTTGATCCATTAAATAATAAAAATACCACAAAGTAATGATTATTTAGATAAAAAGTCAGACATATCTAAAGATGCAAACCATGCATGTATCATCCATTCATTAATTTCCTTTAAAAAAAAAAAATGGGAAAATCAGGGGATCGACATAAAATAATTATATGAATTTTCTACTATCTGTTGTTTTTGACAGAATAGCCTGGTGGTTACACTGATATCCTAAATTAACTATGTGTCAATCCTATATTTAATTGTCATACTGTTCATACCACTTAGCAAACATTAATACCTGAAGAAGACTTAAGAGAAAAATACAGCAGGTCAGGTAATTTTGTATACTAAGCTGTGTGTCATTTTAACAGTTGAATATATTTGAAAATAAAAATTAAATACATTTTGAATTTTCTAAATATATTTAATAATTAATTACATACGATAAAAATAGTCAAGATATATTTACAACTAACATGACAATATATATATATTCACTAGATGGAGCCTACCACTAGCTCCAAACAAGCTTTAATTATAAGTGCCAACAGAGAAAAAATTCAAAATTTCTATCGGGAAATCCTCATCTCCTCACAAATTGTTTTTGAGCTTAATGGCTCACCTTAGTGAAGAGTTAGAATTTTAAAAACTAGATCTAAAACTCCAACTCAGAGCACTTATTTAATACGTTATTATCAGTTTGAAAACTTGAATTTTTCAGACACATAAATGTCTTCAAATCCAGCCTTACAAACCATATGGCTATATGGGTCTGAACTCAGTTTAGTTTCACCACATATTATTATCTAAAGCAATATTACATCACAAAAGCCTTCAAGGGTACACTTATAATAATTAATAAAACAAGACACAAATTGTGCAACTAGCCATTAGGCTTCTGCTAAAATGTTCACTAGATGGAGCTTACCACTAGCTCCAAACAAGCTTTAATTATAAGTGCCAACAGAGAAAAAATTCAAAATCTCTATCAGGTTTGTAAGGGTGGATTTGAAGACATTTATGTGTCTGAAAAATTCAAGTTTTCAAACTGATAGTAACATTTTAAATAAGTGCTCTGAGTTGGAGTTTTAGATCTAGTTTCTGAAATCCTAATTCTTCATTGAGGTGAACCATTATGATTGAAACCAATTGGTCTGGAGATGAGGATTTTCCAATAGAGATTTTTAATTCTTTCTCTGTTATAATTAGAGCTTGTTTGGAGCTACTGGTAAGCTCCATCTAGCGAACATTTTAGCACAAGCTTAAAGGCAAGTTACACAATTTGTGTCTTGTTTTATTAATTATTATAAGTGTACCCTTGAAGGCTTTTGTCATGTAATATTGCTTTAGCTATTAATATATGGTGAAACTGAACTAAGTTCAGACCCATATAGCTATCTGGTTTGTAAGGCTGGATTTGAAGACATTTAGGTGTCTGAAAAATTCAAGTTTTCAAACTGATAGTAATGTATTAAATAAGTGCTCTGAGGTGGAGTTTTAGATCTAGTTTCTGTAATCCTAACTTTTCACCGAAGTAAGCCATTAAGCTCGAAACCAATTAGTCTAGAGCTAAAGATTTTCTGATAGAGATTTTGAATTACTTCTCTGTTGGCTCTTATAATTAAAGCTTGTTTGGAGCTAGTGGTAAGCTCCCTCTAGTGAACATTTTAGCACAAGCTTAAAGGCAAGTTGCACAATTTGTGTCTTGTTTCAAAAGATTATTCTGTATTGGGAGCTTTAAAATATGCTGAGCATGATTTTGACCACTAAGGCCAGAATCATAGCAGCCAAAACATGCAGGGTGGATTGTGAAATTTAAATAAGGTGAGAATTATGTAAATAACTGATTTAAATATTCCATTTTTTGGACATTACAACACTGTTTTCATTTTTGTTGATAGTGTATGAAATATTACATAGTGCTATTATTCTGATCTTATTGGTCAAAAACATACTTAGAAGTTTTAAAGATTGGTGTTAAACCACTAAACATCACATGATCACCATTTCTATACCAGCACATAATTGTTGTAAACAAAGGCAAAACTCTCCATACAGTAGTGCCACCCTGTGCCAAACAGAGTAATCAATGGATGCCAGAAGGCTTGTGCATAAAATCCCTATCTAGTGCCCACAAGCCAGAAACTAGTCTGGGGATATTGGATGAGTAGGCACTAGATAGGGATTTTATGCACAAGCCTTCTGGCATCCATTGATTACTCTGTTTGGCACAGGGTGGCACTACTGTTTGGAGAGTTTTGCCTTTGTTTAAAAGTTTTAAAGATCTCAACATAGAATAATCTTTTTTTTTTTCATTTGTGAATATATATATATGTATTACAACTAGGAGACGAAAAAATATATAAATTAGTTCCAGTAGACAAATAGATGTTTTTACTAATTTAAGCTTATAAATAGAGCACAACTAAAACACTATACCAAGAGAGGTAGATATTTATAACAAACTCGTTTAGTTTTCTAAGTTCCACTTACAATCGAACCTTAATTATTTAAATCTTGCAGTCTTTAATTAAGGATTTCAATCAAATAATGTGCTCTTAAAATTTTTTTTTTTTTTGAGAATTTAAAACTGCGTGATTGAAAGAAAATTTTTAGTGTAATTTTCAACACTCCTGCATTTCACCAAATATAATTGTTCTCCCTAGTGAAACTTTTTGTAAGCTTTCAACTTTTCATTTTAGTATTAAAGTATTATTCTATATCAGAATTTAACGTATTCAACTTGATAAATGACAATATGGAATGCTTACATCATTGAATGTTTGGCAGAGAAAAGTAATTTTAACAAATAAACAAAATGTTTATCAATTAAAGATCGTATTCAAAATATAAATGAGGAATATATTAATCTCCAATAAATTTTGCTTTAATTTGAAAAAAAATTTTTTTTTTTACTTTTTATAATATCTCAAATTATTTTTAGACAATGACAGCAATAACATCATCATCATCATCAATAGTATTCTGTCCCAATGATAGGTTCAGAGAATACTCATATCACTTATTCATCAATTTCCCCACTCCATTCTCTTCATTGCCCAGCTCTTCAATTCCACAAAACCATTGACATCACTTATATCATCCATCAATGTCAATCTTTTCTGTCCTTTTTTCATGCTTTCACTCACCCTTTCCTTCAAAATCTCTTTTATTCAAGTATGCTTTCTTCTTAACATATGTCCAACCCATT
Organism: Epiperipatus broadwayi; assembly: GCA_028023455.1. Classification (NCBI taxonomy): domain Eukaryota; kingdom Metazoa; phylum Onychophora; class Udeonychophora; order Euonychophora; family Peripatidae; genus Epiperipatus; species Epiperipatus broadwayi. The sequence continues at coordinate 269,057 of JAQFVV010012558.1, read as the reverse complement.
TTTGTTTCTATATTAGTCATCATATTTATAATGTGGTCTGATCAGCAGCCTGCTGTGATTTTATTTGTCAGCATAATGCTAGAAGTTATTATCTTTTATTTTCAAAAATAAAATATATATAAAATATTTAAATACAAGTATAGCACATACACTTTTAAGCTAGGTGTAATTAGAGGGATTGGAAGCCAGACTTTCAAACTCTCTTTAGTCACCTATTTTATTTTATAGAACCAATGCATATGACCACATACATGCATATTTTGTATTGAACCAGCACTCATCAGTTAAAGTTTGAAGATTTGCTACCTTAATATGAACCGACCACTGATTATATATATATATATATATATATAACCAGCCACTGATTATATATATAAATGGGAGATGATGATCTAGGCCAACTGATGAATGCTGGTTCAGCACAAGTTATGTATATTGGAGATTATTTATCTTTTTTGCATGTATGTGGTCTATAATATGAAATGGATGACTAAAGAGGGCATAAAAGTCTGGGTTCAAACCCCTCTAATTATATATAATAACAGCTAATAATGTATACTTTTGACTTTTAATAACTATTACTTAAATATTGTGTAAAAAATCATGATTCTTAATAAACTTTGCAAAAAAAAAAATATTGTTTTTAATTATTCCAAAAGCATTCTGCAAATAACATCATAAATAACTATGGATACCCATAACAAAAGAAGTCAATCAAAAACAAGACAGCAGTGCTATAATTCATGTAATTTTACAGTTATTTAAATATAGTGGCCTTTTTTGATTTTCTTTAAAATTAAAACATAAATATGTTAAAAGTACATAAACTTAAGAATTTAAAAATAAATAGCAAAATATCATAATAGGTGGCTGTTCAAGCACAATTTAAACTTAAATGTGGTTATGGCTATCTTTATGGATATCTTTGCATAAAGTTCTTTGGTCTGATAATTAAATAGATTAATGGAAATACATATATTTAACGTTTCTGTAATTACATGCTTTAATGTTAAAATAGAGAGTAATAAAAAATTGTTTTAGAACATTTTCATAGAAAATAATATAATTAAGATATATTTATTTTTTATAAACATATAACAGAATGTATATCTAAAATGTTTATCTGGGATGTACAATTTAAAATTTTAAAAGGAGATAATAAAATAATTACATTTTAAATATATATATATATATATATGTGCAATGCATTTAAAATGAAAAAGTATTAACACATTTTGTCAAATTACATAAAAAAAACTAAGGTAATTAATCAACATGTCTGAGTATATAGAAAAAAAGCAGTTACTGCTAAAAAAAAATTAAAAAATAAATCATGCATACAATTTTTTACATATTTTTAGCTCCCCACCTTATTAAAAAATATAACTAAAATTTAAATTTGTAATAAAATGAATTTATAAATCACAAATGGAATGAAAGTGTTAACAGTGATAAATATTGACAAAGCAAGATTTCTGGAAGAAAGTAATCAAAACAATTTCTAATTGTTAGTGTAAAGTTAGTAATAGAAGTTCATAACTTTATAAACTTCCATTATTTTAAATCATAATAAATTAAACCCTTGCATAAATGCTGTCATTTATTAATAACAAATATCACAACAACCTAATGTCTACACAATTTAGGCTAGTTCATCCATATCTCACTCCTCTTTTGGATTCCACACATGCCTCAGAATTCAAACCCTGGGAGAATTTTGCACTTGGCTCTTTTCAGGGGAGAATTTACCCTAGATAACAATTACAATACCTTTATATGGGTTCCAATCACGTAAATGACTCATTTAACTATATTACTATATTATAATGTAAAAGAAGATGTGTGTATATGCACATATGTATGGTTATGAACTTGTGAATGAATGGATATATAACTTTGATAAACTAAAGGCCATTGGTAAAAATCAAGTTAACAATGTTTATTTATAAACAAAATAAAAATTGAAAAACTCTTTTAACAAAAAAATATAATTATATACATGTGAGTGAGTCAAGTATGTATCCCTACCATATTAATGATTAAATATATTTATTACTCCAACTTTTTCATGGTAGGTATACATAAATACACTACAGATTTACAAAGTAGATCAGAATGATAAAACAAAAATTATTAATTCACTGTTACACTGATTGCAAAGCTAACCAACTATTTAACAAGATTTTATGGTGTGTGTAAAAGCTTTGTAGTATAATTCCAACTGTAGAGGTTCCATCTTCTTTCAGGACCCCCCTTAATTATGTAAAAGTTTGATAGAACAGAACATTTATGCAGAATATTACTCATTTATACTGAATAAACAAATATAAATAGCCATTAGTTAACAAAAAAATAAACAATTAAACACCACAAACTCTGTCCTGTTGCAAGTGCATGTTCTTAATATGGAATATCAAATAAAATTTTACCTTTATTCTCTATTGTAGTAAGGATGATGATAATATTAATGCCATGTCACTATGGAGCTAGAGTTAATCTAAATTTTATTCAATAGAAAAAAAAAGAATTGCCTAACTTAATAGCCTTCCTCCCTGCACTTTCTTGACTTCAACTGCAATGGATTCTTCCATGTTATATATATTTAATATTCCAAGTGCAGAAGTGAAATAAATAAAAAAAATACAGAATTCTAAAAATGTACATGTAAAATAAAATAAAAGGATTACATAATAAATTATAACTTTCTTCAAGTTATCCTGCATATTGTTCATGAATTATGCAACTAATACCCCTGATAGATGCAGTTAATCACTGTTCTGGTCATTCGTCTACAGCAAGTCACATGTTACTTGCAGGGACTCCTCAGTGATATATTTGGAATGTTATTATTTCCATCTGTTATTGTTTTCATTATGTATCCATCAGAACATTTAAGACAGGACATTTGATGTTTTATCAGGCATTATACCATTCAATATTAAATCATCGTGCTTCCTATGATTAGGACTGATAACATTTTAGCACTATGACACCATTAAAATACCTGGAGTACATTGTTTTGCAATTCATAAACAATTAAATTTTTCTTAATTTGCTGTTTGGTATTTAATAATTTTTATAAGAACAGAATTATTCCATCATTTATATATAACTATGCTGATGACATTGTACCTTGTTATTTTATTTTTATTCAAAGAACAGTGAAGTATTTCTTATTATAAATGTCCATTTAAATCTGTTCAATTATTTATCCACTGCACAAATCTATTAGAATTCTTTTTGCTTAAATATCAGCTGCAGTTTCTTGTAATTATGTTATAATGATCAAGTGAATAATTTGAAGTGTGCGAATAAGCCATTCATGTTGTCTTAGATTCGAACATTCAATTTCCTGATGTTGTTGTTATACAGCTTTTGCATTCTTTGAAAATAGTAAAAGATGACAGACATGAACTGGGTTTGTTTTTATGCTGGACTCAGCTTCCGTTGTTTAGTATACTTGCATTTTATTTATTTTTCCATCATGGTGTGAACCCTATTGTTGTGTGTATTATATTGATTATAAGTAAAATAAAATTATGTAGTAGAATTATGCCTTCAACTTCCACATTTGGTTACCTAGTGACTGGTTTGACATTAGGTCATTACCAAGTTTACTTAGTGTAAGTCTTGTATAATGACGTACAATAGAGACATTGAATTCATTGTTTGCATACATATACATTAGTACAATATCTTTTTAATTAGGGTTTTCATCTTTGTAATAGATAAGTGAAACTAATCTATCATGATATTTCTTTAATATAGTGAATATATATATATTGAAACAGTCAGTTTTATTTTCCTGCCTGTTTCACGTATTTTAACCCCACACCTCTTTCTATGCCAGGTTTAAACCCTCTCAGAGTACCTATTTAAACAACCTCAAATTACTAAATATGCAAAATCGCATATATATATATATATATATAAACAAAAAAAGACTTATAAATCCAATAAATAATATTATATTTCAACCAGAGGACTGGTTTTCATCAGAAAGAAAAAAAATACACAGTAAAATGGCGATAATCAAAAATTACAGATTTGGTAAAAGATTAAAATTTTTTAACAAAACCTCCCTGATTGGTCACAAAATCTAACACAAAATATCTACCCAATCAATGACAAAATTGAAACAAAAAAAAAAAAAATTGAAACAAAAAAAGAAAAAAACTACATTCCCTCCTAATCAAGCTTAAATTCTATTCAAATTAAAATAAATGTAAAAATAAAAAAATCCAAAATTAAAAATTAAAATATACATATGTGCATACATACAAAAATTAGACTATGCTCACATACAAAAAATAGCTGTGCTCACATTAATATTCATTAAAAACTAAAATACTTATACATTTTAATCAAAAATTATAGTGCAAAGTACAATAATTTATAATAATTAATTATTTATCTATATACTAATTAAACACAGATATTAAACATCCATATAACCAATCTTTACATAAAAAACCTCATATAAGAAAATTTTCACATAAAAAACTCACATATAGAAATCATTTAGGAGACCAGGTAACCCAGAGATGTAATAGTTCCAGTGTTTAAATTCAATCCATGTGGTTCTAAGGTCTTAAATTTAAAAATAAAAAAAACTCTCCTTTTGTTTCCTCTCCCTTGTAGAAGAAAAACCTTCCTGAAAAATCATTACTTTTAAATCATCAATTGAATGATTCGGTAAGTTAAAATGTTTTGAAACCGGTCTATCTTTATTTTTATGCAAAATGTCAAATCTATGATTAGTCATTCTGACATGTAAACTATTTGCTGACTCACCTATATACTGGTTTAAACATCTACTACACTCTATCAAATATATCAAATTAACACTTTTACATGTAACATAATTAGGAATATACCATTTAAAATTACGATTCTTAGTACTAAAGACCACTTTTGTCACAACAATATGTTTACATGTAAAACATCTTTTATCCTCACATGGAGAACACCCTTTTACCTGCACAGAACTACTAATAAAATTTGTTTTGACAAGTATATCTCTAAGTGATCTATGTTTTTGATATACAACCTTAGGTGGATCAGAAAAAATAGATTTTGAATAATCTGTGGACTGTAATATGTTAAAATGTTTCGCCAATATCCGGTTAATATTAGGTAAATCTCTATTAAAAGTAAGAACCAATGGTGGAACATCTAATTGTTTTTTACTCTTTTCAGATAAAAGAAGTTTCTTTCTATCAATTAAAGAAGATCTCCTTACTGCATTATCCAACAATGTCTTAGGATACCTCATATTGAGCAATCTATTATATAAAATACTATTATTTTGTTGAAGAAATTTCTCATCATTACAAATCCTCTTCATCCTTAAAAATTGACTATAAGGAATATTAGCCTTTAAATGTTTAGGATGGTTACTATAAAAATGTAGATAGCAGTTATTATCAGTTGGTTTCCTATATACAGTAGTAGTAAGAACTCTATTAGTGTAAATAACTTCAACATCAAGAAAATGAGCAATTGATTTTGAAAAATTCATTGTGAAATTAATATTTTTATTAAAATTATTTAAATAACTTAAAAAATTATGAAGTTCAACTTCACTATGTGGCCATATCATGAAAATGTCATCTATATATCTAAGCCAAGTGTGAGGTTTCAGCTTAGCATTATCAAGTATAGAAGATTCTAGTTTTGACATAAAAATATTCGCATAACTTGGTGCCATCTTTCTACCCATAGCAGTACCTTGTTTCTGTAAATAGTATCTAGAATCAAAAATAAAAAAAATATTTCTTAAAACCAAATATATTAATTCAACCATAGTAGTAATAAGACCATGATCATACTCTCTATCTTGTAAAGCACATTTAATAGCCTCAACTCCATCATCATGAGGTATATTTGTGTATATGCGAACAGTAAGTCTGTAATATATGTTCATATATATCATGAGGTATATATATATGCGAACAGTAAGTCTGTAATTTAATAGTATATATTACAGATATATATTCATTTTAAAAGATATAGTTTAAGAAATATTTTAGTTTAAATTATTTAGCCAGTTTTATTATGTTATTGAAATCACATATGTATATAAGCTATTTCTGTTGTTATTCTGCATGTAAGGTAATAAAATTAGTTTTTTACTAATTATCAAAGTAAATTTTAATTTTTGTAAACAACTTTTAAATTAGGTCATGCAATAGTCCTAAAATAACATGAACTTGATTTTATAAATCTAAAATGTTAATAACAATTTTGCAGAATTTTATAGCATTATTGCAATAAACAGCAGGAGGAAATAAGTAGAAAAACAAAATATAAATCAGTTGTCGCAATTAAAAATGTTTTTTCTAAAATAAATAAATGGGTTTTTCTACTGGTTGTAGCAATTAAATATATTTTTCTAAAATAAATAAATGTGGACAAGCTTGTAAAAAATAAACAGGTGGCCAGAGTTAGAAAGGTATAAATGCTTAAAGTTGTGTTGCCAAGGATAGATCATATATATAATAAGTGAATTGTAAACAGAACCCACATTTATTTTATCTTCAAAATGGTAGGGTAGTCTGGCAATCATTCACCTCTCGGCCCTTACTGGATGAAAAGAACTTTGGTCTGATAAAATATAATATCATACACCAGCAAAGCAGCCCATGGAAAAACTTTCATTAACTTTAAATCATTGCTAAAAGTGTCAACTTATTATCTCCCATATGCTCAGAAACTGCAATGAAGACAACAGACTGGTAAATGGATAAATTTTCACTCAGAGCTCTGTTCATAAATTGTGACTTTCAATTCTTTCTTTTAAAAGCTAGCTATTTATTAAATCTGCCTTTCCCAAACACCTTTCCTAAAATCTGCAAAGAAAACTGTTAAATGCTAATGTTTAAATCTTGTCTGATTGTAAACACTTGTGATAATGAATTCTCTGTTAAAATGTAAAACTCTAATCATCTATTTTAAACTAAATGTATAATTTTCTGCAGTGTTTTATGCCTATTTCTAATCTATTCAATTTATTCTATAATTTTACCATTTTAATATTATATGTGTTTGATATTCAAAATAACTCAAAACTGTAAGTATTTATAAGTATAATTTGAGCTTATCAATCTGCGAAGATAATTTCAAATCTTCATTATAGTAAATAATTGAATTATTATTTTTCTCACTCGCTGTTTTGAGATAATATTATTATTTTACTGATTAATTTTGGGTATTAATATTTTAATAATCAGTCGTTCTCTAGTTAAAATAGTAGTTTGCTTAACTCTAGTTATAAATTATAACTATTTATATGTGTAACTCATACAATCATAAGAACTAGCCATAGTGATATTTTCAAAGCATATTTTAATGTTTTATTCATAATTACCCTGCAAATATGCTTTGTCCTCCTTAGATTTATATATATATATATATATATATATATATATATATATTGTGACGTAAATGATAATCTTAAACTAGGTTACTAATTAATTTAGTCTTTAAATAGTATATTTGAAATACTAAATTTGAGAACTGGGTTGTATAAATATGCAAATAGACCCTATCTATTTTTAAGGCATACTAATATAATTTTACATATTTGCATTATATATGTATAAGTTGCGGATGTGTCCTTACTAAGTATGCAATGTACAATTATCTGCTTGCTGCATGATTCTTGGTGAGTTGCTGGTGGAGGTCACACTTATCCACTTAGTTCGGGTAAAGCACACTCTTTTAGAACTAGGGCACAAGGACCTAGATTATTCATAATTAATGCTTAGCTGATTTCCAGAACTACTAACTTTCCTATTTGTAGCAAGTTGAGCAGTTGTAGGGCAACTGAGCCTTTGAGGCCGAAGCCCGTTAATAATGACCCATTCACACCTTTTAGCTTTACTAATATTTTGATATGTGCCATAGAGTATATAGGTAAACCGATAATGAAACAGTTTTCTCTCCCTTTATATTAAATGCTTATCTAGTATCAGCGTATATCCTAATCTAGGTTAACATGCTAACCTGCATATCTCTGAGCTTGATTATATGCTCAACTTAACTAGATATATAGATAGATGCCATAGGAATGCTATTAATGTTAGTTATATAACTTTGGCTATAAAGTTCCATATGATTTGGCAGACTACATAAGAGCTAGAAATTTGGCATATTAATATAGGCATAAACTTCAATACCACACTACACTTTATTGAACACTTATAATGAGATAACATGTAATATTAATCTCATTAGTTATGCAACACCTGCATGTGTAATCTCTCACGTTCTCATTATATAATTGTGTATATTTTGATTTAATATTTGTTATTGTTTTATTAAATTAATAATATTTAAAATTATAACTCGTTTTCATATATTTATTATCCATGAGTTCATTTTATCCAATTCTAGATTTAATTGCACATACATTATTATGTCTATATGTGGATCATTCTATTAAATTTCATAATCAATCATTGATATATTAATTAATCACTTAGTCATATGTGTGTATATCTAACCATATCAGTGTTAAATTAGTTAATTTATGAGTCTCTTGTTTTAGCCTGTGTGACTGCCAGACTGTGGTTGAATTAAATGTCTGTGTAAGTTGAGAAGTGTCATCTATAGGGTATTAGATCATTGAGCAGAGGTGAAAGGATTGAATGTTGGTCAGATTCTGGATCCCAACATCCAGATTCGAACAGCTTTAGTTTATTTTGCCAGTGTTCAAGATTTATTACATGGAGGGACAATTCTTACAATATATATATATATATATATATATATATATGTTTATTTAATTCATAATATATATATATATATATATATATATATATGGGTTTATTTACTTCATAAATTAAATACATGCTTAACCACCTATTAACTAAATTTACATTAGATATGAGTTTGATTTGATGGTGAGAGTGAGCAAAAGTTAGATTGTAAGCTATCTTTACAATTACCCTACCATTACAGGTATATATATATATATATATATATATATATATATATATATATATATATATATATATATATATATATATATATATATATATATATATATATATACACCATCATTGTCAACCATTATCAATCCACTGCAGGATGAAGGTCATGCTAATTTCAATCCATATACTCCAATCTCTAGCTTCTCTGCTTCATATCATCCCTGCACATTTTTTTATTTCACCCATCCATCTCCCAATCAATGTCTTTCTAAATCGTTTACATTTTATTTGAATCCAGTTTAAGATTTTAATTGCCAATATATTATCATCTCTTCCAGAAATACATTCAGCCCAACTCCAATTCTGTCTTTTAATTTTTTCAACAATATCTGTAACACCTATTTGTTTTCTTACCAATACAGTGTATTTTTGATTTCTTCTTGTTACTCCTAACATGCATCTTTCCATAATTTGTTGAATGATTTGAAGTCTGGCTATTGCTCTTCTATTAAGTGTCCAAGTCCCACATCCATAAGTAAGAACTGGCAAAACACATTTATTAAAAACCTTCCTTTTCAAACACATAGGCATATTTTCTTTTAGTATAAGATATTTCTACCAAAACACCCCAGCTAAGTTTAGTTATATAATTAATTTTATCCAATATGTTTACATCTGTAGTAATAATCTAACCAAGGTATTTGTAGTTGTTAACTTCTTCTAAACCATCGTAATCAATCCTTGTTTTCATTTTTTGAAAAACTCCATTGAACATTACTTTAGATTTTAACATTTATCTTTAGTCGTACTTTTTTACTTTCATCAGATAACTCTTGCAACATTTCCTGAATCTTTACAGCATTATTTGCAAAAACCCCTACATCATCTGCAAAATCTAAATGACTTAAATAATCTTCATTTACTTTTACTTCTTTAACTTACTATTTTAATCCACAAAATAATTCTTAAAGACCTGCTGTAAAATTTTTTGGAGATATGGAGTCACCATGTCTTACACCTTTCTCAATGTTAACAATCCTAGTATCATTATGTAATGTAATTGTTGCTGTTTCTGTTTTTTAAATATTCATTAGAATATAAAAATATGATGATCCAATGCTTTAATCACTGAATAAATGCTTATAGAATGAAATGCCTTTTCATAAATATACAAATCCAAAGCATAATGGCAACTCATACTCATTGGTCCTTTCTATACATTCTGTCAATACTTGGATATGACATACTATACTTAAACCACTTTTAAATCCAGCTTGCCTGAAATTCAATGTTCACTGTAGACAAATTATAATTATCTTGGTCAAAACTTTGTATAAAACTGATAAAAGGCTGATAGATCTGTAATTTGTAATATCTTCTTTATCACCTTTTTAAAATATTAATATTAATACCACTTTCTTCCAATCATCTGGTACATTTTTATCATTTAGACATGTGGTATATAACTTTGCCAATTGTTTTTGTATTTTTTCATCTGCTTCTTTTAATATATCAATTATAATTCCATCATTATCTGGAGCTTTTTCTTTCCTCACAAATTTAATTGTATGTGTCACTTCTTCATTTAAAATTCTGGGCAATTTACAAGATATAATACATGTAGAAGATGCTTGTTCTTTATTACTATATTATTTTTGATAGAACTCTTCTATACATTTCAAGATATCAAATCTCTTTTTAGTAATAGTTCCATCAATTTTATTATCATGATATAAGTTTTCTACCAATACCAAAATGCCATTTATACTCCTTAAGATTTTTATTCTCTTCTATAGCATTTCTTGTTAATTCACAATTATACTTTCTTATATCATTATCAAGTCTTTTTCAAATCATTTTGTCAAAATTTGAGATATTCAATCATTTTTAATGCATCATTTTATTACCCTACATATTTCTTCTTTTCTTTATTAATTCTCTGGTTTCATAATAAATTTTATTGATCAATGGCTGCTTTTTTCTACTAGTTATCTTTGTTGCAATGTAGCAGTTGTTTTCTTATTAATTTCATTCAAATGTGAATCATGTTTAAAATTGGCTAATTTCTAATTTAAATTCATTAGAATTTTTATAAACATTACAAATATCAACTGTAAATATTGTTTTTCTGAATAATTTTTGTTTCTTAGTTTTGCATTAACACATATCTTATATCTTATGAATTGATGGTCTTTTCCAGAGTTGTATTTATTAAGAAGAAAATTACAGTCTTAAAATATGTATTTTCTGTTAGTCAAAATATAATCTAATTATTCTCTACTTCCATTTTAATGCATACATGTCCATTTCCTTTTAACATTTTTCTAAAAAAAACAATTTATATTATAACGTTTTTATTTTTCTGCAAACTCTATAAGTCTATGTCTTCTCCCACTTTAATTACCATAACCAAATTTACCTACAACATTTTCATCTTTCAATTGTTTACCAATTCTAGCATTAAGTCTTCCATAACTATTTTAAAAGTTTTGTCTGATCAAAAGCCATTTGATAAAAATTGTCCATTATTTCATTTCTATGATAACTTGTTGGGATATAAACCTGCATAATCTGCATTTGGTATCTGCTATTAACAAAGACAAAACTCTCCATACAGTAGTGCCACCCAGTGCCAACCAGAGTAATCAATGGATGCCAGAGGCTTGTGCATAAAATCCCCATCTGCCTCTGGCATTCATTTTATTACTCTGGTTGGCACTGGGAGGTACTACTGTATGGAGAGTTTTGCCTTTGTTAATAACAGATGTGCTAGCATAAGAAATGGTGATCATGTGATGCTTAATGATCTGCTATTAAGTTAAATAACTAATCTTGCACTCTGCCCAATACATTTTCAATATCCACAATGCTATTCTTCCAATATCTGTTATTACTATAAATAACATGATAACATTGCACCTGAGAATAAAAAATAAAGTTAACTTAGAAAAGCAACAAGTACATCTTTAATGTATTAGTCCATGAATTGCATCATATTTCTGATTATCAAGGGGAAAAAAACTACACTATTTTTATCATTAACTAAAAAATACATATTTTTTTGGCTTATTATAATGCTGTTGACTCTTTAATCTTTATCTTTCTATGACTTCATTTTTCACAAATCATCTTGCTAATACTAGGGTAAAAAATATGTTTATATTCCCTTTCATGATCATAAAAACAGACACATTTATCAAATTGGTTTTAATTTTTTTCCACATAAGCAACACTGCTGTGTTATGTTTGTTCTCAAAATTTTCTTGATTTTACCATAGCATATATATGGACAACCCAATTGGCTATAGACCACCACATATATGGATTAAACCAGTCCAATTTATATATGTTATCATTTGTACTACTGATCAACCTATTCAAATTTTTAGGTGACCTAAAGCCAACGTTGAACTTTACTGCACAATTACCAATTTTACTTCCAAAATAAGAAAAAAAAAACATTTGTATAACCTGTACAATATTATGTAATAGCTATAATTAGTTTATGGCAAGAGTGATATCCAAAATACCAATTATAATCCTAAATTAAGTGATACTCATGCTGCATTGATTTATTTATATATTGGAGCAATGATTATTATAAAATAAATTCTGGTATTTTGTTTTAATATATAGATGTATTAGTATCGTTGTTCTAATTATTAGAATATTTTCATGTCTATCCATTTATTAGATATATAGCATTTTATATATCAACATGCCATCTTTATACATATCTGACAGAAACGGTATATTTTAAAATTGCGCAAAAAATAAAATAAATAAAAATAAATAAAATACCTTTTCGTTTAAAATTCTCTTTAAATCATTATTCGTGTCTAAAATGTTATCAGCATAATTATAAATACTCGTAGTTATATTTTTTATTAACGAACCAACCTAAGAAAAAATATATATAGGAAAAATGTTACTATCTGTATACACGTAAAAATATATTATAATAATTATTATTATTTTTATTATGATTATAATTTTGTTCTAATTAAAGAACATTTTATTTATATTATGTAAAAATATATATGTACAAAGTAATATGAAGTTGTGTTTTTGCCAGAAATCTGTAGTTCACTATTCAATCTGCAGTTTTAATGTAAGGAGGTAAAAATGCTAACCTTCTTTTGAACAACATGATTTTTTTTTTCATACTTTAATAGAATTATGCATTGCTTTTTTTAGGTTTTGTTGCTCTTAAATAAAATTAAAGGCTCTCTTGTTATTTTTGAACAAATTATCTAATTAATGGTAAGCAAATATTAAAATATATACTTTCCAGCAGGCCTAGTAAAAAAAAAAAGTTATGTGATAGATGGGTATTTGTAAAGGTTAATGGAAGAATGATTTCCTTGTTATATATCATTTAAAAGCTGTTCTATCTATCTATCTATCTATCTATCTATCTATCTATCTATCTATCTATCTATCTATCTATCTATCTATCTATCTATCTATCTATCTATCTATCTATCTATCTATCTATCTATCTATCTATCTATCTATCTATCTATCTATCTATCTATCTATCTATCTATCTATCTATCTATCTATCTATCTATCTATCTATCTATCTATCTATCTATCTATCTATCTATCTATCTATCTATCTATCTATCTATCTATCTATCTATCTATCTATCTATCTATCTATCTATCTATCTATCTATCTATCTATCTATCTATCTATCTATCTATCTATCTATCTATCTATCTATCTATCTATCTATCTATCTATCTATCTAAGATAATCTAGCTATCTATCTATCTATCTATCTATCTATCTATCTATCTATCTATCTATCTATCTATCTATCTATCTATCTATCTATCTATCTATCTATCTATCTATCTATCTATCTATCTATCTATCTATCTATCTATCTATCTATCTATCTATCTATCTATCTATCTATCTATCTATCTATCTATCTATCTATCTATCTATCTATCTATCTATCTATCTATCTATCTATCTATCTATCTATCTATCTATCTATCTATCTATCTATCTATCTATCTATCTATCTATCTATCTATCTATCTATCTATCTATCTATCTATCTATCTATCTATCTATCTATCTATCTATCTATCTATCTATCTATCTATCTATCTATCTATCTATCTATCTATCTATCTATCTATCTATCTATCTATCTATCTATCTATCTATCTATCTATCTATCTATCTATCTATCTATCTATCTATCTATCTATCTATCTATCTATCTATCTATCTATCTATCTATCTATCTATCTATCTATCTATCTATCTATCTATCTATCTATCTATCTATCTATCTATCTATCTATCTATCTATCTATCTATCTATCTATCTATCTATCTATCTATCTATCTATCTATCTATCTATCTATCTATCTATCTATCTATCTATCTATCTATCTATCTATCTATCTATCTATCTATCTATCTATCTATCTATCTATCTATCTATCTATCTATCTATCTATCTATCTATCTATCTATCTATCTATCTATCTATCATTCATCTATCTATCTATCTATCTATCTATCTATCTATCTATCTATCTACTCTATCTATCTATCTATCTATCTATCTATCTATCTATCTATCTATCTATCTATCTATCTATCTATCTATCTATCTATCTATCTATCTATCTATATCTATCTATCTATCTATCTATCTATCTATCTATCTATCTATCTATCTATCTATCTATCTATCTATCTATCTATCTATCTATCTATCTATCTATCTATCTATCTATCTATCTATCTATCTATCTATCTATCTATCTATCTATCTATCTATCTATCTATCTATCTATCTATCTATCTATCTATCTATCTATCTATCTATCTATCTATCTATCTATCTATCTATCTATCTATCTATCTATCTATCTATCTATCTATCTATCTATCTATCTATCTATCTATCTATCTATCTATCTATCTATCTATCTATCTATCTATCTATCTATCTATCTATCTATCTATCTATCTATCTATCTATCTATCTATCTATCTATCTATCTATCCATTTATCCTATATAATGCAGTACTAATGATATATAATAACTGAATCAATCTATCAAAGTAATAATTAGCACTCTGCTTTCTATTGTGAAACTTAACTTTTTGCAAATGTAGAATTAATCCATCTGTATTCACATTTCCAGTTTTTATAAGAATTAGCATATTGATAAAATGCCTAAATGCACACATATTTTAACAAAGTCTCTGCCAATTCAGTTGACAATTTAACTCCAAAAAGTAGAATTTAACTTTACTCATTTTAATAACCTTGTGAATTAACAACCAAACATGGAATATATAAATATTAATTAATACAGATCTAATAAAATTTGATACTAGAGTGACAAACTCTTCATGTTCTGGTTTGGTTGTAGAAGAGATTAAAAATTGAATTATGAAATCAAATTTGTGGAGAAAACTGTAATATTACATATAGGTAATATAAGGATATTGTATTTGTGTATAGTCCTAGAACATAAATAGAAATTATATTTAAAATCTTAAATGCAAATTCAGATTTACAGTAGATGATTGTGAAATAGTCATTGTTTAAAATACTTAGATAATATCTTTCTAAAAAAGTGATCAATTCTACTATAAAATGATTGTAAAAGAAATTTATATTTTTTATTATGCATTTCCATAAAATAAAAGCTTTCTGAATTTATTATTTTTCTTTCCATATTATAATTTATATTTTGGTAAATTTGAAAAAAATAGAAAAAAGTAAGTTGAGAATTATATTAAATATTTAATGAAAACAAGTTGTAATAACAATTTGTTAGTCACATTAAACTACAATGAATTTAAAATTAATATTCAGTGGATATCATTATCTTACATTTCTATACTCTATTTAAAATAGATAAAGGGTATTTCCAAGTATTTTATTATAGAAATTAGATCTGTATATTTAAATAGATGGATAAATTATACCAGATATAGAGTTACTCAGATTGATAAATGGCAGCTATGTTTATGCTGAATGTGAATTTATCTAATTACAGAGTTATTTAATATACTGACACAAACATAAAATATAATAAAAAATAAATGAATTTAATCTTCAATATAGTTCTATTTTCTTTTCTCATGAACAAAAACTGGGAATGATTTGTTGTTGTTTGAAATTTACACTATTTGTAATGAATTAAATGATAGAAACAATTACAAATATCTATTGTGTTACTAATTGACACAATTTATAAAATCAGAGATTTATAAATATGCAACTGTGAATGATCTGACATTTTGTTCATTACTTAATATCTTACTTTCATTTTATAGTATATTATGGCCACAAAACTGATATTGCACAATAAAACATTTACTCTGATTCACACTGTAATATATGCATGTCTACAAATAATGAAAATTAAATATTACATTCATGTTAGCAGATATAACTTTACATAGATACATTCTCTTAGTTTTCATAGTTTATTTCATATTCATACAATGAAAATATTTAATTTAACATATACAATTCTCTAGAGAAGCTGAATTATTTGTGGAATATTAAAATAAGATGTTAGTGTTCTGCATTCTCCTATCTATAAAAATAACTACCTGAGGTTAACTCTTATAACAACTTGAGTTAGAAGTAAAAGAGCTATCTTTCTTTTTATTTCTTTAAACTCTAGACAACAAAATTATTATATATGTTTAGAGACAAAACTTTTAAACTCTTGACTATTAATTAGTAATTGATAAGTTCCGGACAATATGTATAGGTAAAATTATATCGTCTCTTAATTTCCATTGGTTATTTCATAGTCAAATCTATGAAAATATCTAATTTAATGCACACACTTATGTACATAATATATATTTTTAATTATAATATGTTTATGTATTTATTATAATTTTTTGCTATCTTTTGTTTTCTTTGTAATTTTTATTTGTAGTCATTTAATGCATGTTTTAAAACAAATCAATTATATAAAATCTAAAGTATCATGGGAAATGTTCTGTATGAATAATGAGAGAAATATGTTTAACCATGATTTTATTAGATAGATAACTATCAATTAAAATTGGCATAGCCCATATAAACTCCATCCTCTATTAGATAATATATCTCTAGACAGTGATTAGTAAAAGGGAAAAGGATAGCTTTAGGTAAAATGCAGCAAGAAAATGTAGCTCTTTACTGCAATTTGTAGATGTCAGTTTTATTCCATGGTTATTTAGCAATAACATTTTTGAGTATATGTCTCTAGTTATTTATATAAAAAAATC
Organism: Epiperipatus broadwayi; assembly: GCA_028023455.1. Classification (NCBI taxonomy): domain Eukaryota; kingdom Metazoa; phylum Onychophora; class Udeonychophora; order Euonychophora; family Peripatidae; genus Epiperipatus; species Epiperipatus broadwayi. Next base: position 251,839 of record JAQFVV010012558.1, on the reverse strand, counting down.
CTGTATTTATTTATTTAGATCTTGATTTAATCATAAAATATTTAATTGGGGGGGGGGGAGTGTTTAAACATAATTTTTTTTCTTAAAAAAAATAAATAAAATAATTACTCATTTTGTTTATTTTTGAATTTTTAAGTAAAAGTTTTATTTTATATAATATTTATCATATTAGCAGAGTGAAAAATTTGAGAATGGAAATCTTCTGGATGGAAACTTAATTTTTCATATCTGGTGCTCATTGTCACATGACTATCTGAACAACAAACAAATGCATAATTTTTAATAATAGTTTTAATTATGGGCTCAATATTTGTGGGTGTGTGATATCCATGTTTCCTGTAGATAAAAATAGTAACAATAAATTAATTCCTTAAATGATAACTTTTGATATAATCCTATATATATATTTCTTATAACACTTCTTTCATATACACTTCAATGCAAACAAATTTTCTTAAACTTCTTTATTTTTCTTACTGTCATTTTAGTTAAAGCAGAAAAGGAGGTTAGAGCTCTGATGAAGACTGGTGGACAGTTGAAACTGTAAGAAAAATAAAGAAGTTTAAGAAAATTTGTTTGCATTGAAGTTTATATGAAAGAAGTGTTATAAGAAATATATATATAGGATTATATGAAGATATGCAAAGAAAGTGAAAGAGAAGAATAAGAGAACTTTTGATATATTGACAAACAATGTATTATTTTTAAACAAGTCAAAAATATCTCATTTTTAATCAATCAGCCACCATATGTGCTTCCACAAAATCTACACAATCAATAATTTTTATCATGCATTCAGTTGAATTTTATTTACCAATCAGCCATCATAAGTGTTCTCTCAAAATATTCACAATATCAACAATTTTGTCAAGCACTTAGTTGAATTGTTAAATCTTCCCAAAATATACTTATATCATATCATTTGAACACCTATAATACATAATCAATCCTATATGTGCACAACATATAAATTAAAAAAAATGTAATTTTATTCTAGAAGCTTATGTGGAAATAAACCAGAGCAACAGAAAATGAAAATGTCTACTATCTAGGACATTTAAACAATATATCAAAAATATGTAAACTATGAGAATGGTTTTATAGTACACTTTTTATAAAAAAAGTTGAAGCTTTAAATAATTACGTCTGTATATTTGTCATTATTTCTCAACTGTGTATAAAATATAGAAACAATAAGTTTGCACTTATACATGATTAATATTCATCCTTAAAAGATATGTCATTATAATAATACAAATATGATCCATATAATATTCAAACACTGTATTCTTCATTATGACGTAGCAAATATAGGCAAGATTACAATTTACCTAGAAAACAAATTTATGCAAAAGTTGAATTGCCAAAAAGAATTTCATTTTATTCTTTTTGATTCTCAATTATGAAAAACAAAAGCAAAAATCTTATATAATTCTATGCTAAATATGTACGCTCTAAATGCAACTGAAAATTGCAGTAGATGAACTATCTACTACTTTTAGGCAAAATATACATATATATAAAAAAAAAACAGAATGTGAAAACAATCATAAAAAAGGACACACACTCTTCTCATAAAATGTATTGCTACTTATGCAATGATACAATTTTCTGCAATCAAGCTACATTCACTAATCAATTAAATTTGCTACATACATTTAATTAATAAGTTAGCTAATAAATTAAACGTATATGTTCAATTTTGGTGATTTTTTAAAAGTGAAATAGTTATTTTTTTATTTAAATATAAATTTTTATTAACTGAATAATATATATATATTGATGACGTTTGCTTCCGCTTTGTTTTTTTTTGTTTTTTTTTTTCAATTTAATGGCAGTAGAGGCAGGTGTAAGAAATTAATCGAAAATACTTCTGTGGATTTAAAAGGATCGTTTATAATAGCTTGTTACCGTTAAATTTATTATTTTTTTTATAATTACAATTTTATTTTAATTAACGGACATTTTATTTATATTATATATATAATCATTTCTCTTTTTTATCTCCACAATTATATATAAGTGTATATTTGAGTGAAAATATTCACATTGATAAAATGTCCAAAACATAAATAGCTTAAAAAGTAAGGTTTGGAAAAAATAAGATTTAATATTATGCTAAAAGGAATGGTAGGGAGGTACTTTTTGACATCAAATTAATAACAAGGTTCATCATTTATGGGTATAAAGATTTGAATAATACATACTTAAAAATGATACAGTATCTTTTTTTAAATATATATTTTAAATAAATGATTCCGAATAAAAATCAAAGAAAGCCAGATATTTATATTTATAAAAGTCAGAATTTAATTTAGGCAATCAACTAACCTCAAAGGCTATTTCGTCCTGATGAAACGCTTTACGAATTTTGTAGTGAAATACTTCCGACATGTATTTTTCCGCCATTCTCATACAGTGTTCCTGACGATTTTCCGGGAAAAAATGTGTAAGCCATGATTCCTGTAATGAACTCGCTAAAGCTTGTTTTTCTTTTACATAATTTGAAGATAATTCCGAAGCGTATTCAGCAAGTATTGCCCAGATAAAAAAGTTGTACAGAGTACTAAAAATAAGAATAATGTAACTTTACATAATAATAACAATTTTAAATCGCTTTATATATATATTAAGTCAACAATGTTTGTTATATTTATTTATCTGCCTGTTATTTCCTCATAGAAACATATCTAATGAAGACATTTTCATGTAATATAGATAAATGAATCTTCAAATACTTCACTGCATAACAATGATCTCTTCCAAATATTAAGAAACAATAAAATAAGCAATATTTACTAAACTTGCCAATAGTCAAATTATAGAGTTTGAAATAATCGCACAGCCAGCTATAGCTAAATAACAATTTATACATTAATCTTGATTGTTTACATGGATTAGTTACGGCTTGGTTACCTAGAAAAAACTTCTAATCTTATTAAAAAATAATTCAAGTTTAATATAACTGATTTGAACATAATATGTAAATATAAATTATATGTTCTCATGATTCTCTTTATTAAGATAATATCAACATTTCAGTTTGTGTGCTATGTTTCATTATTTGTCTGATAGGGATGGATAAATAACAATAATAAAAGGAGTCTCTCTGATATCTCTTGGAAGTCTTAAAGGAATCGAGCAATTCCTAATGTCCCCTCCATACGTTCTTGCCATTGTAACTGTTATTTCTACATGATTATCCATATAATATATGAACATGGATGGGCTGCTCAATAACATGCATTAGCTGGCATGGTGAAATTATTGGCTTTTTACTCCTAAATTTAAGAACAAGAAACACAATTTCTCAGTTTCTTGATAAGGCAGAATGAATGTATGTGTGAATATTTTTTTTAATATATATTTACAATCACAACAGACAAAAATAAATCATGGCCCTTATTCCCTGAATGCTGTAAAGTCACCAGCGAAGGCAGCAATTGGTGGTTGAAGGCATACAGTACTATTCTGAGACTCACATTTGATGACAATTCTTATTTAGGTACTTACAAGTACAGATCATGTTCAAGTGAAAGAAGATTGCAAGAATTTAAAGAGCTATTTCATATTCAATGAAACCTTATTGAACTTTGTGCAGTTAGAAAAAAAAGTGACAAAACAATTAATTTCAAAAATGGAAATGTACTCAACTATAAAAACAAGAATATTGGAAGTTCAAGTGGAGTAAAATTCATTATAAATAAAAAGTGGAAGAACAACATTATGAAGATTGATGGTGCATCAGACAGAGTGGCAAGATTATTCATTCAACTTAATAGCAGATAAAAATGCATATAATTCAAGTTTATACTCTAGTAAGTTCTCATAGTAATGAAATATTAGAAAAATTGTATATGAATGTACAAAAGGCTATGGATGTACAAAAAGCTTTTGATCAGCCTAAGCAACATTTTAAAATTTTATGGGAGACTTTAATGCTAGAATTGGTAAACAATTGAAAAATGAAAATGCAATAGGTAAATTTGGTTATAAGTAAGAGAAATTAGAGAGTACATAGACTTGTGTAGTTTGCAGAAAAAGAAAAAAAAACTTTATATTATCAATTGTTTTTTGAGAAAAAAAAGATTACAACAGACTTGGATTATATTTTGACTAATAGAAAATACATATTTCAAGATTGTAAGTTCCATAATAAATTCAACTCAGAATGTGATCATCGATTAGTGAGATGTAAGATATATGTTAATGCAAATTGGAAAGACCAAAAATTATTAAGAAAAAAAACAATATTCACAGTTGATATTACTAATCCTCAGAAACACTTCAGCAAATTTAATTTAGAACTTGCAACACATTTTCAAACATTAGCAGATTTTGAACATGATTCAGATTTGAATAAAATTAATAGGATAATAATTGATATACTTTTAAAAACTGCAACAAAAATAGCTAGCAGAAAAAAAAACTTCAATTGCCCAATAAAATTTCTACTGAGACTAGAGAATTTATGGTTGAATATCTCAAATTTTGTAAAATGAGGCAAAAAAGAGTTGATAATTATATAATAAAATATAATTGAGAACTAGAAAGGAATGCTATAGAAAAGAATAGAAGTCTCAAGAGTGTAAAACAACATTTTGGTATTGGTAGGAAACTTTTATCAGCAATAAGTAAAAAGATGGAACTATTACTAAAAAGTGTGGTGCCATCATAAAATGATTAGAAGATTCTATTAAGAATTATATAGTAATAAAGAACAAGTATATCCAACAACTATTATATCTTTTGAGTTTTCCAGGTTTTTAAATAAAGAACGGAGACATGCAATTAAATTTATGAAGAATGAAAAAGCTCCAGGTAATGATGGAATTGTAATTGGTATCTTAAAAGAAGAAGGTGAAGAAGTAGAATTTTTTTGGCAAAATTATATATTAAATGTCCAAATGATAAATATATAGAAGATGATTGGGTAGAATGCACTATTAATATTCATATTTTAGAAAGGTGATAAAAAGATATTAGAAACTACAGATCTTATCAGTTTTACACAAAATTTTTATCAAGGTAATTATAACCTATCTATAGAGAACTTTGGATTTCAATCAACCAAGTCGTTTTTGAAAATAATGCTTTAGAACTTCAGGAAATGTTGCAAGAGTTATCAGATAAAAGTAAGAAAGTAGGATTAAAGGCGAATGTTAAAAAGTCTAATGTAATATTCAATGGAGTTTTTCAAAAGATGAAAATAAAGATTGAAAATAATGAGTTATAAGAAGATCACAACTACAAATACATTGGTCAGATTATTACTACATATGGAAACATAATGGAAGAAATTAATCATAAAATTAAACTTGATTGGAGCGCTTTTGGTAGAAATAACTATGTGTTTTAAAAAAAAAGGTATTTAATAAATGTGTTTTACCAGTTCTTACATATGGATATGAGACTTGGAGACTTAATAAAAGAGCAATATAGACACTTCATATCATTCAAAAAAGTATGGAGAGATAGATGTTAAAGTAACAAGAATAGATTGAAAATGCAAATTTATGAGTGAAAGAACTAACAGGTATTGTTGACATCATTGTAAAGATTAAATGACTGAAGTGGAGCTGCACTGACCCTATTACTAGAAGAGATGATAATAGATGGATAATTGAAACATTAAACTGAATTCTAAGAGATTGTAAAAGATCTAGAAAGAGAACAAATGTGAGAATGCTAAGTGAAATAAGAAAGTGTGTACAAGTGATGTGAAAATAAGAGGTTAAATGTTGGAGAAGATGGATTGAAATTGGAGAGGCCTTCATCCTAAAGTGGATTGATAATAGTTGACAATGATAATGATGATGATTTACATTACATTTCAAGAATAAGAAGAAATGCTTTTTTTAATTCCATGACAAGTTCTACATTATAAGTAAAACTATTCATGATATTACAGGTGAGATTTGGCCAAAATATTACTTTTATAACAACAACAACAACAACAAAAAAACAGAAAACATTCACATAAAATTTCAGTTAATTTCATAGAAGTTTGGTATAGTTATTATTTACTTTTTTAATATTGATGTATAGTTTATTTAAAAGTATTTTCATTACATATATAAAGAAATTTATGTAATATTACAATACTAGCCAAAAACAAAACTTGACTAAAATTCTTCCACAAACATGGTTTCATGTATTGGCAATTAGACATTGTCAAATGGTATTCAACTAAACATGCAACATATATAAGGAAAACAAAATAGCCTTCCCATCATTCATTTTGAAAACTTTTTTTAACATCAAATGATATCTTAATTAGATTTGATGGTCTCAGATTCAAAAAATTATATCATCAAAATTTGTTTTACTCTTCGTTTTCAACTTCACTTTTTTTTTAAAAGATAACTTCTGCATTTTCAAATAATATTTTATGATCTGTATTCAGTTCATGAATACATAAAGCTGAGTTATGATACATGTTTTTAACTCTACTACTTTAGCTATTTATTAATACCTAATTTACTCTGATATATATATATATATGTACATTTTATGAAAACCGGAAGAAACCTTATAAACTAAACCAGGAACAGATTTGCAATCAATTAACTGTTTTGTACTATTTAGTATATATATATATATATATATATATATATATATATATATTGTACCCGTAAATTCTTGATGTCCAGCTATTAAAAGCTGTAATCAAAAAACATATCATGCTATCTATTTAATGCACCAAAGACCACAATCAACATCTGAAGCAACTTACCATAGACCAAACTAATGATCTAACATAAACTTTTTACAATTTATTTGATCGCAGCCAGGGTATACCGCGAAGACCTATCATAGTATTATTATAAAACACATTAAACAAATTATAAGTGCAATGTTATTATTTTCAAACCTTAATTTGCGATTTTTATTGTATGAAACCCGATGGCCGACCATGTACAAGATGGCGTAATTTGTGGAACTACATAAGATTATGAAATTTTAAACCATCTATATGATTTTTTAATACGAATGCTAGTCCAGGTAAAGCTTTGCAATAAATAAACATAAATACTTGGGTTCTGATTTTATAGTTTATCATATTACTGAGACTCTTATTATACTGACAAATGACAATTTAAAAACGTTAAGTAAATATATTTAATCATGTCATTATTTGGTAAATCTGTTTACAAGTTTAATAATTCATTTATAATTTTATACTAGAATCAACTACGCAAAGCCACAATGATGGAAAAGGTAAATGGGATTTTATTGTACCTTACTCATCATAAACTACCAAAGACGAAAAGCATCGAAATGTTTTCTCAAAAAAAATATTTATAAACTCTTATATCATGTTGACGATAATATGTAATTCAAGGTATGCTCTATAATGTATGCTCTATCCAAAGTTTATGATTTCTGATGTTATGAATGACACATAGCAACGGCACAGTAAGTTTAATTATAAATCAACTTTTATTTACAAATTCATGAATAACAAGTAATTAATTCCAATGTTATAAATAAAACATAAATAAACAAATCAAATAAATAAATTATAATTCAATCGACTTTCTTCAATAAATCTCATAGGTACAGTATTTAAAAACCCAATCCTACCTTATATTTCAATCTGATATACTGAATATTGAGGAATTTATAATAAATTCAGCATCAATTCATGAAATATTGAACGTCATTTCCAGATTCAATAAATCCCTACTGTACACCTATAATAATATAATAAATAATATGATGTCTGTATGATTTAGCTATAATGCGCTCATTAAATAAAGTGACAATTTAAACTTACGTTCCGGTAAATAATAATCAACTAACAGTTAATTATTATGAAGTACTTGAATAGAATGTCCTGCTACCATTTAATAATCTAACCGATAAATTATGCTTACAAATGAAGAAGATGATTTAGCAGATTAACTAAAATACTTTGCCCAACTTATATCTGTGAAGCAAAACATATTCCTGTGGATGCATTCATCTACACGTAGGAATTAAATAATACTAAACGTTTTGTGTATTTAAACACCATCATAAAGTAATACGTATAATCACACAATTCCGCGGATTAACCACCTGCGCAGGAATGTGTGTAAAATACAAAAATGGCAATTAAAATAATCTGCGGATTAACCACCAGCACAGATTAAAGCCCTTTAACATTCTAAAACAACATTATTATTTACTTCACATTAAAGTGCAAAATCATCCCCCTCAGTTCTTCTGACTATTCAGAATACACTAACACTTTAGCAAATGTGGGTTCTTGCATAATAAAATGTTACACTAATCAGGACAACTAATGTACTAACTTATCTTGCTTAAATAAAATATATGTAATATAATATAAGTAATATTAGTATAGGAACATAAATCTGGAAAGACTCGCAAAATATCTCATAAAGATTGATACATCTCATGAATTCATTTAGTACTTTTAAGCTTTTCCGCGAGCGCTATTCTCTTGAATAAATATTTTATTCAACCCCTATTAATTTAAACTTAATAAATATAACTTTTGAACTTCACATGCAAGTTCATATAACGATAAAATTAAACAATACATTATTCATCAAATACATAAAATTTAACGGTGTGTGTGTGATAAAACTAACTGTATAACATTTTATAGTTCACTACATGAATTATAGCAGGTGCGTGTATCACAAATTGGATTGTATAGCATTTTATAATTCCAAATAGGATCTGTGGAATCCATGTACGATGCGTCGAACAATAAATATACGAAGCAATAGCTATATCTTTAGTAGAATTCCATACATGCAATTTTATCCGTTTGTATTTGTTATTATAATCACCATTAGATTACCGATTTTACGTGGCTACATAAACATGAAACAATTTCAAAAAACATGACACGCAAAATTTAAATGAAAATGTTTTTCATAAAGTTATTAATCTCTACATTTCTCTATCAAAAGTGTTCCAAGTTTATCACATCCATGCAAGTATTTATTTATCCATGCGTTAATCCAGGAATACTAATTACAGCAATTAATTTATTCATTTCAAACCGACGATAAAATTATAAAATAGCTTTGATTAATTATTTGAAAACTGTTTATTATTCAAATGTTAAACAAATTAACTAGCAAATATTACTGGCATTGTAAAGTTAAATATCAATCAATATTATATTTTATTAGAATTAAAAAACGGAAATATTAAACTATGTTGATAACTTAACATTTTACTTGAATTTAGCTTCTTCTTTTTTTTTTTTTAAAAGCAAATTTTTATATTCATAAAAAATTCTGTAATTAAAATACTTATTTAATTTTTCCAAATTGTAGAATAATAAATATTTCAAAACATACCAAAATCTTGTATTTAATTCTTTCAAACTTAAACTGGGAAGCTCCGACATTTTAAAAAAATGTAATATTGGGAAATTATTACCGGTGATTCGATCCACTTGGCCAGCCGACTTGAACAGACCTTTAAATTTAGCAATTCATCTTATAATTGATTACCACTATGTTATATTTACATTTATAGCAAGTTTTGTGGTAATCCGTTTACTTATAAACTATTTTAAAATAAGCCTAACAAATTTACACCATTTGCCTTTACCATTTTCTTTTCTTTTTCTCCCTCCAAAAGCAAACTATCAGACAATCTTCTCTTAAATTCGCGCTCTTTTCTTTTTTTTACATTGAGACGCATACGTAATTATTGTATTTATTTTTTAATAATTAATTTTAATTGAATAAATGGTTTTTTAATTCAATGGAAATAATAATTTAAGATCATTTTAAACAAATAAAAATAAAGTATTATTTTTAATACTATTTTACCAAATTTTAATGTGTTGTCAAATTTTTAAAAAGTTAAACATTTTGATATGAGTTAGTATATGGGAAGAAGCAAACTTAAATTTATTAAAATAATATAAGAAAGTAATCTGTTCAAAGTGCAGCTCAAGCCAATCAAATCACCAAAAGAAGAAAGAGAAATTTTTATACTAGTTACATCAATTAATATATTTTATACTAAAATATATGGTTACAATATATATATATTAATAATTCAAACAAATTTATTTAACACAGTATTCAAAATTAAATAATATATTCTTTACAGGAAGTACTTTTGATTGTTTCACTGACAATCTTTATCAACCATTAATACAAATGTACAGAAAATAAAAACTTGCAAGTTTTTATTTTCTGTACATTTGTATTAATGGTTAAAAACTTGCAAGTTTTTATTTTCTGTACATTTGTATTAATGGTTGATAAAGATTGTCAGTGAAACAATCAAAAGTACTTCAGGTAAAGAATATATTATTTACTTTTGAATACTGTGTTAAATAAATTTGTTTGAATTATTATTATATGATTTAAAAATACAGACATTTAATGGTTTTATATATATATATATATAGGTCATATATATATATATATATATATATATATATGACCTTAATTTTGTTAATGCAAAAATATTTGCTGATTTTGAAATGTATGAATTGAGAACCATGAGAAAGTCAATTGAAATTTTAAAAAGAACAACTGCTTTAAATAGAGCTGATGAAGCACAATGTATTCTAGCCTTATGCAGATCACTTATTTTATCTCTGTCGTCTAACATAAACTTAAAACGTATTAATGGTGAAACTGAAAAAATAAACATTTTGTTAATCCACATATTCTGAATGCTCAATTACTTCACGCTCATTCTTTACTTCACAACCAATATCGTTACTATTTGAGATCTAATGTTTTTTCTTTGTAAAGTTAACATTGATAATGGTTAATGTATTTAAGCGAAACATTAGAAAGTAAGCAAAAATAATATATCGTTTAACCCTAAAAGTATATACATATATATATATAATTTAAATGCCTCATAACTATATTACTTTCAAACACATATCTTTTCTTTTTTTTTTAAAAAAGCTTGAATTTTGCAGTCCATTCACATGTATATATATATGCGTGTTAAAATGATTTTTTACAGGCATAATATGTTTTATTAATCATGTTTTAGCGAGCAACTATGTTTAATAAAATAAAATTAAAGTAAATCTATAAGACGGTTCAATTAGATAACACTTACTCTCAACTGGTCTTATTGAAAAAATCAATATATTTTCTTTAATTTTTTTTTTTATTAAACACGATTATTCCCAAATCCATTATTTATAATATATACGAGTACAAATATATCAATATTTTTTACATCAACATGATTCCCAAATTAATAGTGTTCTTAGCGTTTTATCATTTGATTAAAACTATTTATAATCCAAGTACTCTCACCTACTTCAATACAAATATTTTGTTAAATCTATATCAAAAAGTAGATTTATACCAAATGTCATAGTCATTTAAATAATGATAAAAAATATAATTAATTCTAAAGAATAAAGTACTAATAAAGTTAATTTAACAACCATTATCTTCTTCATTTTCAATATTTATAAAACTGTGACTAGAATAAAGGACTGTTTAATCTAGGTTCTCTGAACTAGAATATCTTTTGATATATCTTCTCCAAACACCTTATACATCTTTTCATAGATTTGTTGTAATACTTTATGAATTTGATGTAAAGGCATATCCAGAAAATTTCATTTCAATCCCATAATTTTTAATGATGCCAATTGTACCTGTTTTTTTCCCCAATATGTTTCATTTTTGATCTTTCATTGTTTTTTTTCCAATTTTTTTTTTTTTTTTATAATTAGCAGCAGTAGTTTGTGTGGTTTGATTTCTTTATAATACATTTTTAGGGAGTAAAAATCTTCAATCTATAAGTAAACACTTATAAGACCAATTTACTAAAAACCACTTCCAATCAACCCATTTTCATTTAGTGTTGAATTATATTCACCAATATTATTTCTTCCATTCAAATTTAACTTTGGGATTAACTTCATCCATGGAATGGAATCACACTACTATCAAGGAATTTTTATAAATGTTTTGTAAATATTAATTTCTTATTTCTATATGTTATCAATACAACAATATATCCTTAGCAATATCTAAATAAATACAATTTATCCAAACTTCAAACACTTTTTAGCAAACTTTATTTGTACATACACCTACGTTTCGACTGACCTGCAGTCTTCTTCAAAGTAAGGTTATTCTGATCTTCTACCTTACTTTGAAAAAGACTGCAGGTCAGTCGAAATGTAGGTGTATGTACAAATAAAGTTTGCTAAAAAGTGTTTGAAGTTTGGATAAATTGTATTTATATGAGGCAAACATAAAGAAAAGTGTGATTTTGGTAATATCCAAATAACTTAAATAATCTTTTTTAATTTTTATTTTTTCAGCTCATCATTTAATCTTTAAAATATTTTTTTGTAAAATGTTTATAAATATTTTTTGGAGATGGTGAAGCCATGTCATACTTTGTATCAAACTTATTTTTCTGAGTATTTCAAATCTACTTGAGTGAATTTGATTCATGCTATGGACAATATGGATGCAATACTATTGAATCTTAAAGCTTTTTGTTTAGAGATATAAATACATTATATATTGGACTAATAAAACTTTAGTGAAACCCTCCTATTTTGTATTTGTTTTACAAAGCTGAACAGTATATAATCATTTGCAATCATTAGCTGAAAATCAAATATAAAAATATCAGTATATGTTAACTAATCCAAAACACTACCTTGAGACACAGTCAAAATTAAGCTAGCTTAATTTAGATGTTATGTTTGTCTCTCAGGTAGGATTGCTGAAATAATTTGTATTTGGTAGGAGCTAGATGACAGTTTATTGCTTAAATGAGAATTGGTAAATTTTACTTGACATTATTTATTAATAAAGCTAGATCTATTAGCACACTCATTATATATATATATGTGTGTGTGTGTGTGTGCGTGTGCCTGTTTTATTCCCTATTAATAATTTTATAAAAAAAATTATAATTAACAACATTGAATTCTAATAATTTAGTTTACAAGATCATTTTATGAATGGAGATTCTACTTATAATATCACAATTAACTATCAAAATAAATAATTATAATGTCTTTTAAACACAGATATGCAATTTAAAGGTATATTAGAAATTAAAAATATCAAGATGTATTTAATTTCACTGATATTTTTTATCGTACATTTCACTCTACTTTCTTGCTCATTCATTGAGTCTTGCATATATTTTTAGATAATGTCATACGCATTCATTTTACTTCTCTAAATAAGTTAAACACATAAAGGAATAATGCAAATGATTTTTAAATTACATTTTAGAACGAGCCATGCCTCATTATTAACTCAAATTCAAGGCATTGAACACATCCATGCATATTATGAATATTAATAAATTTATGTATATATAATTATACCAATTCAATTTGTAAACTTAATTATCAGCATACATTTGTAGATAAATGTTGCCTTTTAAACACCTTCACCACTAAACAATAATATTTTTTATAAGATTGGACATTTTTACCATATAAAATGTATGCACATACTTTAATGTTCAATTAAAAATTAAATGTACTTTTTAAAATAATTATTAAGATCTACTATTTCTTTAATTTAGTTTTATACATTTTTTTTATTCTCATGAGTCAAAAGTTTTTAAAGTGTCATAGAATATTTTATTTCCACTTAATTGTGAGATATTTCTAAAAACTAAAAGTGATTTTAATGAATTAAAAATCTTTATTTTCATGGAAATTTTACAAGGCAAATACAAAGAAAATTTATTGAAAAAACATTGTTGTTTATATATAGTTACTATTGATTTGGTTAAGGAGTTTGATTCTGTCAAATAAGAAATAGCTGCTTGTTTATGGATATTTATTTATATAATACAGTATGCAAATGTTATGTGATGATAGGAGCAAAATTGGGTATTTGCAATTAACATATATATTAAACATTGATATATATACTAACTCCAAAACATTAGTATATATGGAACTGTTTATAGAGTTTTCATGAGTTTGACATAAAAATTAGATCTGCTCTAAAGTAGTTGTTTACTGGAATAAAGTAAAAAGTAAAAACAAAAAGTGTCTTATTAAATTGATAGGTAAAATAATTTTATACCTGTTTTCCAAATTTGTAAGAAATCTATTAAGTTCTACTATAGATCCATGTCCTTGAATAAGAAAGGAAATATTTGTTGCTGAAGATGTATTAATCATATCAGCAAAAAAAACTTGCCACTCCATCTATATAAATAATAATAATGCAAAATAATTAACATTAATATAATGTTTTGCATACTGATATTACACACATATATGAAATACAGTTATAAGCATATTGTTTATAATATACAAAACCTGTATGTATATATATATATATATATGTAATAAATAAAGTTTGATATCTGTATTCGTTTCACAATATATGTAATATACAAATCAATATATATATCAAAATACAGTACAATTTATATAAATTATATTCTTTTAGAAGTACTTTCGACTATACACTTTGTAGTCTTTATCAACTATATAACATTGAATAATCAAAACAAGACAACCCGTAACAATACCCATAGTTCAATTCAGATTTCCCACAATTCTGTTATCTTAACATTTGATGACTGGCGATTCATTAACATTTGACGATTTCTTGAAATCAACATAGCCTCTTTTATTTTACGTTTATTATGACAACGTTCAATTTGAATAATTTTCATATTTTTATAATCAAATTTAAATCCATATTGACAAGATTTATTATGATCAAATATAACAGATGATGAAGGTTTATTTACATCTGTTCCATATTGATTCTCTTTTTGAATTCTATTATATAAAAGCATATGTTCTTTTATTCTCTTCTCAAATGTACACTTAGATTTAACAATGTATTGTACGCCGCATCCACATATCAATATATATATATATATACGCCGCATCCACATATCAATCTATATATATATACTGTATACCTTATAATGGGCTTGATGTTTCTCAAGTCCTATTTAATCTGTCAATTAGACAAAATTTTAAATTTTAATCAAAAATAATTTTCATTATTAAATCTATGATTAATATCAGTGGGGTAGCTCATTATTGTTAGTTTAGAGAATAAAAATAGATAAATTTCAAAAATAGATCTCTTTAGAATGGTAAGGACTTGAGCTGTTCAACATATGTGTTAGCCCTCTGACCGCTTGTATGAATTTTTTTTTTACAAATGATCTGTCAGGTAAATTAATTTCAGTATTGATAATATAATAATTTAATAGTATTGTTAAATTAAATCTATAAAAGTATTGAATATTTTATTATTAAACAATAATTGTCACCAGACTTAAAATTATAATTATTTTCAATTATACATTGTAATTAATTATTATATATATTTTATTGCAATCTAAAATAATGTTGAACAGATTAATTAGCTGTCATTTATATTTAAAGATGGGGATTTATTGATTTCAAGTAAATATATTCACTTACAATAATTTAATTAGTTTATTATTTTTACAGTCAGTAAAGCTCTCAGTAGAGCTATCTCTCTCTAGTTATCTCTCTGTTGATTTATTTTTCATTATAAAGAAGAAAAGGTTATTTTTTATTACTAGAAGCAAATACAAATTGTTGGTTACTCATAACCTATAAATAATGGAGTAAATTCTATTTGACCTATCCTTATGAAGAACACATCACTGTCATTAACTAATAATTTGAAGAATGGTTCACTGTAAAGCTAAAATATATTCCAAGGAAATGCCCAGTAAAATTAAATTCTAATATAAGTTAGTCATGAAACCTGTAAGCTTAAAATTTCATTAATTATTTTACAAATGTTTTATTTATAATAATTATACAATGCATTATTAATATTCATATAATAGATTTGGAATTATAAGGGCAAAAACCTTTTTTTTTTTGAGACTTTTAATTATAAAATAAATTTAAAAGTGAACTGTCATAAAAGATAATCATCTTTTATTGGTAATTAAATTTATGATACACTCATGACATGCTTCCAATAAAAATGAAATATCACTTTAAACTAAACCTAGATATTACTATTTGTCCTAATGTTATAAAAAGCTATAAATTATATGGAAAAGTAATAAGAAAAAAAAATCTTGTTCTATTTAATTTAGGAGCAACAATAGTCTACACCACATAACTTAATAATTATGAATGAATATAATGAAATGTTCAAGTTCTCAAAGTATTTTATTAAATTTCTTGACATTATTTTTTTTCATAATACTTTGAATTTACATTAATATAAAACTGGATATGACATTATAAAACTTTTCCTGGAAAGTGGAATTGACACATTCACTAAATGAAACAATAATATTTTGCCAGTATTATTTTAGATTTCAACTTAACATCCAAGGTATTAGTTATCATGTTGGTAATAGTGTAAATAATAAAAGTATAATAGAATATTTGCTGAATAGTTCAGTCATGCCATAATATTAAATAATTATATGCATAATAATAATCAAAATCAACATTCATTTTCGATGTTTTAATCTCTTGTATTTCAAAATATTAAAAGTTTTATGAGAAGAGACTGGCATCATTTAATGATCTCACAATTGCTTAGGACTACTAATTGGATTAATATATATATATATATATATATATATATATATATATATATATATATATATATATATATATATATATATATATATATATATATATATATATATATATTGAATGTATCCAAGAAGTGTGACCCTAGTAAATATGTATTAAAATGCATCTTTACAAATATCTATAAAATAATGATAGTTGTAATGATATAAAGGATAAATTTTTACACTAATTGTTTATTAGAAGTTTGAGAGCTGAAGTTGGTACTTATCTATAATCTACTTAATATATGCAAAAAGAAAATAAATAGTTGGCCATTTTCATAAAGAAGAAATGCTATAAGAAATGTTGAGTAATTATACTATTGTAAAATGATAAAGAAAGTGGTGTGAGATTTAGAGAATTCTGCAATTGTTAAATTGTTGTATTTAAATTTTTTTCTTCACAGAAGAAACGTGAAGACACTTTATATAATAATATTTTTTTATTATTTTAATATATATATTGTGTTATAATTTTATGTATGTTTGATGTTATAGATTTGGTAACCAGTTTGCTCATAAAATATAAATTTAAAATCATTAGAGTGAATATAAGCTGGTTCATAAAACAAAAGAAATATATATGGTATCATTAAGTTTAGATATTGATAATATTTTAAAAGTGATTACAATAAATAAAGGTAAAATCACTCACAATAAATTGTGTAACTTTGCTATATTATTATATTTTTATTTTAATATTTTTTTTTTTTTTGGTAAAGCTGCAATTGCTGAATGATAATAGATGGTAACATCCAATTTTAACCAATTTAGGCATACCTAATAATATGTTGTATATTGTGATATGTAATTAATTATTGCTAGTGATTATTATAGTTGTGAATCACTCTTGAATTAATAATTAGAATATTTTATTAATTAATACGTAAAAATTACAGAATGTTTTATTAATTAATACATGAAAATTACATTTTGCTTGATGATTATTTAGTGCGAGATTTGGTTCTGTCATGTTGAATGGTTATGATAATATATGTTGTTATATTTGTAATTTATCCTTATATCCATGTCATCTCATGTCAGGTGTACTTGTTCCCTTACCCTGCATGAGAGTGTAAATTATCATCATGGGTGAATTGTATATGATGCTCATAGAGTTTTGAGTGAATTACAGCCATGTTATCACAATGTATTTCACATATTTTTTTAAACAAGGGATTAATCATTTTTATGTCCCTAAAAGTGTTCCCAAATAGTGGCACCATGATTTCAGACCACCTGTATTCATGGAGTGGCTGTGGTTTAGGTTGTTTATTCACTTATTTGCCTTAGCTCAACTCCATTTGTTAGATTTCATACTTTTAAATGATAATGATTTGATATTGGTAACAACGAATCATTCCTGAAAAGATAGTAATTAGAAATGTGAACTGTTTAACATTAAGCAAGCAATGATAGGAAATAATATGTCTTGTCAAGTATTATTTTATATTGTTAGATTATTGTCTAATACCTTATCTATTTGAATTTCTCAAATATATGTGCCACATTTGTTATTTACTATTTATAATTAAGTGTTAATATTCTGATGTTTTCTCTAGTATTAGAGAAGATCTTATAATATGATATTAATGATTTAAGTGTAGAAACATATTAATATTCATTTCTCAGAGTAATACGGACAGTCCAGCAACTTGAATAAATAAAAATAACCAAAGTCATATAATATTTTAACATATTATAGTATGAAACATTATTAATGCTTTAGGAATACCTATTTTATTACATTGCCTGATATTGAATATTACCATCTTGCTATTAATCGGATATGAATTTGAGGATTATCCTACATATAATTAATTTTAAATAAATAAGTTCGGATAAAACTATGATAAATAAAATATAAAAATGTGTAATAGGCTAAAACAAATTTAATTTCAAGAATAAAGGTAAATAACAATTCAATACAAAATGATAATGCACTATAATTTTACTCAGATCCAAAGAGATCTTTATTTGATAATATTTAGATATTTTAACTAAATATTGTTCTGTGCATTTCCCATTATAATTTGATCAAGAATATATATTTGTTATTGTTGATTTATGAAATATATAAATAGTGTAAATAAAATTTTGTTTTTGAAAATGTATTCAGTTGTCTGTAGCCTTATTTCTGAACACTGTACACATTGTTATTTCTATTCCTATTCACACATTATTGTTACTAACATCATCATCACTTAATATGATTGTTTTTATTATGTGTTTAGCATATCAGAAATAAGTTTTGCCAAGCGCTTATATTTAGAATTATAAAATTTCGCTATTTATTGATCAAACCACTGTTAATATTATATGCATATGCTATCTTCAAATGATATCTTAAAGGTTAAATATTTAATTTCAGGGCATAGCATTTCAATAAATTGTAGGATACCATCATTAACTGAATTTGGTCATATTGTTTATTGTGGTCACACCTAAACTATCCATGGATGATAGTATATCTGACCTATTATTATTGTTATCATTGTAACTAAAAATATTTTAAAATTATCTCACAGTTAACATGATTATTATATTTTCCTTACTATTACGAATTTATTGATTCCTCATAAAATTTAAAGTTTACTTTTATTATTTATTATAGCCAGTGGAGTAGTTAAATATTCTTTAATAATTCCATTTATGTATTATGAGTCATCTTTGTTTTCTATATTTGAATAATAATAAAATCCCTCTTACTGATCCAGATTGCATTGTAAAGTATTGAAATTTAAAATTGTATGAACACTGAAAAATTAAATAATGGATTAATAGTTTTAACTTTCATTTTACTATCAGCTTACATTTTTCAAGTTATTTGATAAACATCACCTTGATCTCTTATTTCCGTTCTTATTGTTTATTTGCTTCATTAAAATCTCACAGATTTAAGCTTCCTTCTTTAGTTTTTAAAACTTAAAACCCATTGTTTTTGTTTTAGTAGTTAAACTTTCTTCTTTAATTAGTCAAGCTTAGAATGCCTTGCCTTTATTTCAGCAGTATTTTGCTTTTGTTTGAAATAATATCAGATTAATAGTTCATCCCATTCATCATCACCAAGATGTTATCATAGCTCATTCATATTTTTTTTCTTTTATTTTCATCATCAACTTATCTTATTTCACTATCATAATTGATTTATCCTTCATTGATCCCTTTTCAATCATAACCTACATTATTCATTAATCTAAAATATTTTCTTTTTCTTCTCTCCATTCTTAGGTCCATTCATTGTTCATTTCTATTAGTTAATTATTATTTGCTTTTCACCACCCATTCAATCTTCTACATCTGTATTTATTTACCACTCATTCCATACTTCTAAATTTATATTCATTTCATGTATAGATGTCTTTGCAATTATTAACTATCTTGTGGAATTGCAAATTAAATTTTTGTCATTTAATATCATGGTTTTTAGATATTGAAAGTTACTTTAATCAACATGCTTTACCTAATGTTAGATATAAAAGAGGTAGGGATAATGTATTGTAAGGTCATATACTCATGCTTATGCTAGTAAAGCCAGTTTTACCCTCTGTTACTTCATTATATTTGGCTGATGATGTTGGAGCCAACTCTTCTGCTTAAATACAAACGTTCATACTTAATAGGTCATTGTATATTTTTATTATGGGAAGTTACAATATATATATATATATATATATATATATATATATATATATATATATTGTAATCCTCATGTCTGAGTTTACAGGTCTTGCTTTAATGAATTTTTTTTGTTATTATGCATAACAAAATATTAGTCACGTATATAGAATAAATTTTATATGGGTTCTTAAAATGTTAAAAGAAAAATCAGTGTAAGGCAAACATTTGTTAATAATTCATTCTTTTATAAATAAATATTTTTTTTTCTTCAAAAACAAAAAAAGGTTAAGCTTTTGAAATTTCTCTGCTTTTTAAGAAAGTGGAAACATAATTGTAACACCACTTCACTATAATATCTATTTCTGTCAAGAAGTCAAGTGAATTTTATAAAGATTTTTAATTAATATTTTGTATTTTAAGGAGTAGATGACCCTTTAGGATGCTTTCCCTGACTTTTCCAGTAGTGTAGCTGAATCTAGAGCTATAGACAAACAGTACGCCTTAAAATTTAATCTCAATTTTACCAATCTATTCACCATTATTGACCACTGAAAAAATACCCAACATTTATTTTCTGTAGAAAGAAAGAAAATGGTTATTTAAAGTCCTTATCCCATAGAAATATTATCATTAACATATGAATCTACTTCTTTTAAATTGCTCAGAACAAAAGTGCAATGGAAATCTCACAAGAAAACTACCTCATAAGGAACCAAAAAAAAAAAACTAAAATATTATATTGTCAGAAACATTAAAATTTAATGATTAATGGTTGTGTTCCCACATTCACAAATACAAACTATACATGTGAGCTCATAAAGATGCTTAGGTATTTAACTAAATTTTCTGTATATATTCTCAAAAACATTGTACATTATAAAGATTTTATTCTCTCATGCATGATCATTGCGTAAGTTCCTTAATTTGTAAATATGTACATACTATTTTATTGTCATTATTATTATCAGTTGTTAATCAAAGTTATTGTTATTGTTAATAATTTTCTTGTTTGCCTTTTTTTATCTGAACCAAGCTAATTATTTATTTATTAATGTAATAACTTATTAGGTGGAGATGAGTAACAACCAGAACATATTATTGATTGTGTATAGAAATTTGTTTTTATGCCTATTCAATTTGATCATTGCTCATGACTACAAATTATTTGTCAATTAAAAATAAATTATATGCGGTCATTCCACCATGTACACAGGCACCTCTTAGCTGTGTTTAAATTCCCCTAGATGGAAATTTAATTGACATTTTTTTATTATTTAATTGTTAATTGAATTCAGTAACAATTGTCTAAATAGGGCAATTACCATCACATTTGGGAGCAGCCCAGGATTATCTTCACTGAAAAAATAGGGGTTGAACTCAGTTTACTTTTACATTTTTTTTTATTATTATTAAAAATCGGAAAAATATAAATGCTTGAGTAGATGAGGAGTATAATCAATAATTTCCTTATAAATAAAAATTATTCAATAAACTCATAAATGTTTTAAATAAAAATAATGATAGAGATGGACTGGTAGAGGTAATATTATACTAGTGAATAAAATACAGCCTTAAAGCTAGAGTATCTAAGAGTTTTAGAAAGGTTGCATGAAAGAAAGAGGGGTGAACATACTAAATAAATCGTTTTTTTTTAAATTTCATAGAAAGTTAGTAGTTAATTTTGATTACATAAATTTATATATATAAAAGATATATTTTGCGAGTTCATCCATGTTAAAAAATTTAAATATTAATATAGTGACGTTTCGACTTAACCACACAAGTCATCTACTGGGTGATATATATATATTATAACAATCGAAATGAAAGTGAAAATCGAATCTAACCACAAACTATGATATCTGCTCTACAGGGCGCCATCTAAGCATTTGAACCTAGAAAAATTTATAGAGTAGGCAGATACGCACTGTTAAGATTCCACTTTATTTAAATATTCAGATCGTTAGCCCAAGTCACTAGCTCAGTGGAGACGCAGAGATAAAAATCTATATCTTAATTTATATCTTAAATATAAATAAATAAAAGCCATTGCCAGAAATTAACACATAAAAATATTTATTTACGCACATATAAAATCATTCTAATTTGAGGAATAAATTTAACATTTTAGATTTTTATATTAATCTTTAGTTTTACATATAAGTAAATTACAACCATGAGTTTAATATTTATTTAGTGAGTCGAGTATGAATAGACTACATAGTTCTGCATTTGAAAAGAAAATATTCTTCCCTGATTTAACCTTAGGCAACAAATTTCACAATCAAACTGGCACCAATCCATCTGATACATTTATGTATTCAATGTAGCATAAAAATACGACAACACAAAATACTATACTGTCAGGAATGTACATCTGAACAGCAAGTAGAATTAGAGAAGACATTGTCTCTCCACCAACAGGAATGTTACATTTGTTGGTGAGTAGAACAATAAACATAAAACTCCATAGGAATGGGTCGCGGTCCTTTGCCGTCTTACAACCCATCCATAGGCAAAAAGAAAGGTGTGTGGCATATATATATATATATATAATCCTGCCCATAGTGGATCTCATACTACATCTACAATTACACAAATATATCCAATCCATTGAACCAATTCAACTACGAAATGAATAACCTTTTAACCGCTAATTATATTATTGGTTGTATGAGGTAAAAATCAAATCTTTTAATTGGCCAACTCACAAACTGAAGACAAAGCCTATTGTTAAAACATATTCACCTATAATATTAAATTCAACTCAGATACATTTATAAAAAGTATATTACTAATTTTTCAGGTTATGAAGAGAACGAAAGTTCTTTCAAAAATAAATTGCTATTTATTTATTCTAAAATATTCAATTTCGGCAACATAAAAGCTATAATATAAACAAAAAGGTCGACTTTTACATTATAGAAAAGTAAATATTTCTTTTAAATATTTCTTTAATATTTTTACTAAAATCTTCAATATTTTTCGAAAATAATTTTGTTTTTTTAGTTTTTTTTTTAAAAAACTAGTTTAATTTCTGAAATTATATTTTTTTAATATTTAAAATTGCATTCAAAATGAAAATCTCAGCGTTTTTCTTTATTTTCTTTGATCAGGCGGTTTCTTTGTTCTTTCCAGCCAATCAGAATGTCTTTTTCGGCTGAGAGCATGGTAAGAACCAATCACAAATAATGTTCTTTCTTTGTTTAGGTTTAAATGCATTTTTTTAAATTTTTTACTTGTAAAATAAGTCGGAAGAGGGCACCATCATACAGAACTTTTAAAAATCTATTCAATACCTGTAAAACAAATATTTTAGCATAAGAACTTGCAGAGTTAGAGTGACGTCAGATGTCTACGAGGAGCCTCGTAAGAAACAGTCTTTTGGATAACCTAAGATTACCCTCCCTTAATATAACTTTACAAAACTATATAGCCATTCACGCCTGACTTAAATTTAACATTTAAATATGTTCGCACAGATTATTTTTATACAATTTGTTTTATAATGTCGAGTATAGATCGGCTGCATAGATTCCACGGTCAAAAACATTCCAAATTAAACACAACTGATCAAAATACAAAGTCAATCGATAACATCAATTGCTGAGGGAATACAGGAGACCCTTTGGTGTTTATCATAAGACACCACAGTGACATTGTTGACCTATATATTCTAATCAACTGTAAAAACCACAACAGAATCAACCGCTAACGAATCTATGCAACGTCTATACCCAACTTAAATGTAATGCATTTAATAATTTCTACAATAAATATTACTACAAACAAAAATAATAAAATGAAAATGATTTTAGCAAAACATAACTATATAATTTAAACAATCAATTATTAATTTGAAAATCAAATAAGAGTTCATTTTAAAATTTAAATTAGCTGAATCTTTAAAAAAAACAATGACAAAAGTTCTTAATTACTTTTTTTTTGTTATTGTTAATTTGTAAAGTTCATAGCTCATGGTAGAAGAGTCCAGGTTTCTGCTTTTAATTCCCATGATGCCTCCATTGGAAGATAATGTTCTGGAGATGGCAATAGCTGGTTCAAGGTATCACAGTCTTTTCATTTTTTTTCTTTTAAATAGAGAGTGTGGTATGTACCTCCTACCACATCTCTCAAACACAAAACACGGGAACTGTCCAAAAAAAAAAAAACTGTATTTCTCTTTTTATATTATCCACACTGATTCAATCAACAAAATGTCACTAATCCATCACTTTCGTTAGGATCCAAGCCAAGGCTTGGTGCTTCCATTGGTCAAGCTAATTTCTCTTTATTTTCTTATCTATCTTTCATCAGATCATTTTAATTATACAAGAGCCCAAGGCTAGCTTGCTTTTCAAACAATTTATAAACAATCATTTCCATTTACAGATTACAAGAATTAATTAATACCTGTTTTTATTTTTAAATCTTGTACTTTTTTTTATAAAAAAGTACGTTCAAATACTTATTTATTTGTTTTTTTTTTTTAAAAAAAATATTTTTAAAGTTTGGCATCTGTGCGAATGTATATACGTTTAACAAACATTTTAATTTTAGCGTTTAGTTTTTTACTTTTATTTGCGAACTTTTAAGTTTTTATTTTAAATTAATGTAACGACATATTTATATATCGTTACATATCAGTAAACTTCCTCAAAAAACAAAAACATTAAAAAAAAAGAATTTACTTAGTGTTAGTAATTACGTTACACAAATTGATTATATATGAAAATTTCAAAAGGACAAAACTTTTTTTTTTACAAGCCAAAAAAGTAATTACACACAAATATAATGATTAAAAAAAGTTGACTGTTGATTCCCTATTACCAGCTAAATTTCTGCCCCCTCCCTTCCAAGTTTCATTTCTCCTATCTTTAACTATTACTTAGGCAAGTTGAACGATTAGATTTTAATTTATCAAGACTTTTTTTAAAAAAAATTATGATTTATATTTATTATTACGTTTTATTCCTCGCATTTATATTTACATATGCGCAATTTTTCTTACTGGCAGTACCTTTAAGACCAAAAATTCAAACTGTAACTCCACATCAATACAACAAATATATTTATACTAATTTCAGGAAAAATATTACGAGCATGATTCACTTTTAAAATTCTCAGGGCACTTGTGTTTATTAAAGGTCGGCCCAAGTTGGTTCACCAGTTATAATGATCGAAATGAAAGTGAAGATTGAATCTAACCATAAACTATGATATCTGCTCTACAGGGTGCCATCTAAGCATTTGAACCTAGAAAAATTTATAGTGTAGGCAGATACGCACTGTTAAGATTCCACTTTATTTAAATATTCAGATCGTTAGCCCAAGTCACTAGCTCAGTGGAGATGCAGAGATAAAAATCTATATCTTAATTTATATCTTAAATATAAATAAATAAAAGCCACTGCCAGAAATTAACACATAAAAATATTTATTTACGCACATATAAAATCATTCTAATTTGAGGAATAAGTTTAACATTTTAGATTTTTATATTAATCTTTAGTTTTACATTTAAGTAAATTACAACCATGAGTTTAATATTTATTTAGTGAGTCGAGTATGAATAGACTACATAGATCTGCATTTGAAAAGAAAATATTCTTCCCTGATTTAACCTTAGGCAACAAATTTTGCAATCAAACCAGCGCCAATCCATCTGATACATTTATGTATTCAATGTAGCATAAAATATGACAACACAAAATACTATACTGTCAGGAATGTACAACTGAACAGCAAGTAGAATTAGAGAAGACATTGTCTCTCCACCAACAGGAATGTTACATCTGTTGGCGAGTAGAACAATAAACATAAAACTCCATAGGAATGGGTCATGGTCCTTTGCCATCTTACAAACCCATCCATAGGCAAACAGAAAGCTGTGTGGCATATATATATATATATAATCCTGCCTGTAGCGGATCTCATACTACATCCACAGTTACACAAATATATCCAATCCATTGAACCAATTCAACTACGAAATGAATAACCTAAGATTACCCTCCCTTAATATAACTTTACAAAACTATATAGCCATTCACGCCCGACTTAAATTTAACATTTAAATACGTTCACACAGATTATTTTTATACAATGTGTTTTATAATGTCAAGTATAGATCGGCTGCATAGATTCCATGGTCAAAAACATTCCAAATTCAACAGAACCGATCAAAATACAAAGTCAATCGATATCATCAATTGCTGAGGGAATACAGGAGACCCTTTGGTGTTCATCATAAGACACTGCAGTGACATCGTTGACCTATATATTCTAATCAACTGTGAAAACCACAACATAATCAACAGCTAATGAATCTATGCAACATCTATACCCAACTTAAATGTAATGCATTTAATAATTTCTACAATAAATATTACTACAAACAAAAATAATAAAATGGAAATGATTTTAGCAAAACTTAACTATATAAATTTAAACAATCAATTATTAATTTGAAAATCAAATAAGAGTTCATTTTAAAATTTAAATTAGCTGAATCTTTAAAAAAAAACAATGACGAAAGTTCTTAATTACTTTTTTTTTGTTGTTGTTAATTTGTAAAGTTCATAGCTCACGGTAGAAGAGTCCAGGTTTCTGCTTTTAATTCCTGTGATGCCTCCATTGGAAGATAATGTTCTGGAGTCTTTTCATTTTTTTTCTTTTAAATAGAGAGTGTGGTATGTACGTCCTACCACATCTCTCAAACACAAAATGCAGGAACTGTCCAAAAAAAAACTGTATTTCTCTTTTTATATTATCCACACCGATTCAATCAACAAAACATCACTAATCCATCACTTTCGTTAGGTCCGAGCCAAGGCTTGGTGCTTCCATTGGTCAAGCTAATTTCTCTTTATTTTCTTATCTACCTTTCATCAGATCATTTTAATTATACAAGAGCCCAAGGCTAGCTTGCTTTTCAAACAATTTATAAACAATCATTTCCATTTACAGATTACAAGAATTAATTAATACCTGTTTTTATTTTTAAATCTTGTACTTTTTTTATAAAAAAGTACGTTCAAATACTTATTTAGTACGTTCAAATACTTATTTATTTGGTTTTTTTTTTTAAAAAAATATTTTTAAAATTTGGTATCTGTGCGAATGTATATACGTTTAACAAACATTTTAATTTTAGCGTTTCGTTTTTTACTTTTATTTGCGAACTTTTAAGTTTTTATTTTAAATTAATGTAACGACATATTTATATATTGTTACAATATATATATCCAAATTAGAGCAAAAATGGAAGCTCAGGAAAGTATACCTTATACTTATTCTAGTGAGTTTAAAAACATGATCATAAACACTTTCCTAGAAATGAAAAAGAAACAAATGAAAGAAAAAAATAGAGAATGCAATAGAAAGCTTGAAAAACAAAGTGAAAATATTAAAACACAAACAGAATTGAATAAATAGTTTGAAAAACAAATTGAAGATTTTAAAACATAAAATAAAGAAACTAAAGAAAACATGGAAAGCATGTTTAAACAAAAGACAGAAAGTATGTTTAAACGAATGGAAAAAGAAAATAAAAAACTTGAAAGACAAATTAAGAATATGACAAAAGAAAATAGGCAACAGATAGAGCAATTAATTAAAAAAATAATAGGTAGATTGGAAAATCGTTTTGTAGAATTAAAAAGCAAAATTGGGGATATAAGCCTTGGAATTCACATGGATTAATGTGATTAGGATAAAAAATTTGAACAATTGCATGGGATAATTGAGAAGATTAAAAATAGAATATAGACAAGGGTTGATTCAAGCAATGGTCAAAACCAATCATTTGATTGAAGCAAAGGTAGAAATCAACTACTTAGCTCAAGCAATTGAAAATATTCTAGTAAAAAGTGAGAGTCAAATTAAAATGCATGAAGTTATAATAAAGACAGCAGTGAAAATATAACTAGATATCAAAGAAAAGAATATCTCATCTAAGGTAGATGGGGCTATGGAGAAATTAAGTATTGTATGTGAAAATAGTCAACTAGATGTTAGTCGGTATGTGTATGCAAATGTTGATACAATGTACATAATTCTAATACCAGTCTTACCAATCATTTTTTAAAAATCAGGGTTTTTAAAACTGCAGCTGAGGCTCCAATTGAGTATATTAGCAGTTTGGAAAAATATATTTAATTTTAAATAAATAGATTGAAGAAAATAGTGATTGCTTGTAGCCATCCCAAAAGTGCATCTAAGGCATTGTGGGAGTCGTTGTTTCACAAACCTGTAAATTTTGACCAGTTTAAACAGACTCTGTTAAAATTCTTATTGGGAGTGTGGATTGTCAGGAAAGGATCAGACACTCTATTGGCCAAGAGAAATGTAGACTTGGGCAGGCATTCACTCCATTTTTCATCAATAAGTAGCCAAATTAAGAGCCTTGACTGTCAATCATTTACCTGACAACCAGATCTTATGCATGATTAACCTTAGATTCTCCAACTATATTGAGCAAATGCTAATAGGCACTGATGTAAAAACTATAGAACAGGTAGATGTATTATTCAGTGCATTTTATAATAGCAAACTTGCAAATAAGAATGAGTGAGAAATGGGATTTAAAGCCAATACAGAAGTCCATTTAAAAGGGGATCTTAACCCCAGATAAATTCCATTAAGTACAAAAAACATGGTATGGAGGCTGATCTGAAGATCAACCTTCATATATAACTACATGTAAAAGAAGACAGTCAACAAAGCAGTGTCAATATTTCCAATAGGATAACTACATGTAAAAGAAGACAGTCAACAAAGCAGTGTCAATATTTCCAATAGGATAAGAATTATTTATCTGAATGGAAGTGGAAATGATGTTAATAATGAAGAATAATACTGTCAGTCTGGTTATAAACCATGATCTTCTAACAGAAAAACCATTAATAATGCTAATACAGCTATTAAAAAGCAGTATGATGGTAAAGCAGATATTGAGAAAACAAAAGCTTATTTTGCAGTGATAGGGGATGAGTTTGTTGAAACATAATCTTTTTATGAATAAAGGCAGCCTCTTAGTTGATGACTTTGGACTTGTTAATAAGTAATTGATAGAAGGAATGAAAAAATAAACTTTATAGTACATATTTCAAAAGTAGATACTACTGAATATTAGAAAAAAAAAGACTAGTTTAAAAAAAATGAATTGCACTGTTTAAATTCTAAAACAATAGTTAAGAAAAAGTCATGGCAAATGAATTAGATATAATAATGAAGAGTTATTAAGCAAAAGGAAGAAATTTAGATGTACTGCTTTGATAATGTTTGAGAGAAATTTCAAAATTATTGTGTCATACTTAAATATATATATATATATATATATATATATATATATATATATATATATATATATATATATATATATATATATATATATATATATATATATATATATATATATATATATACAAGTTTTTTTTTACTCTACCTTCCAGCAATGTCAATAAATAAATAGTTAATTTATCAGAATCCAGAAATTAAATAATATCACTATATTATTTTCATATTTGATTAAGCATGTATAAGAAAACACTATATAGTTGGAAACCAAAATTAATTTTGTGAGTTTATTAATAGTTGATAAAGTTGCTTTCTGTCTTGATGATGAATGGAGAGTGTTTTAGTGTTTTGAGATTGTCATATTGTTTGATACTTCAAAGACCTTATCTCAGTATGTTTACAAACATATTATTTTTATATTAGTCAGCCCTCTGAGTCTCCAAAGTGAGTTAGGCATATACATATATTTGTCAGCCTTTAAGTCTCAAAAATGAGCCGGGCATATTTTGATATTTGTTAGGTTCTAAGTCTCATAATAAAAAAATGTTTATTTAAATACATTGGTCATTATATAGTTAGGTGGATGTTATATTTGTGCTCAAGATTTGCTATATTCATCCAAGCTTTTAAGACTTCACTCAAAGAAGTATAACTAAGCATAACAATAACATAATTGTAATGCTGAAAGAAATTGTCATTTTATGTAGAAATAAAATTGAGTAATATGTATGGCTAAATTCCCTTTATTTTATTTCTAAGCCAATAAACATCACATGATCACCATCCTTCTTTACTCTAGCTTGCTGTGTGTGGCAATATGTATAGTGAGTTTTGCCTATTTTATTTCTAGTTGGAAGATAGGCAAATGTAACCATCCATCAGAGTTTACATGTGTTGCTTCAATGTAAATATATATTTTTGTTATTATGTATAACAAAACGTAAAGTCATGTATATAGAATAAATTTTATATGTGTTCTTGAAATGTTATAAGAAAAATAAGTGCAAGGATAAAATGTGTTAATAATTTATTGTTTTAAAAATAAAGATTTGTTTTCTTTTCAAACAAAAACGTTATTATGGTTTACATAAATCTTTCAAAAATCAGAATGTAATTTACATTTGTTAAAGCCTGTGAAAGAAAACAAAAACGTTATTATGGTATCCAACACAAACTTTTGAAATTCGTCTGCTTTTCAAAAAAACTGGGAAAAAATTGTAGCACCACTTCATCATAATATTTCCTACTGTCAAGAAATCAAGGAATTTTATAAAGAGTTTTCATGAATATCATAGATATTAAGGAGTAAAGGACACTTTAGGATGTCTTCCCTGACCGTTTCAATAGTGTAACTGAATCTAGAGCTATAGCAATCTATTTATCATTTTTGAATGCTGAAGAAATACCTAACATTTACTTGCGGAAGAAAGAAAAAAACTAGTCATCTAAAGTTATTACTTCATAGAAATGTATTTTATAATTAACATGTGATTCTACTTATTTTAAAGTGTTCAGAAAAAACTTCAATGGGAATTTCATAAGAAAACTATCTCAAAAGGAATATAAAAAAAGTTAAAACCTTATATTGCCATAAAACATTAAAATCTAATGATTAATAGTTATGTCCCCATGTTTACAAATACAAAATATGCAGGTGAGCTTACAAATATGTTGAAGAAAATCCCCTGAACTTTCTATATAGATATCCCCATTGGCTGTCGGATGGGTATTTTAACGAGTGCAGTGAGTTTCAGCAGTAGCTCAATTTATTTCAAAGAAGTTGTAAATAATAAAGATTTTTTTCCTGTCATGCATAATCACAGTATAAGTTTCTTGATTTTTAAATATGTAAATACTTTTTTATTATCATTATTATTAAAAGTCTTCAATTAAAGTTATTGTTAATAATTTTATTGTTTGACATTTTTTTATCTGAACCAAGCTAATTATTCATTAAAGTAATAACTTATTAGATGGAGAGAAGTAACAATCAGGAAATATTACTGAATGTGTATGAAACTTCTTTTTATACATAATCCATATGATCATTAATCTTGACTAGAAATTACTTGTCATTTAAAACTAAATTATATGCTGTCACTCCAACATGTACACAGTCACATGTTAGGTTAGTTGTCTTTAAATCAGGCAAAACTCTCCATACATATTGCCACTCAGTGCAAGCCAGAGTAATCAATGGATGCCAGAAGACTTGTGCATAAAATCCCCATCTAGTGCCTACGCATCCAATATCCCCAGACTAGTTTCTGTTTGATTTTATGCGATTTTTGAAAACTATGGAACCTATGCCACATTTTTGAAGGTAAGTTGTCTATTTTTATGCAATTTTTTAAATGTAGGTTTTCTGTAGAACCTATCTACTACATAAAAAGAGACTGAAAATATGGGTTATTTTTGTTCTTAAATGTGATTTTATTGTAATAATATGAAATACCACATGTTTAACTACTTTATATTTTATGACATTTATCTTTTGATCTTTAGTTTACTTTTTACTAAGAAGATATTAATACTATAATTATGAAATAATTAATTTATTTTCTGATATTATATTTAATTTTCCTAAGGTTTTATTATCAAACTCTATAATAAAATACAACAAATGTGACTTTTATACTGTACACTATCAAATATGATAAGTTATCTCTTTCTGGATTAATTTCCATTTACAATTTGTAATATTAAGCTAAATATTGATAGACCACTCTTTCGTGCATCCCGAAATAAAAATCCATATCTTCATTTTATATAAAAACTTAGATATTACCTTCGCATTTCCAATGTATACCTGTTTCATACATTTCTTATAAAGAATTGCCTATAAAGATATACAAATTAGGTATGACTCTATTACAATTACTGTATATTAAATTATTAATAATTAAACATAAAATCAAAATTTAAATATCATCATTTATCATTTTTAATATTCTATTCGAACACGGTCATATCCAATTCTTTATAATACATATGTTCATTGTTCATATCCACTTATTTTAATTATCAAAAAATATTTAATAAAATAAAAACTTTACCCATTTAATTGCATAGATAAACAAATAAAATTGATTATTATTAATTTCTTTATCTATTGAATTATCACCCCTCTCCCATATTGATTACGATTATTTTAAAGTGTAAAATTAAACTATATACAAATATTATGTTACAAATTGTTGTTTTTTCTTCTAAAATGCAAGATCAGTTTTTTTTAAAAAAAACATTAATTTTTAATGGTATTCCAATTATTCCAAATGCTGCAGACTAGTTACCATCAACATTTCTCATATTTGATTCCTTTTGTTCTCATAAGATAATCACCAAAAAAATAAAATTCCCACGACAACAGGTTATTCACAATGTTCGGTTTTCTTTTTCCTTCTTAACAATCAAAAGTTATTTCCAACTTGCATAATATATTTTATTTACATACTTCCTGCATTTATTATACTTGTCTTCGTATTATTCCTTATGTACACTTGGTTAATGTTATCATTCATGATAGAGCATTGGTAGAATGACATTATCTTCAACATACACTTTATATTCTCAAATAAGCTACTATTTGTTTTATTGATTTATTCCACTCTTTCTCCTCTCTATATATTTATTTTTTATTACTTGTCTTCAATATTGATTTAATTTTTTACACTTACCTTGTTGTTGTTTTTTTATTTATTTACCGTTTCATAAACAGTTCTTTCATTTTCCAGCAGACCTCTATGATTTATTACAAGTATAAATATAATATTCATTTAGAATTTTCCTTTTACATTTGCCTTGTATTACATCCATACATTCTTTTAACTTTTAATTCTTCATTTATCCTATATATATATATATATATATATATATATATATATATATATATATATATATATATATATATATATATATATATATATATATATATATATATATATATATATATAACTCATCATAAAATTTTATTATATATGAAAGTTATACCAAACTAATAATGATTTGCTTATATCTTTTCTCTACTGGAAATTTTCATTCAGATACACTTTTATATCTTTTATTTTAATACTAAGTACACTTTCCATACATAAATATTTCCAGTATTATTCATTCCTAATTTAGTTTTAATTATCTTTGAAAATGTATACTTGACTCTGTCAGGAATAATTTTCTTGTTATTCATCCCTCAATTCAGACTTTATCTTGTACAATTAATGTGAGAGTCGCAATGAATAACTATTTCATCTTGCTTATTAATTAAATTATGTATTAAACTAATACTCACAGTGTTCTCCTTGAGTTTATGTATTACTTTACAACAATTTGGGATAAATGTACAACTTTTTCCTTTCATTCTTCCAATTTTTTCCCCAATATAATGACTCCAATATATCCCCTGAAATTATTGAAAATGTTGAGTTCACCAGTAGAGCTAAACTTTCTTTTAATCCTGCATTTTAACAAAACTTTATTGAAACTCATATTAGATTTTAAGATGCAAATCATTAGTTTTTCAGAAAAAATATAATCTTACAATACTTTTATCTTCATGCAGAAGAAATTATAACTTTATATTTAATATTTTAAAGTCATAATGACTTTTAATGCCATAAGTTTATATTCTTAATTTTCTTATTCGTTTATAATTTGGGATTTTTTAATCTTAGTATAGAAAAAAAATCATTTAAATTAATATATATATATATATATATATTAATTTAAGATATATATATTAGATATATATATATATATATATATATATATATATATATATATATATATCTATCTTTATTCCACTTAGCACAGACAATTTGTTTTCCAAAACTCATCGTAAAGCAAGATGCTCACATAAAAAGCAAAGGATTATACTGATTTTCTATGTGAAAAAAAATTAGCACTTTCCTGCAGATAAAATATATACTATAAATTGTGAATATTATATTAAGAAACAAGTTAACATGCATCGGTAAATTGTGTTATGTATGTATTATAAAACTATGCCTCTAAGATATGTATGTACATAAGATAATGCCACTTAAATCTATGTAAAAAGAAAAAAAAACCTTACTTTAAAATAGTTCTTTCTTATAATCTATCTATTTAGCACTCATTGTCATCAAGTTTTCTGAGCCATCCATTATTCATTCTAAGGGTATATATTTTAAAATCCTTTGAAGCTCTTGATTTTTGAAGGAGTTACACTAGGTGTGTTGATGGCTGAGTATTTCTACAGAAAAAGGTTAGAATAAATTGTTGACTTCCTTGTTTGATTTTCTATTTGTACACAATATTATAAGATCTCACTTGATGACTAAAAGAATTTGTACATTTTATGAAGGGTTCTAGTTGTGGTCAAATTATTTAAAAATGTTGTCCACAGTCAACTGATATGAAAAAATTTCTTCAGAT
The DNA here is from genome assembly GCA_028023455.1 of Epiperipatus broadwayi. Lineage (NCBI taxonomy): Eukaryota > Metazoa > Onychophora > Udeonychophora > Euonychophora > Peripatidae > Epiperipatus > Epiperipatus broadwayi. The sequence goes on along the minus strand of JAQFVV010012558.1, from coordinate 216,946 downwards.
TTTGACATCCATGTTCTTCTCCGCATGCTTTTTGATTTTATTTTCTTCATTGGTATACTATTCTTTATTCAGTTGCATTAAGCCCTCATTAGTTAAATCAACCATTTGTGATTGCAAAGATTCTTCAATGGTGACATCTTCAATTTTTTCTCCATCTTCATTCAAATTGTTAAAAAATGCTGCATTAGTAATTGAAGTTAGAACATCTTAAAATTGTGATGATTCTTTGATCTATAAGTTGAATAAATGATGTGATTTTCCGTGGTTTCTGCTATAATTCCAGTTTAAAACATATGTAGATGTAAACATAAAAAAATCAATATTTCTAAGAAAAAATTGTCATTTCACTGTGCACTGTAGAACAAAATATCCTTCCCCCCAAAATAGGGGTAGGAAGATGGCAGTTGTCATTTTTTGTTTTCTTCTGAAAATGGTTAAACATTGCACTGAAAATAAAACCATTTTGAAATTGATTTTTTTAAATTCAGACTATTATATTATTGATGTGAAATTATTTAGAATTAAAAAAAAGTTTAATAATATCTTACTTAATTGCACTATTACGAACATAAAAGCTTCTTATTTATCAACAGTTTAAGAAAAGCCAAGTTATACAACTATACATCACCAAAATTTACTCACACAGTTAACTTAAAATAAAAATTCCGATATTTTTTTAAAAAAAATATTTCACGCAATTTAGGTTTGCCTATTGTAATCAATATTCAAGACTTTTTACAGTATACATAATACACATCTAAACAAACATTATTTTATATACAACAACACTATCTGTGGTACATTATTATAACAGAAGATATCTCATTTTATAATGTGCAATTTCTTAGAATAATCTACCAATTTTTCGAATAATACAGTATCTTTTAAGGGCAAATATATATAGGCCATTTAAATTAAAATTGAAAGCTTGGAATTTCTTCAATTTATTTGTATTGAATTTTCATCTTACAAAATTTATTATTAAACATGTAATGCTTGAGATCGTCTTCATTCTTCTCTTTTCTTTTTTTACTGGACAAAGATTTAGGATAATAGCAGTTTTAAATTGGCTAAAATTAGCATTTATAAAGATTTTAATTTAAAATTGTTCAACTAAATATTTTTGCTAATATGTATATAGTATACAATTTATAAATTAAATACTAACAATAATAAACCTAAAATTTATTTGTTTGTTAGATATGTAATATACTTTTTTGCCATTATTTTGGATATGTCTGAAACAAATTTTGTACCTATGACTCTATATAAAGCAAGTAAATATTATTTTTTACTTAGATTTATTAACTTTTGATCATAGAAAGTTGAATATTAACTGCACAATTCATAAAATGATTCCCCCCCTCTTATTTTTAAGAACTGTCCTTTAGATTTACAATGATAGCAATTTTAATTTGACTGAAAAGTTGTAATTGAAAATTAATTGACTTAATGTTTTAACTAATACAGTACATAATGTAAACTTAATTAATAACAGTATAGTATATAATATTTTTTTTTGTTTTATGCTGAATGAAATTTGTATTCTTTTCATGTCATTGTATTTTTTGTTTGTTTGTAATAATGTCTTTTTTAACATGATTATGTCTGGAACAAGTTACAATGTTATGAATTAAAAGTAAAAAAAAAATATTATACAATAAAGTAAAGGATATTTTATTTTTATATTTAGCAATTTTAATCTTGTAAAATTGATTATTAATTGCCTAATAAATGAAATCATTGTCTTTCTTCAAATTAACTTACAATTAAATAAGTAACTGCAGTCACTGTAATTTTGGCTGCAATCAAAATACCATTCATAAGAATTTCCATCCATAAAATTGAGTAAATATTTGAGTTTTAAAATAATATACACATTTTAAAATATAATATTAATTCATTTTGATTGTTGCATATAACCAAAATAGGTTCGGGATTACTTATTGTACTGAGTGAAGCACATCATTTTTTAACTTTTGTAGTCATTAAACTTTACTTTGGATATATCATTAATAAATGTATTGATTGTCTTGCAAAGATACTGGATGAAAATTAACAATGTGCTGGACATTAAATGTGTTTTAATTTTTCAAATCAAAATATTGTATACTTTGCTAATGTATATTGTACTGTGTATAACAAATAAATTCTGTATTGTATATTTTTGGCATAATGTTGCTATTTAATTTTTTGGATGATAAAAAGCTATTAGCTTATGATGTCATCAAAGCTATAAAATGGCCACCATTTTCAAAATGGAGATTTACAAAAAAATCATTTTTTTACAATAGTTATAGTGAATATTTGATTGTAAATCAAAATAGTGGACCCAAATTGATGATGATCATCAGTCTAAAAGGGGTATAGTGATAATTTTAGAATTATATTCTTTCATTTTATTAGGTTGTACTTGTTTTTATTTTCTTATAGTACATGTCATATGCAACTAATTACAATTTAGATTTTTCATTTTTGTAGCAAATCATAATTTATATTCTATCATATTGAAATGGAAAATAATTATTCCACATGAATAAGCTCATTTGTAGATACATTAAAATATAAAATAAATTAATATATTCTTTATGTAAATAGTTTTGTTTTAAATGAATTAAAACATGCTTTAAATATATTTTCAAAATAAATTAATGTTAATTTATGTTTGCTCAAGCATACACACACATACACACATGTATATATTAAGAAAACTATAAAACCATTGTTTTCTACAAACACACACATATATGTCACTTAACTTACCAGAGGCATTAACTGCTGCAATTCATTTAAAGTTACTTTTTTATAGTCATAAGTGTAATTTAGCTACAAATAGATTAAAAGTTATTTTAAATATAAATTTATTTGCTTATTATAACAATAAAAATAATAAATATTTCTATCATAATTTCAAATTTATTATAGCAACATTTGTTATGTATTTTGTGGTTGTAATAGGTAAAACAATTGTAAGGTAATTTATGAAAATTGATGCTTACAAATTTTCTAAAATGCTTGTTGTTTAACTTTACTTTGATAACCATTTTCTTGCTGCTGTGACTAGTCTTGTTTGTGAACCCCAGTTTTCAAATTATCAGTAGATGGTCATAATGTATCCTTTTGTAGATGAAGGCTGCTTTAAAATTTACACCATGCTTTATTAATTACCAACAATGATAAAAAAGTATACTTTTCACAATAGAAAATAATAAATTTTAAATAATTTATATACTTGAAATAATAGATATGTTTCTTTGGCAGTCAGAAATGATCTCCATATTCATTTAAAAAATAACAATAATAATCCCCTCCAAGTTATTAGTAGATAATTTATAAACCTTTTAGCCAAGGGGCTGATTGTAAATCATTAAGCTAATCAGATTCTTTATTGCCAGTAGAGATATTTGCCTAAAATTTAAAAAAAAAAACACCTTTAAACCTTGATTATAACTAGTGAACTCTTTGTTAATATTTTAGAATAGTGTAAAAAAATTTAATGATTAATCATATTGTTTAGTTTTAAAATAATTATAATCGTAAGTCCATTGATAAACTATTATTTAACAGTAAAAATATTAAAGTAGTTATATGGTTTTATTTAATGTAATGTTAAATTATTATATCGTAAATATGGGAACTAATTTATCTATCAAATCATATGTGAGCATGCTCGCACACAACCTGGCAGAGAGCTGACATATTTGTTGAACAATCTGATTATTTACTATCCTAAAGAGATTTATTTAACAATTTTCCTATTTTCATTGAATAAAATTAATAGCCATTAGACCACACCACAGATTCAAACAACAGATTTAAATAATTAAGATTAAAGTTGATTAAAATTTAAAATTTTAGTTGACATATTGATAAAATATAACTTAATGAACATCAAACCCCACCATAAGATTATTGTCTATTGTAACAGTAATTGTGGTCTATAGAATCAGATACAACAAAGTGTACAAGTAAAATATTATGAGACTAGTAATTGATTAACTAAAGCTCATCATTCATACAAATATTCATTTGTTTTAACTACCATACCCTCTGAACATTGCACATTGGAGAGTATGTTCTCAGATCTATAATAGCTTTATTATACTGGTAGTGCGTGTGGTGTTCATTGTATATATTTTATTAGCAAGTATTATGTATAATATAAAAGTATTATAGTGTTATACTAATTCAATATGATAAATTAGTGTGCTTTATGAAATATCAAATTATTTCATTCTATACTTGCTTTAGTGAATGCATGAAATAACAATCAATACGTTTGTAAATAAGGAAATAATGTATTAATGCCAGAATAAAATAATATAATAATAAATAGATCATAAATGAATCATAGAAACGTTTTTGGAAGATTTTCTTTCTTAACCATTTTTCAGGTCAGAAATTATAAGAAAAGTTCAAATATTTTATGTCTTTATAACATGATTTGCTAATTTCTCTCATGAAAAAGAATTATTATTATCATTTATTTATTGATAGCTTTTGTGGAAATAGTTTCATTTCCTTTATTATTAGGAATTACAGTACAGTTTGGACTATAAATAATTCAAGTTTAAATATTATATTCTTATAGTTCCTTCATGAATAAAAAAAATAATGCCATTTTGACAAGTTCTAAAATAGTTTTCATTCTTTAGGTTTTCAAAAATTCAATATTTTTTTTATTTAATTGCCCTGAATATTCACAAAAAAAAAAACATATCAAAGCAGTAAGGTTCTAGCTTTAGAATATTTTATCACTGTCTTGAAATTCTTTTTCCTTCCTTTAAATATTTTTATTACTTTTAGTATTGTTAAGTAAACTTTAAAGGCAATTATACAGAGTGTTACTATTATTTCATCTCTGGCAACCCACTTGCAGTGTTCCATTTACCTATTTCAGTTTATTTAATTCATTAATAAGGAAAATAGATCAGGCATTCCACTAGATTAGAAACCAATTAGCTATTCATTTTAAATTAGCACTTCATTTTCCATCAAAGTATTAGTATAAATATTATTTCCATCACTTTAAGTAAATTAAAATAATAATTAGAAAGTTTAAATTCTTGTGTAAGTTTTTTTTCTTTTATTGATAGATAATTTATTTTGCTTATTTTCTCTACTTCATTTACATACCCAAACTTTTGTTGTATTTATAACCTTTTGGAGCCATCTCCATAATAAAATTAAAATATCTTATTTTTAACAAAAGGAAAATTGAATAAATGGATATATCACACTATTTTCCAAAGGATATATATATATATATATATTTTTTTTTTTACTCTCCCTTTCTTTCCCCCCCCCCCCCCCCCCCTCCCCCCCCCCCCCCGGGGGGGAGGGCCAAAACCAACCCAAACATAAAAACAAAAAAAAAAATAATATTCCACAACCATCTCTTATCCTCTACCCCCCCCCCCACAAAAAACCCCCCCCCCCCCAAAAACACCCTCTCTCCATAAATTTATATTTTTCTTTTTAAATACCCAAACCCCACAATAAAAATAATATAATAAAAAAAAAACACAAAAATAAAAATAATTTATACCCTCACCTAAAAATATATAAAAATAAAGAATTACAATAACAAAAACAAACTTTTTTTTTTTTATTTTTATTAAATTTTTTTTTAAAAAAAAAGATTCCAAACAATTTTTATTTAAATTTTCCCCACCCCCAACCCCTCCCCCTACTCCGCCCTTCTGGAGTGAGGAGTTGAGAAGAAGAACAAAAAACCAAAAAAAACACACCATATATAAAAAAATTATTTAAAAAAAAAAATTTGAAAATTTTAAACATCCACATGTCCTTTAAAAACCCTCACCCACCGAAAAATAAATAAAGGCAGTAACCCAACACAAACCCCCCATATAATAGAAAGTATTAGTTATATATTATATAAAAACACCCACACCACAAAAAAAAAATTAAAATAACAACAGCAAAGATCCCAAAATAAAAATAAATATTACAATTACAAATTAATAAAATTAAGAGTGCGCTAACAACTCTAAAAAATTTTTTTATTTATTTATATATATATATATATATATATATATATATATATATATATATATATATATATATATATATATATATATATATATATATATATATACATTAGATCCATTTCAATCAGCACAACCAAGATGTAACCTCTTGACTATATGCTGCAATGTTCTTAAGTATATTGAAAAACAGACTTATGCAAAGAAGGAGTTTGAGATTTAAATTAGCAATGATCTTAAATTGCTTGCAAACAAATGTATTTAATTTACATATACAAAGAAAGATTAATTCTTTAATTATTTTAAACTTTGAGATCTTTAATATAAATATATAAGAAATATACTCAAGTCATAATTCCCCCTTGTCCAACATTATGTTGTTTTGGTCTGAATTTCGGACAGCTCATCCAATAGGTAATGCTGCAATGTTGTTAAGTATTATTATTTACAAAGTAGCGTTATTGAAAAAGATATTATTTTGGGAAGGGGGAAGGTGATTTGATATTTTATATTTAATTTTGAGCTAGCAATATGCACTGGGTCTATTTCTTTCATATTTATGTTTGGGAGATTGAAAAGTTTAAAATGACTATTGTATTAATATTTTTTGTATAAACAAATTAAACATGTTTGTTAATGAGTAATTTAGAGATCATTGATAATTTAAATTTATGCTTCTTGTTTAAATAGATCTGTATTTCAATGTATTTAAACAACATCAGCAGTATATGGTCAAATGGTCATCTCTTGTTTGGTCTGTTTACAATTTCGACTTTATTTTTTACTCACAAAGTAGCATTGCTGACAAAAACTTAATATTGGGGGGGAGGGGGTTATTTGACATTATATATATATATATATATATATATATTTATATATATATATATATATATATATATATACGTTATTTGACGTTATATATATGTGTGTGTGTATTTGGGACTGTTTGTATGTTTTCCTATTGTTAAAATCATATTTACAAGAAAATTGTTATTTCAGTTGGGACCCACTTGTCATTGGCTGAATGATAGAGATCGTCTAACTGATTGATATGAGGATAATGGAAAGTATGATTACGAATGGAAAATTAATTGCATGTATGAACCTAAGTTATATATTTGAATCTTTTACTCATGTACAAGAATAAACATATAAGTATGTAAATAAGCAATAACTGATAAGAAAATTAACAACTGCCAATGAAGTTAATTTTGCAATATTTCTTTTAGCATTAGTGTCTATGTTAACATAACTATATCCTGATTTAATGAATAATAAAATTCCTTGTAAGATTAGCAATGCACTGTATATCTAAATAGTTCTAATCATGCTTGAAAATATTCGGATTTCAATGAGACTGATATTCTAGTCATGATATGGTAGATTGTTATATTTTTTTAAACTAAGAGCCTCTTTATAGATAGTTTTAATAAAATATTATATAAAGATGTAATGTTATTAAATTATTATTTTATTAATTAATGTTATAATAATATTATAAAAAAATATTTTTAATTAAAAAGAACGTGTTTGTTTTAACTTAAGCTTATTTACCAAGGTTTTTCAAATATTTACCCAAAGATGTACAGAAAGAATATAGGATAAATGTTGACAGATTTCGATAACTCAACTACATCTTCCAAATGATATATTTTATGAAATTATCACATTTATTTTTTACAGATTAATACAAAGCCATAGTTGTTTTTAGAGTTATTTCAAAAATATTATTTTGATAATTATACAAAGTTTTTTGAGAATTCTAAAAAAGTAAAAGATGTCAACAATTATATATAATAAAAAAAAAAAACATACGTTAGAGTTTCAGTTTAAAAATCCGAACACTTTTCTAAAGTTTGTTCATTTCAAATAATAAACAATTATATAGATCATATTTTCTGGCGCAAAAAAATGAGGTCCAGTAAACGCATTAATCGAGCAGCGCTACATTTTTTAATAATGTTAATTAATTTAAACTTAATAAAACAAATATGTAATAAAGTTAATTTTTTCATGATTGTTTTAAAATAGAAAATATCCTAGAAAGAAATACCTTACTTTCAATGATATAAAAAATATGATCTAATGTCGAGCATATTCGAAAAAGTATTTATTAATACTATTTATATATAAAAACAATTATTGTAATAATTTAGCATGATATGAATAAGCTTGTGGTTAAGACCTGTAGAGGTCTCTACCTTCGTATTTTCAAGCGCACATGCCTAAAGGTTTAATGCCTTAGTAAATATTACTTACATAATCAATGTGCTTTAAATAAATTTATAATTATAAAATCATATTTGTAAAATAAAAACGAATTCAAAATAATTTAAAGTATTACCTCCCAGGAGTATTATTATATGATCATCCAAGCATATTGAAAAAAAATCTTAATAAAAAATACACTAATAGTTGGAAGCCATCTATATTTAATAGGCCAGATTTAGATCAAGTAAAAGTTACTACAAACAAATTTATTATTTAACTACTTGCCTAGAAAATATCTTTGATAAGTTAATCCTGTGTATATATGATTATACATAGAAAATAAATGTTTTTTTCTTCCTAAAATATCTAATGTTTTTGAGGCAGAAAAAATCTTAATATAAATGCTCTTCAATAGAATTAAAAAAATAAACACTTTTATTCACATAAACACACTCAAAAATAAAAACAATATTCTTCAGGTTTTATTAATGTAAATGTGGGTGATTATGTTAAAAAATAGTAAAATTACAACAATCATTCATAAGTAAGATTTCCCCAAAAAATCATTTTAAAAAAATCTAAAATTTAATGTCTACTTTTTTAGCAATGATACAAGAAGATAGGCATTAGTTGCAAATTTATTTAAGTGATTTGTGAATAATTGCAGTAATGTTTCTATATGTGAGCACAAACTCCCATGCTTTTATTTATGTCGACTGATGAAATTTATATATATATATATATTTCTAGAAAAGAATAATAATAGAGGGACAATTGAAATCTTAACCTGGATTCCAAGGAGTTGAAAAAGACATAGAAGGAGTCCACATGTGAGAGAGATGTATGAAATAAGGAAGTGTGCTGGGATGACATGAAGAAATAGAGGCAAGAAATTGGAGAAGATGATTTAAATTTGAGAAGACCCTTATCCCACAGTGGATCGATAATTGTTGAAAAGAATGAAATATATATATATATATATATATATATGATATATATATATATATATATATATATATATATATATAACACGTTCACTAGAGGGAGCTTACCAATAGCCCCAATCAAGCTTTAATTTATAAGTGCCAGAAGAGAAAGAATTCAAAATTCAAAATCTCTACTGGAATATCCTCATCCCGACCAATTTTACTATCAATTTGAAAACCTGAATTTTTCAGACATGTAAATGTCTTCAAATTCAGCCTTAAAAGTCAGATAACTATATGGGTCTGAACTCAGTTCCGTTTCACCATATATTAATAGGCTCAGCAATATAACATAGTAAAAGCCATCAATGGTACACTTATAATAATTAATAAAACAAGACACAAATTGTGTAACTTGCTTTTAAGCTTGTACTAAAATGTTCACCAGAGGGAGCTTACCAATAGTCCCAATCAAGCTATAATATATAAGTGCTGAAAGAGAAAGAATTCAAAATCTCTATTGGAATATCCTCATCTCCAGACCAATTAGCTTAAGGCTCACCTCAGTGAGGAGCTAGTCTGGATTTGAAGACATTTATGCGTCTGAAAATATCAGGTTTTCAAATTGATGGTAACGTATTAGATAAGTGCTGATTTTTGAGTTTGGTATTTTAGATCTAGTGTCAGGAATCTTAGCTCCTTACCAGCGTGAGCCATAAGCTCAAAACCAATTGGTTTGGGGATGAGGACATTTCAATAAAGATTTTAAATTCTTTCTCTCTCGGTACTTATAAATTAAAGCTTGATTGGGGCTATTGGTAAGCTCCCTCTAATGAACATTTTAATACAAGTTTAAAAGCAAGTTACACAATTTGTGTCTTGTTTTATTAATTATTATATATATAATGCATTTATGTAAATAAAAACATATTTTTTAAAAACTTTTTTACTGAGAATTTTTAAATGTTTTTGTACATACAACATTTATCAAAATCAGTTTTCAATTAAACTTCTAATATAGAATTATAAGGAGTGTCATTATACATTTCTAACAACATTAGCATAAGTATTACATATAATTTTTTAAAAAAATTGTTTTTTTTTTACTAACGTTTTAACTGTTTGGAAAACTTTTCAAAAATGTAAAATCTTCAGGAATATATACTGCACAACGTGTTAAGTAAACAGAAATTGTGAAGTGGGCAAAAATTGAGTTACAAGATTTGTGACAGAATAAAAATAAAAAATAAATAAAATAAAAACATATAAAAAATCAATTGACTCTGAATTATAATCATATAAAGTATATGTTTTTAAAATATTAGGTTCTGTATATGTTTTTAAAATATTAGGTTTTTTTTTTTTTTTTGCGGGGAGGGGGTAGTTATTTTGTGAACTTTATTAAATATTATCTTCAATACTTTTCAAGAGAAAGAATGCATAAAATTTATCTATGTTGATGACATTAAAAAAATCCATCCTAAAAGTAGAAAAATCTTTTAATGAGGATATAATAAGATTGAAAGACTTTTCCTGGACATATAAATTGCAATAATAATATGCAAAAATGTGACCTTATGACATGTTATTTAGGCATAATCATAGACTGTAGCTTAATTTTTGTATGTCAACTTTTAAAAATTAATTCTAAGTTATCTTAGGAATACCCTCTCTGAAAAAATAATAAACCCTACAGAATTTTTAGTTCTAGTATGTTGTCCTGATAAATCATCATCATTACCATCATCATTTTCAAGGATTAGTGATGCAACCATTGTAAAATAAAGGTCTCTTCAAGTTCTATCCATCTACTACAATCTTTGGCATTTTTATCCACATCATAACACACTTCCTTATTTCATCCATCCATCTCATATCTGGTCATCTCTTGGGAATCTAGTTTATGATCTCAACTGGCCATTTGCTATCTCTTCTATTAAAGTGTCCAAATCAATTCCACTTGTCTTTTAATTCTTTCATTAATATCAGGATTATTTATTGTTCTCTCACACAGATAATTCATTTTTAATCTCTTCTTATAACTTCTAATATACATCTCTACACACTTTCTTGAGTGGTCAGAAGTCTCTGTATTTTAATACTGTTAAGTGATAAAGTTTCAGATCCATAAATAAGAACTGGTAAAAAAAAATACTTTTAATAGTAAGTTACATCTACCAAAAGTAGTAAACTAAGTGTAATTTTATGATTAATTTCATCCATTAAGTTTTCATCAGTAATAATAATCTAACCAAATACTGAATCTTCTTTAAGTGAAAGTATTTACAACATATTTCTAGATACACAAATAAATATTACCATAACAAATGTTATTACTGGTGTTACAATGTACACAAATATATCATCTTTCATTAGATATCAGAAGAGAAATTGTATTACTGGAAAATATATAAAAGGCTTTGAAAATATCAAAATTACCATTAACTCAGAATATAGATTTTATCTAAAATGACATAGCCATTTTAATGTGCACCCAGAAAACATTTCACACAATAAAAAAAATTAATTGACTTCTAGTGAAGTCTCAAGCAAAGTTTATTTTCTAGATCCAACAAAAATGCTGCTGGATTTAGTTTACCTAGATATTATTAAAATATCAATAACAACTTCAGGACCACTATGCTTTACTGTTTCAAAATAGAAATTAACTACTTCAGATTTTAGGAGGTTGTGAACAAATCCAAGTTAATAATTACATAATCAATAATTATTCAATCAAAGTACTTAATGCTAAAATTAAAGGACATTTCAAAGCCACTATTGAATCATTCTCCTAAGATTTCATTTTCATGCTTGTGAATAATTACTGGTTAAAACACTGTTTATAGCTATAAGACAAAGTGAAACATATTTATTATCAACTTAAATAATCCATTTGCTTTTTTCTTATAAGTTCTTTGTTTTAAACAAAAGCAAACCCAAATTTAATGAGTTCTTTTACCATATAAATATTTATTAATACAGATGGAAACATAATGGATGAAATTAATCATAGAATTAAACTTGGTTGGAGTGCTTTTGGTAGAAATAACTAGATTCTAAAAAGAAATATGCCTATGTGTTTTAAAAGAAAGGTTTTTATTAAATGTGTTTTACCAGTTCTTATTTATGGATTTGAGACTTGGACACTTAATAGAAGAGCAATACAGAGACTTTAGACCATTCAAAAAGTATGGAGAGATGCATGTTGGGAGTAACAAAAAGAGATTGAAAACACAATACATGGGTAAGAGAACAAACAGATGTTACTGACCTCATTGAAAACATTGAAAGACTGAAGTGTAGTTGGGCTGGACATATTGCTAGAAAAGATGATAATAGAAGGACAATTGAAAACTAAACTGGACTCCAAGAGATTGTAAAAGACCCCAAAAAACCCACATGTGAAATGGATGGATAAAATAAGCAAGGGTGCAGGAGTGATGTGATGAAGAGAAGTTAAAGATCAGAGAAGCTGGATTGAACTTGGAGAGACATTCATCCTGCAGTGGATTGATAATGCCTGATGATGATGATGATGATAAATATTTAAAATTAAATCAAATTCTTTTATTTCCTCACATTGTTCTGCTGACAAAAAGAAATGGTTATTCTACATTATGATGCTCAAATCATCAAAATAAACCACTGAAACATCACATACCACCATTTCCTATACTTATACACTCTGTTTCTACTGTCTTAATCTTGCGAATAATTATGAAACAATGCTTTATTTAATAATTTTATTTCTTTTATCTTATACAATTTATATCAAAAGTACAACAAATAAATTTCAATATTAACCAAAATGACTGAAAAAGCCCCAAAAAATCCCGTTAAAATTTTTAATCCACATATCACGACTATATTTAACTATTTTGAATTTAATTTATACTTATAAAATCAGAAAATTTAGTTTTTATTTAATTAAAAATCTGTTCAAAAAATTAATCAAGTATATAAGTAACATCTTTTTTGACAGCAGAAAATGTCAATATCTTAAAAAATGATTCGCAAATTTACAAAAAAATTAGAAAGCATGAACAGTTGAATGAATTACTTTACAAAGAGAAATCCAATATTTGGAAAAAAATATTCTCGAGTTAGTAAAACTTTTTTTAAAATATGATTTTTTTTCTACAGTACAGGCTTTTTCATACCTGCACTTATATATGTAATATATAGAGGGTTTAAACTCAGACTTTTACATTACCCTTAACTATCTATGTTATCTCATACCGCTGACACACTTGATCACGCACATGTAGAAAAAATAAATTATCACCAATAAAGTATTTTGTGCTAAACCAGCACTCGTCAGTTGATCCAGATTATCATCTCCACACATATATACATTCAGAGCTCAGCTTAATATGAGCTTTGATTGTATATATGCGTGGAGATGATAATCTGGACCAACTGATGAGTGCTGGTTTAGCACAAAATACTTATATTGGTGAATATTTATCTTTCCTACATGTCTGTGATCAAGTGTATCAGCGCTATGAGAAAGCATAGATGGTTGAGTGTTTTGAAAACTTTTTTATATGTGCTTGTCTTACATAATTAAGTAGTGGTAATCTGATTTTTAAGGAAATTTTACAAAAAAAAAATACTTTTGAACTAGAAAGAAAATAAATAAAATTATGATTGATAATAGGTAAGATAGATTCCTCTTCTAAATATATATGGACTTGGATTTTAACTAAAAATGAATATACTGCATTGATGAGATAAGACACACATCTTTGACGACATTGGTACATTCTTCTATTCTTATAATGTGATATTTGTATTTCTATGAAATAGCTTTTTTATGAGGACAAAATAAGATCCAATATCTTGCAATGATATTTAAAATATGTGAAATGAGATAGTAAAAAGGGTTGTATTTGCTGTACGTTAAAAATAGGGCATACAGTTTTTAATGATCATTAACTTTAAACCGATAAAACAATCATTTTAATAAACAGATGATTGCAGGGTAAATTTATTATAATAGCTATAACTGGAGGGAGAATAGAAGAAAATACAGTATTCATCAGTTTTTCATTCTTTTATCATTTATTAACAAAAGATGAATGAATTTGGCAATTCTAGTTAAATATATCCATTTATCAACCCATGTTGAATGGGGTGGCTGATGTCTGTTGAAAAAACTTCAGTTTTGTTTTATCAGTTGATTTATTAATATTTATTTATTCATGTTCGCCTTATTCATAATTGTAATTTACTTTGTGTGGGTGTAATATTTATTTATTTATATACAAGTAATCATACTATAATAAAGTACTAAAAACTTTGAAACTATTGAAACGGAAGTCAATCTCCAATAGTATGCTATTTCTTATATATTATAAAACTCCGTGCACTCTCCAGCCAGTAAGAATTTAAAAAACTTAAGTGAATCACTTAAGTTTAGAGTGTTCATTCTATATACACCAAGTTTACAGCCCATGCTTAAATCAGGGCTTGAGTCTATTGTGATTCTGATGTTATAATCAAATATTCAATCGTACAAATCTATTTAATCCATCACAGGAGAAAGACAGTGTCTCATTTTTAACCATCTATGATTAGACAAACATGACTTATAAATATAAACCTATTATTATAAAGCTGAAAACTTTGAAATTATTCAAACGGAAGTCAATATCTGATAAGGCACTATTTCTTAAATATTATAAATTTCCCACACTCTCCTGAACACTCAACTGCCGGTAAGAATTTAAGTGAATCCCTTAAGTTTAGACCATACATTCTATATACACCAACTCTTACAGACTAGGCTTAGATCAGGGCTTGAGTCTATTGGGTGCCTGATGTTATAATCAAATATTCAATTGTACAAATCTATTTAAGCTATGACAATGAAAAAGTTAATTGTCTCATTTTTAACTACCTACAATTAGACAAACGTGACTTATAAATATAAACTTATTATTATTAAAAGTGCTGAAAATTTGACATTATTCAAATAATGTCAATCCCCAATAATGCACTATTTCTTGAATATTATAACTCTCTGCACACTCTCCCGCTGGTAAGAATTTAAACTAATTAAGTGAATCACTTAAATTTCGAGCATATATTCTATATACACCAACTCTTACAGACCATGTATTATTGGAGATTGATTTACATTTAAATAATTTCAATGTTTTCAGCACTTTATAATAATAGGTTTACATTTGTAAATCATGTTTATCTAAACATATGTGGTTAAAAATGAGACACTGTCTTCCACCTGCGATGGATTAAATAGATTTGTACAATTGAATATTTGATTATAACATCAGGCACACAATAGACTCAAGCCATGATTTAAGCATGGTCTGTAAGAGTTGGTGTATATAGAATGTATGCTCTAAACTTAAGTGATTCAAAAATTTTAAAATTGGAGAGTGGGGGGATTTACAATATTTATGAAATAGCGCATTATTGGAGATTGACTTCCATTTGAATAATTTATGCACAAGTAAGCTCTGTAAATTCTTAAAAAAATGCAGATATTTGTAATAAAATATATTGAACATTTATTGATATCATTTTGTACCAAAAGGCAAATCTGATATGCCCAATCTGATCACTTTTCAATTTTTAATATAATTTTGTATATATGTCTTTTCTTTAAAATTATCATTCAATTTCTTTTTTCCTACCTTCTCAATATTATGTACTATTCTTTCAACATATCTTTAATAATTATTCAGCCTCTAAATACATTTCCAATCCTGCTCTTCTCTTCATAATTTCTCCTTCCAAAAATACTATTTTTCATTTGGTTTTTAAAACACTGAGCATTTTCTGATCTCATAATTCTCACAATTTTCCTTCGTCTAAAAATATGTAAAGTAATATTTCAAAGCCAGTGCAATTCATAATCTAAATCTGAATATATATATTATCTGTTGTCACAACATGTTTCTCAATTATTTAGAAGCTCAAAGCTGCTTTATAATTTCTTTCCAATGCTAACGATTTTTTTGGAGTTCATTTCTATTCCAAACTTTCAGACAACTTTGTCAAGACTATATAACATTTTATTGAGGCTTTCTTCACTACTTGCAGATACTGCTATATAATCTCAAAATGTAATATAATTAAATCTTCCATTATAGGATATATTTTTTGCCTCGTCAGAATAACTTTTACTGAACAATTCATCTAAATTAATTTAAATTAATTAAAAGATAAATAAGATCTCCACTTTATGACATCTTAATACATTACATTAACGATTATTTTCTATAAAGTTATCTTATATCAGTTCACATGTTTACCAATTTTTATATAAAACTTCTAAAAAGTCTTATATATATATGATAAACAAAAATGCAAGTTAAAAAACTTGCTAACGCTTGTATTTATGTCCACAGATATATATATATATATATGCTATACTTTTTTAAATCTATCCAACAATGTAATCTTATTTACATTATGATCAATAAAATAAATATTTGTTGTTTTTTCTCTCTAAATGCCTTGCTAAAACAAGACTTATTATGTTGCCTTTTCTAATTCTAAATTGTCATCCATGCATAAAACATGTCATATTGATGTGAAATGTATCTATTTAAGACTGATAACAACAATTTCACTGCATGGGAATCCTTTATTAGAAATTTAGGCAAAAAACAAATGAAATAATATTGCACTACACGCAATAATCACACACATAAAAATATGTAAGCATAGGTGATAAAAATATTTTTTTTTATTTCTCTCATTTAAATCCACTCAGTATTTTATTGGATATTGCCTTTTAACAAGAAAGAGCACTGAATTTGAATAAATACATTCAGAAGTGATTTTTTTAACATTCCAAGCATAAATTGTAGGAGATCCAAACAATCTAAACAAATATGAATACAATGTTTTTTATTGATGAAGAACAATAGTTAGAAATTCGGTCTAGAAGTATAGATAAGCAATAGTAACTATCTCTATTACTTATTTAACCTTAAAACAGAAGACTTTCTAGATCTAGCATAAAATATTATTCAAAAATTAGTTTTAACAACAGAAGTACACCTTGTTTACTGAAAGTCAATCAAACACTTTTTTCCAAGGCAAGTAAACAAAACGTTAAAATACTTACCTGCATGTAAATTATCATACATGTTTCTATTTTATATCCAACAATACATTGAGAAATGTCACTCAAAGTAAATACAATTAAAGAGTTGTAAATAGATTCAGACATACACGACCACCTCTGTATATATCAGATTCACAAAATGAAACTTAAGTATTTCTCATTTAATACATTATAAAAAGGAACAAAACATAGATTATCCAGTTAATGCTCATTTAAAGCACCACAGTCGTAATTTAAAAACTTGATTTCTAATTAAAATCATTAAGATTTTTTGTGAAATAATTTGTACATACTACCTTTCAAAATTTATATTTTAAAAAGCATATAAAGTAAAAAAAAAAAAACATCAACTAGTTATTTGATTATCTATGTACTTTTCTCTAATCATTTGTTTTGATAAATGTATATAATAAATAAGGATCTACGGCGTTACTTATACTTACTAAATATAATCCTTTAAAAACAGTTTTTATATCTTTTAAGAAAGACTGAATCCTTTCGTCTCTAACATGGCCATCTAAACAGTTGCACATCTTGTAATAACATTTGTGAAATCATTTGTCCAAACCTTTCTATCGGCTTAAATCTTCCTAGTGAACAATCATACAAATAAATAATATCCTTACATCTATCTATCTATCTATCTATCTATCTATCTATCTATCTATCTATCTATCTATCTATCTATCTATCTATCTATCTATCTATCTATCTATCTATCTATCTATCTATCTATCTATCTATCTATCTCTGTCCGTTCGTCTATCTATCTATCTATCTATCTATCTATCTATCTATCTATCTATCTATCTATCTATCTATCTATCTATCTATCTATCTATCTATCTATCTATCTATCTATCTATCTATCTATCTATCTATCTATCTATCTATCTATCTATCTATCTATCTATCTATCATTATGTCTAATAAGGCAAATTGGAGTTCATATTATAAATTTTAATATATAAGTATTAAAATTTATTAACATCAATGTTGTGTGTATATATATATATATATATATATATAAAAAAAAAAAAAAAAAAAAAAAAAAACCTATTTAAACATTTGGTAATGAATTCAGTTAACAATTAAATAAGAGAAAATAATATTTGACAATCAAATTTTCATCTAGGAAATTTAAAGTCAGTTAACCGATGTCCATGTACATAGTAGAGTGAGTGAATACAATTTATTTTTAATTGACAAGTAAGTTCTAGTCATGAGTAGCAATCAAATTGAGCCTACATAAAAATAAGTTTCCATGCAGATCCAATTATATTTCTTGATTGTTATCCTCTCTCCACCTAATTATTCATTACATTAACAAATAAATAATTAGCTTGGTTTAGATGAGGAATGACAAACACAAAATTATTATCAACAAATAATAACTTTCATGAAAGAATAGTGTTATATAATAATAATAAAAATATTTTTTTAAATGCTTACAATTAAGAAACATATGATGGTCATGCATGAGAGTGAAAAAAATTTTTTTACTTACAATATCTTTGACGATAACTACATAAAAGTCAGTTGATCTACACATGTACATTTTGATAAATAAATGTGAGAACATAGCCATTAATCATTGAATTATAATGTTTCTGACAATACAGGATTTTAGCTTCTTTTGGTTTCTTCTGAGGTAGTCTTTTTATGAGACTTTTCAATGCAGTTTTCTTCTGAGCATTTAAAATAAGTAGATTGGCATGTTAATTATAGAAATGTGTTTCCATGGAATAATAACTTTAGATGATTAGCTTTTTCCCTTTAACAGTTAAAGTGAAAGGCTGAAATCTTCTCGCATACATATTTAAAATGCTTATATAACAGCCAATAAGATGTAATGATGACTGTATAGGTAGCTTTCAAGTAAATGTTAGAGATTTATTCAACTTTCAACAATAATAAATAGATTGGTAGAATTAAAATTAAATTTTAAGATATATTGTCTGTCTACAGCTCTATATTCAGCTATATTACTGGAAAGATTGGGGAAAGCATCCTGGAGGATTTTCTACTCCATAAAATGCATGATATAAACTGAATTTTTTTTTACAAAATTTCATTGACTTCTCGACAGTAAGCAATATCATGGTGGCATGCACTACAATTTTTTCCTGACTTCTTGAAAAGAAGATGAGTTTTGAAAGCTTCTGTTGTTTTAAAAAAAATCTTTAATTTAAAAAAAAATATAATAATAACAAATTTTATCTAATATTTTAAAAACACTTTGAAAATATATTCCATATACATGTCTTTAATATTTTGTTATACATAGCAACAAAAAATATTTGCATTAAAGCAACCACTATAAATTCTGACATAAGGGTTACAACATATATATATATATATAATGGTGATTAACTATTATACACAACCTCCAATTTGCACAAATATTTTTGCTTAATTACATAAGTCTCTTTAACTGCTCTTTTTTTTCCTCATATGTCATAGCATCAGCCAGGAAGCGAACCCGCTATCTTGGGACAACTACTTGTAAAGCAGCTGTTGCTGACCTCTCAACCACCAATGCTTGACTAACTGCTCTTCACTTTAAAAAAATATGAAAAAGCAAAGGACTCATCAAGTCAAATCCCAAGATACTTGAACTTTAACATTAACAGCTAGCTCATTAATTAGATACATTTTGTTTCTATTTAAAAAAGTTGTCTCCTTAACATTTTCAAGATCAAAATTAAATTTATATCTATATGTATTTTTCTGAACCAAGATAACTGTAGCTGTCTAAATCATTATTATTTTTATTTTTTATATAATAATTGATGCTCCTTTAATCTTTTCTCTATATTGCATCTTCATTTACCTATATATGATAATATGCATCTACAAAAAATAAAAATAAAAATTATTTAGTAACAGCTTCAGTTTTCTTGGAACATGAAAGGACACACAAATATAAATTTGATTTTGATTAAAATATTAATATTCTTCATAAAAAAAATAAGATGATAATTTTCATAAATAGAAATAAAATGTATATAATTATTTAACAAGTTGCTAATGTTAAAATTCAGGAATTTTAAAATTTGACTTGATGATGTATGCTTCCATTATATTTTTTAAATTAAAAGGCAGTTGAAAAGGGTTAAGTAATTAACTGAAAGTACTTCTGCAAATAGTACAATTGTGTGTAATGGTTTGTCATCATTTTATTTATTATTTTTTATTATTATTACAATATTTATTAAAGACAAATATTTTCTTTGAATTATTCACAAACCCATATATATAAAAATGGATATATAGAATCATGGGTTCATGAATACCTTCATGAATATTTCTATGTTAAATTCATTAAAACCATTATGTTACTATATATATATATATATATATATATATATATTGTGCCCTTGTCTGTAGGTCATAATAAGGTAGAAAGGTCAATTACTAAAAAATTTTAAATTTTAAGTTATATTTGTATGATATATAAATAATAGTAGGATAATTAAATTTTATAGTACAATTTAAAGCTGAAAATACCTGGTATATAACAGTGTAATAAATTATTTTAAAAGAAAACAGTTAAATAAAGCTTAATTATATCCTTGCTTATGGTTGTAAAAGCTGGCCATATAAAATAATACAGCTATAAATAGTTAAAAGTATATTAATAATTTGAGTATAATATTTTAAAACTAATAAATTAAATAAATGCTATATGCAATGTATAATTGTATTTAATAGTCAAAATTAATAGAGTATATTTTAAAATAAACTTTAGGATGGTGAGAATTGTATTTAGTTCTACAAGTTTAAATTATTTTCCAAATTTTTTATAAAATATATCAGTTTTGGTAATTTAGACCGAGACGTAAATAAAAAATCATTTGATAAAGTTAGTAAACACGTGACTGTATATTATATACCTTCACACACACGCTTGTTAGAATAATAATAAAGTTTGTGAATTTGAAACTAAATATAATTGCCATCGATCATTAAAGTACAAGTTGAAATATTAAATATTGTTTTAATAATTGTTTTTAAAGTTTAAATAATTTTGATAAAACTAAAATTGAATTTAAAAATACTAGTCTAAATAATATTTTGAGACATTACGTCATCAATTCTTCAATTTTAAAAGTCTAATCTGTTATATAACTAAATGTGTAAATTTGTTCGCGCTAAAAAAGTCATTAACCAATCAACAGAGGTAAATTAGCAGACAAAATATAAGAATTATACAAAGCGGGGGGAGAAGTAATGTGAAAGTGAAAGAGAAAGTAACATATTTTTTTAGCTGATAACACCGTAGCTGGAAAAGTGATATAAATTTAAAATTTCGTATTTATTTTAAAAGTTCTTCTGTAACATATAATATATTTTGACTGCCTCGACATGAATTGCTAATTTTAAAAGTTATCTTACCAGGGAATTTTATTCGAATTTAACCAAAAGCCTACAGTAAGATGGAAGTACAAGGAAAATTACCTAAAAATATTGCTAAAGGAAAAATATTTGGAAAGTATCTTAATACAGCTTTATTTATGCTCAACCAGAAACTTATTAGTATTATAATTCAGAGAAATATAATTGGGACGCTATGTGAGAATTTAAAAGAGAAGTTACTTGCCGTCAGGAAAAAATTATGACGCACAATTTATAAGGCTACTTTGAAGTTATTTTATTCTTCTCTATGGAAAAATTTAATATGCGTTTTTATTATAAAGAAAAATTATGTAAATGTATAATGAAGAAAGAGTATTTATCTTTTAAAAGAGACATTATAAAAATATAGTTCCAGAATTTTAAAGTAAAGAAAAGTTAAAGAATAATATGAAAGTGCTATGATGTATTTTATGGAAAGGAGCCGAAAACTTTATCTAATTAAGAAAATATTATAAAGTATTCAATGGAAGAAATGTTTGATCTGAAAAATATAAAATTAAATTACTTAATGAAAATGGATCCAGGAAAACAGAAAAATTTACTGAATATTTAAATAAAAGTACCCTAAAGATGCATCGGGAAAGTCGCGCGGGAAAATACTAGCAGACAAGATTAGAAGCGAATATCATGAATTAATAATTGTATACAATATTGTGAAAACCAAGGATTGTTGTCTATGAAGATTTATCAAACAGAGTAATAATTGTTTTGCCTTAAAATAGAACCTTAAGTGACTGAAGAAAAAATAAAATAATATTTTTTTTAGCTTTAATATGAACGGTTCAAGAAAGTTTGATGAAGAAGTATCGTAAATATAATTTAAATATTTTTTACTAATTTATTTTAAAAATATAAAATGCTATGTGAGATTAGGGAAAACATATAAACATAAATTTAGTAATATTGAAAAAATTAAATATAATAGCTTAATAGAATGATAGAAATATTGTTTTAAAAATAAAGAGTATGTATGGAAATCATATATCTACAAGAATCAATGGGATGGTGAAGCCTACAGAACACGATCGAGAAGATAAAGATCGTTTTGGTAATTTTGATATTTATTTATAATGCATAATGTATTTTTTTATAGATCGTCTATTGATTAAGAATGATGTGTGAAAGTTTAAATTCTATGTACACATTTTATACAACATTTACAACATATTATGAGATAGGAGTAATTTTAAATATGCATGCAATAAGTTATTTAAAGTATAATTAATAATATAATATAACAGAACAATTGTGTGATTCTTTTGAACTTTCATGTAATAAAGTATTCAGATATTTTAAAATAGTTTGTATATGATAAATATACGAGAAAAGTAGTAAAAGATTTTCTTAAAGAACAGCGGTATAGTTTTTGAAATAAAATGAATTTTATTATTGTTAGAAATGCAGATAGGAATTTGTCGATGTACTGTATAGAAAAATCATGAGAAATAAGATCGGATAGTGACTTGGTAGTACTGGAGGAGAGGAAACCAAGATGATGTTTTGTTAAGAAATAGGAAAAATAAAGTATTTGGATCATAGTTAGTTTGTGTGATTTCAGTATAGCTAACTAAGCCCTATCACTGAACACATATATTTTTGGACAGTGTTTTTGCGTATTTTTAAACTTTTTGATGTTATATAAAGCTGAAGAAATAGCTTTAGCATCACTCCTATAATAGAGGTTGGTAGACAGACAAAGGTCACTCCTCTATAGTGTCTTTAAATTCACTGTGCCATTATTGTCAAGGTTTATGACGGATAATATTCTAGTTATATTTTTGATCCTAGGCATCTATCTTCGCTATCCTTGTTTCGTGAATCTGCATCGTCAGAAAGATATTTTCAAAGAAATAATGAATAAAATAGAATTGCAGAGATGTTATCATTTATGTAAGAATAATTTATTTGCTGGAATGTTTAGAATTGTGTAATTTTAAAAGTGAAAGTACAAAATATCATAAAGAGAGAAAGAATCATATAATACAGTTTATAAATTAATTCGGAAACGAATATAAGATTTTAAAGAGAAATCTAAACAAAGTTTTTTATTTTAAAAGTGATAATGAAATTTTAATGTTTAAAATAATATTTAGAAAATAAATATTGCATATTTATTAAGAAAATAATTCAATAGTGTGTAATAAACATATACTTGTGCATGGTATGTTAATGGTTGTAAGTATATCATCCGAAGTAAGGCTTTAATGAGTATATTAGATTAATAAACATCGGATAATGAACTATAAAACTTAATACCAAATGTAGAAGAATGTCTTTGAATTTATGGGATTCCATACTACTAATATAAAACTAGAATTTTATTATTTTTGTAGAATGTTTACTACGAATGTAATTTGTAAAATTAAAAAATATAATTTTTAAATAGTAGGGATACAAAGTGTTAATGATAATTATATAATAAACACATTTTGTAACAAGCGAACCATAATAAGAAATCCAATAATAATAATACTGTATTTTCTTAAGCATTTAAAAGATAAGAGTTAACTAGAAAAAATAAGTAGAAGTTTGATTTTCATTTTTATAAACTAGTAAAATAATTTTGTGATAGGAGAGTAAGGATATCCAATGTACATAATGTAAAATATTGTTATTTGTTTATGTTATTAATAAACTTTGTTGTAAATTTATTTTAAAGCTTTGTGTCTTCGTTGTTATTTCTCCACATGGATGCATGATATCACAATACATTTATAATTGAAACAGACATATAGTTTTTGCACAAAAAGGTAAACATAAAAGTGTTATAATAATTTTTGAGAATTTATTGGTATATTAAAAATTTAAAAGATCATAATTATATCATTTATTGGTCATAAGTTGGTTGCCACAATATTACATTAAATTATATGCTAATGTTGCCACACGTATTCTGTAGTCAGATTATTAAAATACTACCACGTACGTAATTATTTATTTCATTTAGGAAGTAATAAGATTATATTATACCATTGTTGTTATTATTATTATTTATTATTGTTAGTTACTGCGTAGTGAATTATGACATAAAATTCCCTTTTCATAGTTTACTACCGTAATTTTAAATCAGTTAGAGTACAATTTATGAACCTGAGATTTATGTCATTTTATTTATTTTATTTATTTCCTTTCATTTTTATTTAATTGAGCTAGATTCTTATTAGAAAGAATATTAAGACATGATTATTATTTTAATCGTAGTGAAAAGAGCTTAGAAAGTCGTAAGAATACTATGAGTTAGTTATTTAATATAGTAAAAAGGGGAATAGTGTTCTTATGCCATTGAGATAGTATCATGTGGATAATATCTCAATGTAGTCTATCTCGTTCCCCGTGTCGTCACTCCATGTCTCATGAAAATAGTAAATATTTGTTAATTCATTTTAAAAATATAACCGTATTTGTATTTTAAAAATTAGAGTTAGTAATCATTTTAATTAATGCTGGATATTTCATTTATTTATTTGTTAGACTGAGCTAGAACCCGTAAAATTTAAATATATTATAAATTTTGGAGAGGACGGATCGAGAGTGGTGGGGGGAGAGGTTAGAATATATATATAAAATGTCCCATAACTATATTATTCCAGCCATACCCCCCCCTTAAATAAAGAAGCTTCAATTTTTAGCATTTCACTGAAAAGCAAATCCTTTCCAAGGTTATGTGCAATGATCTAATATATATTAATACTCAAGCACATTGCAAAGAAACAAACATGTTTAATTTTAAATGTTTTAAATTAAACATGTTGGTTTATTACTTGCAATGCAAGATCATTGCTTTCTTAGATTTACACTTCTCATTTAAATTAGCCTGAGTTTTAATATTTATTAGATCATAACATTGACAACAATTTTATTTTCACTATGTATCTGAGCTTTATTTATTTAAATAGGAAGTTGAAATAATATATCTATATGGCATTTCAAATATTTTATATTAAGTTTAACTTGTGTTATGCACTGTTTCTGTAACCAGTATATATATAAATAAACATAAGCATGTATTATCATTATAACTATATTAAAACAATATTTTAGTTATATGTCTTATTTTGTTTAACTATAATTTAATTTGTAAGAGTTAATATGCTTGACACATATAGTAAAATTAAAAATATTTAATAATTATTCCTCAAGTTTAAGTGGTTTCAGAGATTCTGTCTTTATATTCATAGCCTTTAACTATAATAATTTATCCAAATCTATGCAAGTTCGTTCAGATAGTCCATCTTTTTGAAATGGAAAAGCATGTATCTTTTCTGTTTATTGCATTTATATCTCTTGCTATAAACCCTGCCTCCTTAATTTTCCTCTTGATATCATTCCTTATTATAAACAGAGCAAAACTCTCCATACAGTATTGCCATCTGTGCTAAACAGGGTAATCAATGGATGCCAGAAGGCTTGTGCATAAAATCCCTATCTAATGCCTACTCATCCAATATCCCCAGACTAGTTTCTGGCTTGTGGCCTTCGTCAGTGAGGAGCTTTGGATCTGAGAGCACTGCATCTAGATCTTAGGATCTAATGCAACCCTCTAGCAACCACCTTTTATCTCTACTTAACTACAAAACTATGAGAATGAAATTGAAAACACAAAAAATATTTTCAATCTAAGCTCAATAGCTTATATAGTCATATGGGTCTGAATTCAGTTCAGCACCCATACATTTTGGTGTCTTTGGCTCTTTTACAACCATAGCCACCACTATCCTATTAGGCAGGATTGGTGTTAAACCATTAAGCATCACATGATCACATTTCCTATACTAGCACATTAATTGTTGATAAACAGAGCAAAACTCTCCATACAGTATTGCCATCTGTGCTAAACAGAGTAATCAATGGATGCCAGAAGGCTTGTGCATAAAATCCCTATCTAATGCCTACTCATCCAATATCCCCAGACTAGTTTCTGGCTTGTGGCCTTCGTCAGTGAGGAGCTTTGGATCTGAGAGCACTGCATCTAGATCTTAGGATCTAATGCAACCCTCTAGCAACCACCTTTTATCTCTACTTAACTACAAAACTATGAGAATGAAATTGAAAACACAAAAAATATTTTCAATCTAAGCTCAATAGCTTATATAGTCATATGGGTCTGAACTCAGTTCAGCACCCATACATTTTGGTGTCTTTGGCTCTTTTACAACCATAGCCACCACTATCCTATTAGGCAGGATTGGTGTTAAACCATTAAGCATCACATGATCACATTTCCTATACTAGCACATTAATTGTTGATAAACAGAGCAAAACTCTCCATACAGTATTGCCATCTGTGCTAAACAGAGTAATCAATGGATGCCAGAAGGCTTGTGCATAAAATCCCTATCTAATGCCTACTCATCCAATATCCCCAGACTAGTTTCTGGCTTGTGGCCTTCGTCAGTGAGGAGCTTTGGATCTGAGAGCACTGCATCTAGATCTTAGGATCTAATGCAACCCTCTAGCAACCACCTTTTATCTCTACTTAACTACAAAACTATGAGAATGAAATTGAAAACACAAAAAATATTTTCAATCTAAGCTCAATAGCTTATATAGTCATATGGGTCTGAACTCAGTTCAGCACCCATACATTTTGGTGTCTTTGGCTCTTTTACAACCATAGCCACCACTATCCTATTAGGCAGGATTGGTGTTAAACCATTAAGCATCACATGATCACATTTCCTATACTAGCACATTAATTGTTGATAAACAGAGCAAAACTCTCCATACAGTATTGCCATCTGTGCTAAACAGAGTAATCAATGGATGCCAGAAGGCTTGTGCATAAAATCCCTATCTAATGCCTACTCATCCAATATCCCCAGACTAGTTTCTGGCTTGTGGCCTTCGTCAGTGAGGAGCTTTGGATCTGAGAGCACTGCATCTAGATCTTAGGATCTAATGCAACCCTCTAGCAACCACCTTTTATCTCTACTTAACTACAAAACTATGAGAATGAAATTGAAAACACAAAAAATATTTTCAATCTAAGCTCAATAGCTTATATAGTCATATGGGTCTGAACTCAGTTCAGCACCCATACATTTTGGTGTCTTTGGCTCTTTTACAACCATAGCCACCACTATCCTATTAGGCAGGATTGGTGTTAAACCATTAAGCATCACATGATCACATTTCCTATACTAGCACATTAATTGTTGATAAACAGAGCAAAACTCTCCATACAGTATTGCCATCTGTGCTAAACAGAGTAATCAATGGATGCCAGAAGGCTTGTGCATAAAATCCCTATCTAATGCCTACTCATCCAATATCCCCAGACTAGTTTCTGGCTTGTGGCCTTCGTCAGTGAGGAGCTTTGGATCTGAGAGCACTGCATCTAGATCTTAGGATCTAATGCAACCCTCTAGCAACCACCTTTTATCTCTACTTAACTACAAAACTATGAGAATGAAATTGAAAACACAAAAAATATTTTCAATCTAAGCTCAATAGCTTATATAGTCATATGGGTCTGAACTCAGTTCAGCACCCATACATTTTGGTGTCTTTGGCTCTTTTACAACCATAGCCACCACTATCCTATTAGGCAGGATTGGTGTTAAACCATTAAGCATCACATGATCACATTTCCTATACTAGCACATTAATTGTTGATAAACAGAGCAAAACTCTTCATACAGTATTGCCATCTGTGCTAAACAGGGTTTATCAACAATTAATGTGGTAGTATAGGAAATGTGATCATGTGATGCTTAATGGTTTAATTCCTTATTATAGTTGAAGGCTATGAATATAAAGAAAGAATCTCTGAAAGCACTTAGCTGTGAGGAATAACTATTAAACTATGAGGAAAAATTATTAAAGAATTTTGATTTCACTATATGCGTCAAACATATTAACTCTTACATGTTTATTAATGGTGAAGGAAATTTGAAATTATAATTTGATTTGTATTTTTCTGATCTGAAAAACAATTTATTCTTCTATTATTTTTCTTCTATCTTACTAATTTCTTTCTTCAAACCCACTTTTTTTCTTATAATAATAGTTGATTGGAATTGATTTAATTATTTTATCTGATTACATTTAATAATTGCAAGTATATTGATCTTTAATTAAAATATAAATGATACATCAGAAATAAAAATGTTATATTGCTTATAACACTTCTTTCTTATACACTTTAATGCAACAAATTTTCTTTAAAACTTCTTTATTTTCCTTACAATTTCGACTGTCCATCAGTCTTCATCAGAGCTACAAGATTTGAATAAAAATGTTATAATAATTTATAGCCCAATATAAGATTAGTAATAACCTGCAAGTAGTTCAACAGGTAATGAAATGTCATTTATTAGCGATCTGATATGATACCAAAATGGAATTAATATATTTAAGATTGGAAAATTTGGATAAATATTATGTATATTTGCTTTACAAATTATGAATGTCATTGGGATTTTAAAATGGTCTCTTCAATTTGAACATCATTTTAAAACAATATAAAAACAGGCTTGTTTGCATGTGGCTCATAATTGATTATTTTCTCTTGTTTAAAAATTTGCTAGATTTATATAAGTATGATCTTTTTTCATACTTTTACTGACCATAATCTGATTATCTTATAAAAAAATATATTAATGAATGTGTAAATGATACCAAATAACCAGTAAACCCATACAGATGTTAATTAAAACACAAGGTACAATTGTGTGGAACAGTTCAATTTATACAGTAAATACAAGCTGAAGTGAATTTCTATTTTTTATATATACATTTTTTTTTTACTTTAGTTGCTTTAATTAAAATTCAACTAATCAATAATATAAAGCGAAGTTTGTTATCGGCGTCAAAGCTGTGAGTGGAGGGAGTTTGACAGTGGTAAATGAAAATGTAACAGCTAAATATAAATTACAATAAAAGTTAAAATCGTTTATACATTAGTATGATGGTCTAAACAGTTTTAAAACTTACAAAGCAAATGTTCTACTGCCAGAGTTTCATTTAGCTGCCATAACGTCCTTTAATGATCTCTTATTTTTGAAATTTGAAGTTTAAGCTTTGATTCTTCATTTCAATTAAGAGATTCATTTCAAAAATAGCACAGTAAATTTCGAGAGATCCAGGATAGATTTCAGCAATTGGCAAAATTTCTTTTTCTTCCTTTTTAGTCATCAATAATAAAAGTTCATGCTAGATTGAATAAAACTTCTCATATAAGATTACTTTAGCTTGAAAAGCTGATCTTTAGTTTATTACAATTCATAAACATAGTGCTATATAAAATAAATGTGTCATTTACATATGTTTAGTCTCATTTAAAATGACGTATTGTAAATTCTAGAAAATTTTGCTGGCGTCATTCATTCAGATATAGTAAAAAGTAATTTAAAGTGATTGGTTTATCTTCATGCTTTCATTTTCAATACTTAAGATTTGCCCATACTTAAGCATTTGGGTTGAAAGAATAGGTCATTCATTCTATTCTTTTGCAAAGACTTTATCTTGTGTTGGAAGTGAAAGTATTCATTTATTATTAAGATTCATAAAGCCATGTGAGTTAGCTTGAAAAGCTGATCTTTAGTTTATAACTTGTTCTTGTTTTTAATACCTTTGATCATATCGTTCTGTCTTTGATAATATTTTTATAATACCTGCCATATCTTATTTTTGACATCTTTATGACTGGATTTTATTTCAATTAGAAGAATTTTAAAAACACTTTCATTCTTTAATTGATTGAACTTACACAACATTGTAATTATTAAATTGACTGACTTCTTCCATTATTTTTGAATTTCATATGAAAACAGTCACAATATTTTTAACTTATGCCTAATTTAATAATTTAAAATCTATTACTTAATTGAATTGTTTGCAATACATTCTCTACATTTTTTTTAATGTATCAAAGCATCAGCCAGAAAGCGAACCCCAGGACAACTGCTTGTAAGGCAGTGTGCTAACCACCCAGCCACCAATGCTTGACTACATTTTCTACATTGTTTGATAAGAGAGCATAATTTTCAACTTTACTTTAGTTAGGTATAATTGCTTGGAAACATGAGTTAAGAAAAGCTTTAAACTTTTTACTTGAAAGTGAGGATGGGATTTTTATATCCTAATCTGCTAAGCATGCTTTTAATATTTTATAAGTACCAAATCTAAAAACACTTCTATTATATTATTTAATATCATTTTACAATATGTAATTTTAATATTTGAATATACTTATTATTATTCTAAATCATTGTTCTATATTATATAATAATATTTAAGGACCTCTGAATGGTTTAGTAATATTAGTATCTCTCACAATTCTGAAAACCTGCTTATAATCATGTGGAAAACAACATGATCAACACTGCGATGATTAAAACATTATTCATTTTAATATATATATATATTGTACCCTTTTCATTAGGGCTGAATGTGCTAAAAATCCATTTTTTTTTTAAAAAAAATAAATTAGGAGAAGTATAGGTATTCTACCTGTAGTAATCATATCTAAACAGACTTTAAACCTAGTAAAATAAACACATAGAAAGCTAGAAAATATTTAAAGCTGTTTTAAATGTTAAAACTTTAAAAGAAAGCAGAATAAGTTAATATTGTATGGTTGGAATAAATAGTGTTGGTTATACTGGAAAAACGTATATTTAATATCTTGTTAAATAAACTTAAAAAACACTAATTTTAATAACCAAAACACACAGGCTTATTATATACCTGTCTATATATGTAATATATAGGGTATATGAGTGAGACTTTCACATGACTCACCACTCTCCACACTATCTCATAACATTGATACACTTGAACACATATATGTTGAAAAGATAAATAATCACCAATATACATATTTCATGCTAAACCAACAATCATCAGTTGGTCCAGATTACCATCTCTGCACATATATGCTATAAGTGCTCAGATATATATTAAGATAGCCAAACCTCAGACTTTAATGGACAGGCTTCAGTCTACTCCACACTCCAACTCTTCAACTGTCCATCCAACTGAAAATCTGATGATGGAATGCTCGAAGGCCACCCTGAGGCCAAGATTCTTGTCCCACCTATGTTGACCTAAGGTGTAATATAAATAAATAAGTTATTAAATTTATCTTCTAAAAATTATGTTTAAATTGTGTAAAATTTCTTTATTAGAGTTTTGATTCTATGGTGTATTAAATGTTTTAATTTTTAGTAAATGTTATAAAAATGTCAAAATTATTATTCTAAATTTTCATTACTATACTTAATATTTTTTTTTACAGTGTATTATTATTTTGTAATTAAATGTTCATTTGGTTTTATTTCAGAGAGTAAATTTGAAAAATTGCAACATTTGTTTGGAATGAACAGGTCACATGACTGATATTATATGTGTGTTTGTGTGATGTTTGCAAGGTTTTAGAGAAAGTTTTTAGTTACTTTTCAAAATTATTGATAGAATTTAAACATTTTATACATGATAGAATAAATCTAACATAAATATTATTTAATTTTTAAAGATATTCTAATGTAACAAATATATGTTAAAAAATGCTACATTTGAACAAAGTATTTTTTTTATAATTTCATAAGTTAGAAAGAATTAATAAAATGTATACTTTTAAATATTTTTGTTTGCGTATAGAATAAATTACTTGTATTAAATATTTCTTATATTATTATCTAAAATGATGTCTTATTATTTTATTTCCAATTTTTAAAAGAACATAATTGGGAAATATGTAAATGAGTCTGTACTCTGATAATCTGTCAGCCAATCAAAATTGTTTAAAAGAATAGGTATAAATACTGTGTAATTAAATTGTTGTGGTTATTGTTTGAAAATTATTGTTTTAAAAATTATTTCATGACAAATAGTATTCAGTTATATTACCATAGGTTTGAAATATAATTAAAGTTAACAGTCAATTTTTTAAATTTTTAATAAAATTTATTTTTAAAAGTTGAAAGGATTAACAACTAATATTTAGTTCTGTTAAAAATGGGTGAATAAATTTAATATATTTCCTACTAGTGGAATATTCGAAAGCTTAATTAATTTCATTGGTAAAGTATGGAACAGGAACCTATGGTCTTATTATATGTGCAAAGATTAATAATGACCAGAATTTATTTATTTATTTATTTTTGCAGAACATTTCAAACTTTCAATCGAATATTATCCACAGGTATGATACATATAGTAAATATGTTTGTGTTTATGAAGCTAAAAACTTTTAAAAAATATTATTCAAGGAAAAATTATCAGAAAAGACTAAAGATGCAATTTACCTCTGAACTCTGCATATCTTAATATTCACAGAGTTAAGTGTGAAATATACTATATACTTGTTGAAAAAAATGTTAAAACAAAGTGCAAATAATTTATTTTATTATAAGTTTGTTTATTTTTAATGGTGATTTTAAAACTTTTTTATAATGTGATTTTCATAAATATATTTGTAATTTTTTTTTTAATTTAGTACTACTGTTGTAATAAAATGTTAATGTTTTTTTTTTTTAAATTAATTATTTATTTCTCATTGACAAATTGTCAGTTCAACTCAATGATTGATGATCCAGACAATATTTTAGGTGGATTTAACATATAACATTTGTATCGGAATTCAGTTCCACACTTATTTTTGATAAAAAATAAATAATTCTTTTCTGTCTAAATTTTCAATGATACAAATAATTATATCCATCCATTTTAATAAATGAACATTTGAAGTACAGATCCATAAAATTCGGTGTTTTCTCAACTTTCTTTAAGTAAAATTTGATCTGCGGTAGATGCTGCACTATTTGTCAATGGTTCAAGATGATTACGGCGTATAAAAGCTCTTGATGATGATTAACTTTAGGAAGACTAGTATATGACCAATAAAAAGTTTAGCCACTAATTATATCTTACAATAATATAACTTTTTAACTAAAATTTTATTCAGAAATAGAGCTGGGCCAATAGTAAAAACTAAAGTTTTAGTATTTTAAAATGAAAATTTAACCTGAACAATATTCCCCTAGAGACAAAATGATGATGAAGAACCCAGCCTTAAAGATGTCTGAGTTTAAATACTTTTAGTAGCTCCCCCCATCAATTTTTGAATGATACTTTTTGTCAATCAAATTATATCCAATTTTTAATTGGTTGTTTGCTATTGTTTTATACATTTTTCTATTTACATTTTTACAAACATCATATGGTTTTGTTGAATTTTTCCACTTTGAAACTTCCCCTGAGAGAATAAAAATGAATGTTTTTAATATAAAAAATAATATATAGCAAACCAGCTTCAAACTCCAGATTTTGAATGGGAATTGGCTGCTATGAGTATGATATTGAAATGAAGTAATAATTCTCCCGAAAGAATTTCTACCAATACCACGTACTATTACTAATGATTATTGATTATTTTTATAATTACATTTTTCTAATACCTTTTACACATATGCATTTACAAACACATATATAACTATTTCAACCGATTTCTTAACACTTTTATTGATTCTTAATTTTTCTAAACAACTTTCTTTCAATATTTTATAGTTATAATTTACTTCTTCCCCTATGATTTTCATTAGACACTTTCATTATCAAATAGACAGGATATTTACTTTATAACAACTACTTCCTTCCTTTTCTGGTTCATCTGCACTATTAATACGATCTGAAAAATATTTTTACTACATAAACTTTCAATTTCCATCATTCTGCATCTTTAAATCTTTATTAAATTGACATTTTAAATAAAACACCCCCCCCCTCATTTTTAAGCATTTATAAATGAATTTTGCTTTGGTACTATGTAATTTTATGAAAACCTATTTAAATTTTATTTTGACTTCCACTTAGTACCCTTTAAATAACTATATAATGCAACTAATGCATTTTATGAGGAAATTTTTAATATACACTGACTTAAATAAAACTAGCTTCAAATTCAGAAAGATTTGGTTAAAACTGAAGGCGACAATGTATATATTATTTGATGGTATTTTATATAAAACCATTATGTTGTCTTTCTTTTAACGGAAATCGATTTGATGAAAATAAATTTATTATTTAAACATAAAGTTGTCTATAAAATTGATTATGTTTCATATTCAATTCAGAATATATATATATATCAACTTTAAGCTATCAACAATCTCACCCTTTAGTCTAAGTAACCACCTTTAGCCCTCACCTGTTAACTGCATTTAGAATTCATTGTTTTAAAAGCCCATCCATGATTATTGCATTTACCACACATAATTGGGCATATCATGGTCAGTTTTGATCACATTTTTTTTATTTTATGCCTATTTTATAGTAAATTCTAAATTTAAAATTTTAGTTCTAAAAAAATCTGCATTTGGTTATATATTTAAAAAAAAAACATTTTTCATTGCCATATATTGGTATATAACACAGCCTCCTTTGTTCTCCACACATTTCTAAATATTAAAGTCAGATATCAAAATAAAATGTTTTATGCTATCATAATTGATTTTGAATTTTAATAAATATATTTGTTGTAACTTTTTACATTCATAATTAAGATTTTACATTACTTTATCAAAATATAAAGTTTGATTCAAAAATTTTAAAATTTTACAAGAAAAATAAGCATGGGAAAATGACCGCTCTTCAAGGCAAGTGAATAATATTGACCACTATTGACCATAATTTCCATATCAAAGACATTCATTGATAAGAACAAAACACAATTATATTTCATAATTTTTTATGGATTTTATAATTACTTTTTACAGGAAATTGACTAATAATGAGTCTAGATTTAGATTTTTATTTAAAATATTAATTTTAGACCAAGAAAAGAACTGAATAATCAGACATTGCAATTTAGAAGAAAAGGAAAAAAAAAAGAACCAATGTCGACATGATTGGTTGAAATATAATTGTATTGGTTTGCTGCTGGCAATTTTCAAATATTTTTCTTATATTTTTTCTTCCATTATTAACATTATTTTTAATTTTTCACTTCATTTAACAATAAACGTAGTGCTACCTTTATCTATAGTGTGATATGTTTATATAGATACTAAAGATTATACCTTGACCAAGGAGTGTAAAATTAAAAATGCAAAAAACTTTAAACAAACTAGTTAATCAAGTAAATATAACTTGTTACATACAAGTGATTTAGTTTGTATTTTATTTTTTACAGTACTTAAATTTGCTCATATATAAGCGTTTGAGTCGTAGGAATAAGAGGATTTCTTTTATTTCCGCATAAATACTATATCTTGTATTGGTGAGAAAGTATTCATTTATTATTAACACTTGCAAAGCATATGCACAATTAGCATGAAAGGCTGATATTTGACTGTAATACAATTGTTTACATACGCTATATAAAATAAATGCTTATTTACATATTATTAAGTTTCAGTTGGAATGACGTTTAGTAAATTCTAGATAATTTCATCGACGTCATTCATTCAGACAACATATATAGTAATTTAAAGTGACTGTTCCATTGTCACACATTCTTTGCCAGTACTTCAGATTTTCTCTTATATAAGCATTTGAGTCGTAGGAATAAGAGGATTCCTTTTATTCCTGCATAAATACTATATCTTGTATTGGTAAGAAAGTATTCATTTATTATTAACACTCGCAAAGCGTATGCACAATTAGCATGAAAGGCTGATATTTGACTGTAATACAATTGTTTACATACACTATATAAAATAAATGCTTATTTACATATTATTAAGTTTCAGTTGGAATGACATTTAGTAAATTCTAGATAATTTCATCGACGTCATTGTCACACTTTTTTTGCCAGTACTTCAGATTTGCTCATATATAAGTGTTTGAGTCATAGGAATAAGAGGATTCCTTTTATTCCTGCATAAATACTATATCTTGTATTGGTGAGAAAGTATTCATTTATTATTAACACTCGCAAAGCATATGCACAATTAGCATGAAAGGCTGATATTTGACTGTAATACACACTATAGTAAAACTAAAGCTAATTTAAAAGCAAGAATAAGCAACATTTGCTTGTTTTGGGTATAAAAAAACTAAAATTATAAGAAATGCACCTGTATTTTATAGTTATTATTAATAATATGGACATCATTTTGATCCTGATATTGTTGACATATTTTGTGTAAGAAGAAATAATAAAAGCAAATGATTGAAGAGGTTGTGTTTATTGCACAGTACAAAGAAGTAAGGAATCACACAACTAATAGTGTTTAAAAAAAGCAAAATTTTACATTAAAATACTGTTTTTTTTTTTCACAAACATAATTATGAGTTTTTGAAAATATAGTTGGTTAAAGTTATTTTTTTTATTTTTTATTCTTAGTTACAATTATAAATTTATTAAACGCACATTGATTACATAAGTAATATTTACTGAGGTTATAACCTTGATAATATGTGCATAAAATGCGATAGTAGGGACCTCTACAGGTCTTTTAACCACAAGCTTACAGGTCCCTACTTTTGCATTTTATACGCATATTATTGAGGTTATAGCCTCAGTAAATATTCTTAGTTACAATGTTTTTTATATTATTTATAATAATATATGAGGTTTGAACTATTATATAAAGAAATATTACAAATTTATGGAATGCTGTAAAAATTTATTGAAGTCAACATTATCTCTAACTATAAAATACACTTTAAAATCTCTATCTTCAAAACATTGCATGTCCAGCTAACAAACAAAAAAATGAGTTTCATTTTATCTGAGACCACTATTACCATGCATGGGAAACTGATTTAGATCATACTAACTGCTTGAATAAAATTTAACTTATGTTAGATATAAAAAAAAAGTCTTATTACAATTAAATCAACTTAAAATTTCAAAGAACAAACAATTAAACGTTCATTTTTAATAACTGATAATTTCCAAAGTTTTCACATTTAAACAATATATAAAATTTATATCATTGAGATTGATGTAAATTTAATAAAGAAAAAATATTTTTTCACAGGAAACTTTAAAATCTTGCAGAAATTTTAGTCTAACTGTGAATCAAACAAAATATATCTCACATTACCTGAGGTCACCAAGGAACATAGGAAATTAATTTAGACAAAATTAACTGGCAGTAAGATATGTAAAACTTCTTTCTAGCAACTAGTATTGTCTAAACATGACTTGGTAACTCAACCAAAATAAAATAATATTTAAAAACAATATTTTTAAAAAATACAGCTCTTATGTAAAGATCCCACTAAAAAGTAAAAACATAAACCTTTTAAAAATAATTTTAAATGAAACCAAATAATTCTAAAAAGAATAGACACTAGAAATCTTAATTTTATTGATATAATAAACAGGAAATTTATTTGGACATCAAATCTCATAGAAAACGTGGAATATAATATGTTAACAATGATGGTTTTAGGAATTCTATCTTTGCATCAGATTTTAGCAGTGTTAAACAAGTTTTAAATGTTAATTCGATCTCAATTTTAGAATTGAACATTATAAAAAATAACCTAAACTATCTCCTTGCATAAAAATCAGACTTCTCCAATGATCACAAAAAAAAAAATCAACACAAAATTACATTAAAATGATTCCTGAGCTAAAAAAAAATAATGATCTAAAGACAAAAATGAGTACAAATGATATTTTAGACCTAAACAGAGACATTGAAGCTGCAAATTAATCATACTCTTTTAAGCAATAATTAACAACAAACTTTCAGATTATACTTGAATCATTGATTACTAATCAAGACTTTAAATAAGTATCAACAAATAAAAATCACAGTGAACCCTGAAGGACTTTGGTTGGTTGAACAGCTACTGTGAACCTTTGCAAAGATAGGAGTTTGACAAAGATTAAGGGCAGATGTTCAGCTCCATTGATGTCAGTGTACAAGATGATATGGATAAATGATTTGTTTTCATGGTGTGTAAGTAAATCCGGCTTGATTTCAAGACTACATGAATTAAATGTTGTGTGGTGATAGTGGTCATAAGTGGCTTGGTTCATTTGAGGGGGTGATCAATGAAATTTGTCTAGCCTGGGAATACCTGCTGGGAGGATGAAAGTCACTACCTTCACATGGACTTCACTGTGAAGGGCTACTGCACCCCTTGATAGGGCAGTATTGATTTGCACTCACTATTATTAGGTTTCATTTGTTAGCTTTAAATTTAGTGCATTTGTAAGGCAGTTGGTCTGCTTTGGGCCACCACCAATTTCTGTAACATTGATGGAGTTTTGTTCTAATATTTTGGGGGCATGGGTCTACACTCCTCTTTTCTTCCTCAGGAGTGATTGGTGGTAGACATTAAGTATCTGGTTTATGGTGCAGGCTGTTGACATTTTTGCCACTACCTGGAATACCTGCCGAGAGGGTACATAGTCAAAGTCTCAGTGCTATTTCTGCTTTGGTTGGCTGCTGTGCCCTCTGAAAGGCTGGTTTTGGGCAATGTTGATCTGGATCATTACTTATTACTTCTTAGTTTTTTCCCAAGTTGGCTTTCCAACTTTGGGCAGGTAAACCGATTGTGGCCCCTGCCCATTTGGACTGCTAATCGAGAGGCAGAGGTATCTGGAATGGACTTGACATGGTTTGGGTGTGGGTAGAGAGTGTTGCTTGGTGAACTTGGATCTTGTTGCCTGTTGTGATGGTTGGCACAATGCTGGACTTTGCCACCTATTCAGCCGAAGCATTTGGGTCTTCACTTTGGGGCCTCAGGGATGGGATCATTGGGTGATGGTTAACTTCTTGACAGCCAGGCCATGTGGATCCACATACTGAAACACATTAATCATATTACAGCAATTTTTATGGATGTAATTATTTTTGAACATGCATACATTTTAACTTATTACAATAAACACTGTGTAATACTTGTCAACGGGTAACTGTACCCAAAAAAATTTGTAATATTTTATTAATAAATGTTACCTTTGAAGGTAAAAAGTAAAAACATAAAGTAATAAGTTATCTCATAAAAGTATTTAAGATTTTGTTGATTTTTATGATTTATTTGAGCCTCCAATACCTTATGAAATGCATTATTACTGTAATACCTTTTTTTTTTTTACTTTTTAGTGAGCTATTTACATAAAAGTATTATTTAAAAAAAATCTTTTTTAAAAATACTATTTTTATTTTTTATTTAAAAAAAAAAACGTATAATTTTAATTTAAATAAAATATTTTTTTCATGAGGCTTTTTTATAATTCTTTCCACAAGAGAGTGCCTGTTGTCAGTGATTATGACAGCTGTATTCATTTTAAAATTGGAAAGGAAAAAAAATCCATATATATATATTTTTTCACATTTATTTTTTTTTATATAAAATATTTATGAAAAATTAATTATTTCAGAAGATTAATTCACATATGATAGGAAATGTTTAGTTTTAATTACAAGTAAACTAAAATTAATCAATTTTTACTCTGTTGTTTAGGGTCTCTCTTGGGAAAAGTGAGGTTATGAGTTCAATTTTTTTTAATTATTTAAAATGCATAAATGTAGGCATCCTGACCAAAACATAGACAGGATAAGTTAATATAAAAGCATTTAAAACAACTTATCTTGTTTGATTGATAGACATATAAGTTTCTACGAGATTATAATAATATTTCTGTGGCAGTGAAAGAGATTGTTGCCTTCAATTTAGATATATTATGGATATTTGATCTATATGTATTATCATTTTAGTTTTTTTATTTTTATAATATTTGAAAGTAATTCTATATTAAGTGCATGAAAATATAAATATACTTAAAAGTTATATTTAAATGACGTCTTATATACATATAATTATGGAAACATACCTCAATTGAAAATCTTGATCTGATAGATTTGACGTAAATTTCATCCATGAAAAGGGTTTAATTGCGACCTAAAAATTACATTTAATATTTGAATATATATATATAATTAAATCCAGAACTCTTATTAAACATAATCAATCAGTAGCACCAGCATTAATATATATATATGTCTATTTATCTATCTCTAACTATCTATGAAATTATATGTACACACACTTTCAATATTTCTGACCTCCAATCTACCTATACATGTAGTTAGCTTTTAGTCTATCTATCTATCTCTCTATCTATCTATCTATCTATCTATCTATCTATCTATCTATCTATCTATCTATCTATCTATCTATCTATCTATCTATCTATCTATCTATCTATCACTCTATCTGTCTGTCTGTCTGTCTGTCTGTCTGTCTGTATATCTTTCTATCTATCTATCTATCTATCTATCTATCTATCTATCTATCTATCTATCTATCACTCTATCTGTCTGTCTGTCTGTCTGTCTGTATATCTTTCTATCTATCTATCTATCTATCTATCTATCTATCTATTTATCTACCTGTCTACCTACCTACCTATCTACCTGTCTGTCTGTCTACCTACCTACCTACCTGCCTGCCTGTCTGTCTGCCTGCCTGCCGGCTTACCTGCCCGCCCGCCCACCTGCCTGCCCGCCCGCCTGCCTGCCCGCCCGCCTGCTTGCCCACCCGCCTGCCTGCCCGCCCGCCTGCCCGCCCGCCTGCCTGCCTGTTTATCTATCTTTTTAACTATAAATTTTTATAAAAGTGAAAATACATATGCCTTTATTTTGAAATAATTAGTTTATAATTGTTTAATTTATAGACATTATATAAAATAGTTTGTTATTGAAGCACTTTACTTATAATTAAGTTAATGGGTTGATAAAATGGTAAAAAAAATGTTGTAAAGTTCATTTTCTAGTTAAGAAAATGTAAATATTTTTTATTGTGTTAAGAAACAGTAAAAGATGTTTTGCATTTCTTAATTTTTATCTGTAGTTTTTTTTTTCAGTTAATAAGCTGGTAATTTGTAAAAACAAACAAACAAACAAACAAGGAAGTCATTTATACCTTCATGACAATGTTATATATTTTGGATAACAAATCCATAATAAATATAAAATATAAGTGATTAACAATAATTCCTTAATTAACTTTTGAAACAAATGTTGCATGATGGTAATTTATAAATAAGTAATATAAAGATAAAGAAAAAAATATTAAAAGTTGTGTACATTTAAATAAAATATATATATAAATACTTTTAAATAGTTGAAGTCAAATATAAAATCTGGTATCAGAAATAAAAAAAATAGAAATTTCACTTTGTCTATTTTATTTTGCTTTGTAACGAAAATAAGTAATTGATAAAAAAAATATATATTCTAGATATTATTAAAAAATCAAACAACGAATATAGCTTCATTTCAAACATGCATAACACTACTATATGTGTTAATGTTATGGAGGTAAAACTTTATCCAAAGGTTAAATATAGTCTGTAAACAATAAGAATTTTTAAATAGACTGACTTTTTAAAACTGTTATTTCTGTTGTGGTGGTCAACAATAATTCCTGTGAATTTTAGTTGTAGACTTTGTGGAAGATTATCAGAATCTAGACTCATGGCTGGGAGACTTGAACAGATTAGTTAAGATTTAGCTATACATTTTGCTATTAAAACCAGATAATATTTCAACTTAAATTATTTAACAGAAGTTTTAACTTAACTTCCTTCTTTACTTTTCTATTTTCTTCTTTTTTAAAAAAGAAACTTGTTTTTCTTATATGTTTAATGGTAAAATAAATAAATAAAATATTTTACACTTGCTGTTACTACAGTAGTTCTTAAAACGATCTCTCTGACAATTCTATTTTGTGTACTAGCCAATTAAATTTCTTTTCATTTACATATCTGTTAAAATGAAAAATAAAAATAATGCATTTATCTTATCAAATTTTAACAAAATTACAAGAGTGTTGAGGCACTGGCAGAAGAAGCTATATAAAGTACTCTTATAAATCAATAAATAAAGAAGTATAAAAGCTGAGTGCTTTTGAGGCATATTGCCTCATATTCATAGCTCCAACTATAAATAATGTGGAGTAGTGTGTGGATGGTAATATGCAAAAAGCGTGTTGAGGCACTGGCAGGAGAAGCTATATAAAGTATTCTTATAAATCAATAAATAAATAAGTATAAAAGTTATTGCCTTATATTCATAGCTACAACAATAAAATAATGTGGAGTAGTGTGTGGATGGTAATATGCAAAAAGCATGTTGAGGCACTGGCAGGAGAAGCTATATAAAGTATTCTTATAAATCAATAAATAAATAAGTATAAAGGTTATTGCCTTATATTCATAGCTCCAACAATAAATAATGTGGAGTAGTGTGTGGATGGTAATATGCAAAAAGTGTGTTGAGGCACTGGCAGGAGAAGCTATATAAAGTACTATTATAAATCAATAAATAAATAAGTATAAAGGTTATTACCTTATATTCATAGCTACAACAATAAATAATGTGGAGTAGTGTGTGGATGGTAATATGCAAAAAGTGTGTTGAGGCACTGGCAGGAGAAGCTATATAAAGTACTGTTATAAATCAATAAATAAATAAGTATAAAGGTTATTGCCTTATATTCATAGCTACAACAATGAATAATTCAGAGTAATGTGTAGATGGTAATATGTAAATTATTGGTAAATTATTTAATTTGTCTAGTGCTTAGAAATATCAAAGCAAGTGTCATGTCTATTAATAGTGTTATTATTGCTAGTAATAAAATATGCTGCCTTGATTTTTCATTTACAGTCATTTTTCTCAATGCAAACTATTCTAGGGTTGCAGGGTTAAACATGTGAACAGTCTTTTTTGAGTGCTCTAAGAAAATTGAAAATATGCCATTGTTCTTCTGTGTTCTTTTATATGTGTTCTTATGTTGGATGGCTCTATTGTTAATAGTGGCTTTGGTTTCACTGTAGTAAATGGCATGACATCGAGGCTGAGGGCATGATATGCTGTAATCGGCCTGGGGGGTTTGAGTGAAGTCCACTTTATCTTTAGAATTGTTTATAACATAGTTAGTGTTGGGGGTGTGCAAAAGCTGATTTTAAATTTATAAATTAATTAAAAAGAAATTAAATAAATTTTTAATTAAATCAAAATAATCTTTAGGATTATTTAAAGAGAAAAAAACAATAATAATTATTTGTTTTTATTTATCTCACTAAGCTTGATGTAATAGACTGTTGGCTTCCAGTTTCAGGTTAAGCACAGTTTACCTAACTTAGTGTTTGGAAACAGAGCAAAACTAATAAATAAAAGAACAAAATATATATAAGTAAGGCAAAAAAATGGAATTATATAATCTCATTGTTCAATTAATTTAAACATAAGTGTCAAATATACACAATGCTAGCCATGATTATCAAGTCTTCTGAAAGAAGATAGAGACATTTAAGACTAGTTCTACCAAGCTATATATTTTATAATATAAAGTTACAATATATATACAGAATGCAAGTTGAAATTATTTATTAATAATATATGACCAAAATATATTTTTATTTTATGCGACTTGGATATGTCTGAACAAATTATG
Organism: Epiperipatus broadwayi; assembly: GCA_028023455.1. Lineage (NCBI taxonomy): Eukaryota > Metazoa > Onychophora > Udeonychophora > Euonychophora > Peripatidae > Epiperipatus > Epiperipatus broadwayi. The sequence goes on along the minus strand of JAQFVV010012558.1, from coordinate 172,901 downwards.
AGATTATAATTTAGTATCTAGCTGGTAAATGTTATTTTTAATTTATATTTAGGAAACTTTGATCATAATTTATAAAATTATTTCCTTCTTTCCTCCCCGTTTTTTATATATTGAAAATACTTTAGATTTATGATGATAGCAGGGTTAATTTGTTTGAAATGTTTAATGCAAAATTTGTTTACTGATTATTTTACTTATTACAGTACGTAATTCAAAATTAATTATTAATAGCATAATGTATGATTAACATTTAATTTAATTTCTTATTTGACACCATCTTTTTATGATTACAATAATATATCCCTTTGGCTTACATACATCTGAAATTTAAGATTGATTAAATACAATACAGTAAATTATGTTTTACATTTCTATTGAGTAATTCTGATTATGTAAATTTGATTATTAATTGCATGAATTAGCATAAATATTTTTTTTAAAAAATTGCTTGCAATTATGGTAATTAAATTTTACAAGTAGGATGATGTAATTTTTCCAGTAAGCAAAATACCAACCATTAATAAGAATTTTAATCCAAAATGTGAGCGAATACAGTTATTAACTTAATGTACACATTTTAAAATAAAACATTAGCTTATACACAAAATAGGCTTTTGATTATTTTTTGTACTGAATGAAGTACTTTTTTTTGTAGTGTTCAAACTTTATTTTGGATGCAAATTAAATAAAGTATTGTATGTTAATTGATTTTTAATTTTGTATTCAAAATATTTTTTACTATAATATTGCATATTTTTAGTATGGATGTCACTTTTTTTTTTGTTGGGTGATATAAAGTTAGTATTATATGACGTCATCAATATTACAAAATGGCGTCCATTTTCTAAATTGTATTTATTTTTTTAAAAAAAGTGATTTATTTTTAACAATTGTTGTAGAAAATAATTATTTGTAAATCAAAGTATTGGGTACAAGGCGATGATGTTTGTTATGGTACATCATTGCATAAAGATCTGGTGCTTATTGGGATGTAGGTAATTTTAACTGATTAGGATTTGTTCCTTAATAAAATAAGCAGTTTGTACAAATGACATTAGATTAATTTCTTGATATCTCATTACATTGCTTTCTGTTTTCTAAATTCTCATATGTACTGCATTTTTGTATTTTTTGATTTTTTTAATTTAATTTTTATTCCACTTTTTATATTTTTCCCTAATGTATTTACTATTAAAACGTTATTTATGCTAAATGTTTTTTTTATTTTTTATGATTAAATGATTTTTTACCAATGCTTTTTAAAATTCTGATATTTGAAATCTTATATATACTTAATAATTTTCCTCCCATCCATTTAAAGTTTTATAATTTAATCCAGAAGTGCCAATTTTCTTGCAATCATATATTTGAGAAAATTTACCCTAGGCAAATACACTAATATTTTTAGATGCATTTATTCATGTGTTTAAATATGAATAATGAAATAAAAGTTTTAAATATATCTAAAATTGTTGTTTTACTTACTTATTGTTTATAAATATATTTATAGATGCTTCTTCCAAAAGTTGTTAATTATGTGCCATTTTTTATTTGGTAGTATATTTTTAAAAAATCAATTATGAGATAAGTACGCACTAATGTGGTTTACAAAGGTATTCTCTGTTTATTTTATCTAAATGTTGCATAGGATGAAATCAGTCTCCCGTTTTATATGTCAGTGAAACACAAGCTAAATCTATTATTTTTATTACTATGTTGCAATATTTTTGCATGTAATTATATTCATTTATGCAAAGTATATTTAAATAAAAAGGCTCATGTTGTAATTATTAATCTATAACAATTTATTGGCATGGTTTGACAAAAAAATATGTATATTAATTATGATATTGCAATCAATCGATACATCTTTTAAAATTATTAGTTACTATTATTATATTTTCACACCCAATAGAATATTAATTTTCTATGATACGCAAGTAAGAAAAACTATTTAAAAGCCTTAACAATGTTCTGCAGAAATTTGTTTTAAAACATGTTTTAATAAAAAAATTTGAAATAAAATTAGCCAGTATTATTTATTTCTTTATTACTATGTTTTTTCAGTAAACAGCAAATTCCAGTATTATTCTCTTTTAATTCATTATTTTTTTATAATATATTTGTAATCATGTTTAAATAGATTAATTAAATATTTATATTTACTTGCATAAAATATTCATTTAATATAACACACATTATTATTATTATTATTATTATTATTATTATTATTATTATTAGTATTATTATTGTTGTTATTATTATTACTATTACTATTGTTGTGATTTTTTTATTATTATTATTACTCTAAGATGTATGTATGAACGATGGCTTTCTTGAAGGCCCATCAGAGAAGCAACCTGCGTTAGTATGTGAAAATATTTATTCTTGAAAAATAGATTTTATCATGTGATAAATTTCTGGTTAAAATAGAATAAACTAGAATATTAGTACTTTAATTCTTTTTTTTTTTTTCACATTTGTTAACAGATTTCGTTAATTTTAATTGTATTTTTGTCTATTGTGTAATTATAATAGTAAATGCAAAGCTTGTGCATAGATTACACTTTTCTATATGTTCAAGTTTATTTATATATAGGGGATTTGAACCCCACTTTCAAGTTTCCTACTGCTACCAAATCTATCTCATACAACCGATACACATGACCACACACATGTGAAAAATAATTGATTTCCAATATCCATATTTCGTGCTGAATCAGCACTCATCAGTTGGTCCAGACCATCATCTCTCATATATATAATCAGTGCTAGGTTTATATTAAGATAGCAAATCTTTAAATTTTATTGGATTAAAAATCCGAGCACTGATTATATATATGTGTGGGACATGATGATTTGGATTAACTGATGTGTCCTGGTTCTGCATGAAATACATATAGTAGAGATCATTTAATCGTTTTCACATCTGTGTTGTTATGTGTATCGATGGTGTGAGATTGATTGGACAGCTGAATGGATCTTAAAAGTGTGGGTTCAATTCCCCTATAATTACATCTAAAAAGGGATATAAAGTACACCAGTATTTAAGTATTATATATTCGTAACACTACTAATTCATTCATTTTTTAGTAACATATAAATGTATAATTCCAAAACTATAACACACTATAATGATAATAATAATTCTAGTAAAAACAATAAATGTAAATTTTGACTTACTTTCCACGTTTTAAGTTTTTTTGGTGATAAAGGGAAAGCTAAATATACGTATGTGCTATACTTGAAAGTAATTTTTTTATATATTTCTATAAAATTAAAGGCGGTTATATTCCAATTTCCTAAAACATTCCAGCCCCCTAAATCATTTATTATACTTAATATAGGTTTACCTCCTTTTTTATTTATTTCGTATTCGTCTATACACGCTATATAAAAATCTTTTAGTTTTACCAAAGAAGAATTACTGTACTTTTCACCTTGCTTAAGAGAATCACTGAGTATCAAATGAAACTTTTTAATATTTTTTTCATAAAGAAAATCAAATAAACCGTAATATTTTTTTGGCCCTACAGAAGGTTGATAACGACCGCATGTATATTGTAAGAAATTGTTACATGGCTTTTCTTGATTATCAATATTCGAAGAAATGTATGAGGCTAAATTTAAGCAAGAAGACGTCTCGCAATACTCGTGTCTACGTTGCGAAGCAAATCGGGAGTCCGTTATTGCAAAATATATTAACGGAATTAAAACAATTAAGGCGATGAAAAAAAGTATACCCAGCGCAATTGTATGCCATTTTCCTGTAGATGTGTTTCCGTTTTCCGCGATAATAACTTCTTTATCATCAAAATCAGTCATAGCTTTGTAATGAATAACGATTCCTAATTAAAATAAACCTTGCATGAAAAATTAACACTTGAGTACTATAATAAACATTATCAAATTACAAAGATTAGATTGCCTGTGCTAATTGAACTTTTTAAAAACAGCAAGATCTCATCTTAAATTTAAAAATGAATATATATAATTTTTAAATACTGATTATTTTATGTATTTAAATTTATTATTTTTTAATAATACGAGCTTTAGTAATATAATAAATTAATTATGAAAATTATGTAATAAGTATTGTCCTCATAAATTCACATAGATAGATAGATAGTTGATAGATAGATAGATAGATAGATAAAAACAAAAAAAGGGGGTGGATAGTTTGGTTGAGAGCAAAAGACAAACTATCGCTCAATAAAAAAGAAAATAATGAATAAAAACAAAAAAACGCTTCTTATCTAGCTAATCAATCATGGCTTGATGGTGATCAACATATTTTACAATCGCTGATTTTTGTTTTTTTATTATTTTTCTAGTTAGAGAATAGCTGGAAATTCATTATTAACAATGAAATTCTTATATAAAATTGTGTAATAGTTGCGTATCTAGGGGGGGGGTAGGATGTTTAATAATGTGTTAACATTAAAAAGAATTTCGGTGATTCACCAGTTTTGAATCCCAGATAATAACTATCTATCTATTTGTTAATCCATTCATTTCTATCTATCTATCTATCTATCTATCTATCTATCTATCTATCTATCTATCTATCTATCTATCTATCTATCTATCTATCTATCTATCTATCTATCTATCTATCTATCTATCTATCTATCTATCTATCTATCTATCTATCTATCTATATATCTATCTATCTATCTATCTATCTATCTATCTATCTATCTATCTATCTATCTATCTATCTATCTATCTATCTATCTATCTATCTATCTATCTATCTATCTATCTATCTATCTATCTATCTATCTTTTGCTTAACTATCTTTTTTGCAACTACATAAAAAACATTTAAAGATAGCAACAATTTTTTTTTTTGAAAAAAGAAAATAACTAAAGTGATAGAAATATATATATATATAAATTTTCAATTCAATAAGCTGGTCAACGTCATCGGGCTTATAAACGAAGGAAGTTGCTAGAGTGCATAAATAATAATAAAAAGATGCAGAATAGATGATTTGATATATTAAAAATATTTTTAGGTTGATATAAAATATATAATTTGGCTTTATCCACGTAAATATTAATGCCGCACTGGCATTTCAATAGGCTCATAAAAACTACCAAACATTTAAAACTAAATTATATATCTATGCATTCATAAAAATTAACATTGTGATGTAGAAATGATAGTAATTAATCTGATATAAAAATTAACTGTTTTTTTTTTCGAAATGGATTTAAAACTTACATATAAGTAAGTGTTTTGTTGATACTGTTTATTTTCATCAAAATATTAATGACATCTCTAATTATTGTCTGGCGATTTGACATCCATATAAGAACCTGCTATCTATGCTGTGATCAATATTCACAACATTGGAAAAGAGTGTCGTTAATGATTATTACTGCTTTATTTAATGAACAACATGTTCTTCTTTTATAGCATTAAAGTGATGATTGCTCATGCTAATGAGATACAAAGAATTCTCAAATTTTCAAAAATTGCCTGGCTTTCAAGATAAATGAACTCTTTAGATCTACATAAAATGTTGACAATATTTATGATTAATAGTATATACAATTTTTATATTGTAGTCTTTAGATGGATTCAGAAATTATACATAGTAATTCGACACTAATTCCACTATTTTTCGCTAGCAACATTTCTATAGCATGCTTTAAAGTATTATCTTGCTCAGAAGATGCAAAGATCTAATAAACTGAATTGTTGAGTGGAGGAAATACAACCTTAGCATTAATTATAAACAGACACACTAGAAAATTATATATTAGTTGTTGTATTTTGTAAAAGTTTTATACAAATTTGTGCACTCCAGAAAAAGTAGAATTTATTAGCGATATTTTTTTTTAGATCGCGAACTGATAACTGATAAAAATTTAATTAAAGAATTAACATTAAGGCGATTTGATAAATTCCAAGAAATATTTGCTGATTGCAAATATTTCTAAATTAGAACCCTTACCTTATATGGAGAAGGTAATAAATTGTAGCAGTTATCAAAAAGCTATAAAAAGAATAAGCAACAAGTACGTTAGACCATTCGAGTGCATCTCCAGTTGGCTTTCCTGTTCAGTTCCAGTAGGATAGTGTCATTGCTTCAGTTAATGTCCAGCACTCAGTATAAATGTAGTTCACGGATATAGCTGCATATTCCCACAGAGATTGGGAGACCGTAGCCTGAGAATACTGTCCAGATTAGCAGCTAAATGAAGAGTTGAGTGTCCAGAAGTTTTCAAGTGGAGTTACTGGTGGACTGTTGTAAAGATGGAAGCTGTAAGAAGCTTATCCTCAGTGACAGTGCTACACTACAATGTGTTCATGTACAGCTAAACTGAACTGGGGCCAGGGAATACATAACAGAAACCATTGTGAACCGTTTTTAGCAGCCAGCCTGAATGTATATTGAGGGAATTGAACATTAGCGAACTGTAAAGATAGTGTTGTTGTGGACCATTCACCATTCAGATTACTTAAAATATTGTGAGTCTTTTACTGTATATATTCATTTTCTGGCTGCCCAGTCATAATTGCAGATACAGCAAACTATTGGTGCAGTCACATTTTGAACCTGTGAGTAGTGAATAGGTCTTGCATTACAACAAGCTTAGCCATAGTTGGGAGAAACCGGATGAAAATGAAAATCCCAGGTAGTAAAATGTTAATAATGGAAGTGAATGGCTAAAGTATTCACCGTAAGTCTACTTGATGTAACAATGGTAAAAGTTTGGAAATAAAATGCTTGTGCAGTCAACATCAGAGACTGAGTCCCACCATGCTTGTGCAGTCACCATTGAACTGGTAAATGGCAAAGAAGTTCAGCAGCCGTTTTTCATCATGTTTTCTTCAAACAGGAATAAAAAAAACTAAAACACTGAGAAATTGCAACAAGGGTTTTTTTGGAGTGGGTGAAGTTGTTGTATTTTGTAAAAGTTTTATATAAGTTTGTGCACTCCAGAAAAACTAGAATTTATTAGTGAAATATTTTTTAGATCGCAAACTGATAACTGATAAAAATTTAATTAAAGAATTAACATTAAGGTGATTCGATAAATTCCAAGAATTATTTGCTGATTGCAAATATTTCTAGATAAGAGCCCTTACTTTATATGTAGAAGGTAATTAATTGTAGCAATTATCAGAAAGATATAAAAAGAGTATGTAACAAGTATGTTAGACCATTCAAGTGCATCTCCAGTTGACTTTCCCATTCAATTCTGGTAAGAGAGATCTAGTTCCAGTGCTTCAGTTAATGTCCAGTGCTCAGTGTAAATGTAGTTTACAGGTATAGCTGAAAGGGCCCACAGAGATTGGGAGACCGTAACCTGAGGAAACCGTCTGAATAGCAGCTGAATAAAGAGTTTAATTACCAGCGGTTTTCAAGTGGAGTTACTGATAGACTGTTGCAGAGATAGAAGCTGTAAGGAGATTAAGGTCAGTCGCAGTGCTATACTATGAAGCATTCATGTGCAGTTAAACTGGATTGGGGCCAAGGTGTGTGTAAACCTAGCCCATTGTGAACCGTTTTTGTAGCAGCCAGTCTGAATGTACATCGAGGGAATTGAACATTAGCGAACTGTAGAGAAAGTGTTGTTGTGGACTATTCACCATTCTGATTACTTAAAATATTGTGAGTCTTTTATTGTATATATTCATTTGCTTACCACCCACTCATAATTGCGAACACAGCATTAGTGTTTTCCTAAAATGCAAAAAAATAAAACATTTCCGCAAATATGCCAATTGTCAAACTTACTTCGCAAAATAATTCACAATATTCTAGTATTATAAATCAGTTTTTTTTATAACATTGATTTCTTATTATAATGTCATAAATACTAAGAAACTTATAAATTACATGTCAATTAGGCATTGTTTTATTGCTCTTCCATTAATATTTATTCTAATCCTTGCTTCCTTCAAATATCACATCATTATTTGAAGAACCAGTGCAGATCAGACGTTTTTCATAATGTCCGGAGTTTTATTCTGATAATCTGGAGGGTATAAATCCATATTGATTAAATACATTTTTATATTTTACTTTCATTGTAATTTATAAAAACATAACTTAATTATTATTAAAACAGGCAAAACTCACTATACGTATTGCCACACAGAGCAAGCTAGAGTAATCAATGGATGTCAAAAGGCTTGTGCATAAAATCTCCATCTAGTGCCTACTTATCCAATATACCCAGACTAGTTTCTGGCTTGTGGCCTTCATCAGTGAGGAGCCTTGGATCTAAGAGGACTGCACCTAGATCTTAGGATCTAATGCAACCCTCCAGCAAACACCTTTTATCTCCACTTAACTACAAAACTATGAGTCTTAAATTGAAAACACCTTAATATTTTCAATTCAAGCCCATCAGCTTATATAGTCATATAGGTCTGAACTCAGTTCAGTACTATACATTTTTCTATGTGTGGATAATATGTATAGTGAGTTTTTCCTGTTTTAATAACAGTTATAAGCAAGTATAAGAAGTAGTCATCATGTGATGTTTATAACTTAATTATAATTTAATGATATCTACTTTCACCAGAAGTAGCTTTGTAGATAATATTTTAAATAGATAATCACCTTAAGGATGTAAAAGTCTAAGTAAAATTTAAAACTTACTAATAATCAAATGTACATTTTATTCAGAAGGTCACAGCAATGGCTTACTATTAGTAGTAAAAATTAAAAACATTAGCTTGAAACTACTGTTCTATTACGTAGTTAAATCAACAATTCTCTCAAGTAAAAAAAAAACCAACAATTTTACAAACATACAGCATAGCTATCAGTATCACTAAAAAGTAAAAATGCCTTAATTAGTTTATTTAAAAACTACCAAAATATAGAACTATTCACTTGATTTTAAATGTGCATTGTTATAAAATAAAGTAGGCTTAGATATAAAATGTTTGAAGTGTTACAGTGTCATGCTATTACTTTGAATAGTATAAAGTAAATAAGCAGAATGTACTAGCAACTGTAAACAGTACTGTTCTTTTTAATCACAAATACCAATATTCATAAAATGGTTTAAAGATTTATTTGACTTTTTTTTTTCGATTTTCTCATGCTTATGTGATTGCTTTTCAGGAGAATTGATATAAGAAGGATTACTAATGGTGATGCAGATGTTAAATGTAACATTGTTCTGGAATAAATTATGGCAATATGCTGACAAAAATTAAAAAAATACGACTAGTAATGACCAAATATTGTGTTCGTTTTAGGATACATCATTATTTTTTTACTATAGTTGCTTTTAGGCAGACAATTAAATGTAAATTCCTTTACATATTTGGAATTAAATTGGTCTTAATTCAGCAGAAGTATCTCAGATTATTTAATTTCATTTCTGGTTTTTATACTGTTATTTGTTGGATAGCTAATTTTGTTTCAAATGTTTATTTGGAACTTTATTATATATATATATATATATATATATATATATATAGATAGATAGATAGATAGATAGATAGATAGATAGATAGATAGATAGATAGATAGATAGATAGTATTGTAAAAAAATAACATTAAGAGATGTAATACATCTATATCTACATATTTACCTACTTTATCTATCTACCTATCTTTGCAACTACGCATCTATCTATCTATCAATCTATTTATCTGTCAATTTGTCTTTTTGTTTGATTGACTGTCTAGTAAGTAATCAATCAATTTATTTATCCATCCAACTATTTTGTTAAAATTATACATGTTAAGTATTATTTTATTCTTTATCAGTGTATTTGTTTTCTCAAATATGTCATATACTTACCAACTATCAGCATAGAAAGTCATTACAACTTATTTTCCTTTAAATATATCTGTATATTAGATAGCCCAAACACCTGAATCTCCATGCTGATGATGAAACTTGAATATTTTACTATTTCTAGAGTGGTCAACATTACTCAGGTGAGATGCTGATTACTATGTCAAATATAGAATCTTGTAGAAGAGAGAGCAACTTTTGTGCTACAGGTATATATTTCAATTTTTTTTATTACTAAGGCATACTAAATTTTAATTCCACCAAATCACAATTATTCACTGGTGTAGAAAGACAGACCATCTTTTCTCAATAAGCATGGATTTTTTAACAATATATATATATATATATATATATATTATATTATATATATATATATATATATATATATAATGGTAATTAACTATTACACAGTCTTTTAATCTGCAGATGTACTTTTGTTTCATTCCTTAACCTGCCTCAACTGCCATTAAATTCAAAAAACAAAATGGAAGCAAATATGTCATGAATCCAAATTTTAATACTAGCAGCTTGTTTATTAATTATATTCATTTTATTTTTATTTATTAAAATTGCCTTCTTAATTTTTATTTTATTATGGTTTCTTTCTCCATAAAGAATATTAACACTTTCAATATCAAACATCAATTTATATTTGGATGTTGTTTCATGATCCAAAAAAACTGAAGGAGTCATTAAATCATTATAATTTTTATATTTCACACACTTATATAACATTTCATGCTCCTTTAATCTTTTTTCAATACTGCACCTCGATTATGATAGCATAGATCCACAAAAAAATTGATCAACATTACTTTTGTGCTTGACAGGTATGACATTTTAGAATTATTCACTAATTTATTAACATTATTTGTAACACAGAATAAAACATTAAACACATTCTTGTAATTATAAATTTTATTAAACACTCACTATTATTTCAGTAATAGTTTTAACAAGGCTATTGCTTATTTTTAACACAGAATAAAACATTAAACACATTCTTATATATATTCTTAAAAAAGTTCACTTGAGCATTTAAAATATATGGAATAACTATCAATTTTTTTATTATAAATCTTGAACTCCTTTAACAAATTTATTTTAATAAGTAGAAATAAAATGAATATAATTATTAGATAAGCTGCTAACATTGAAAGTCAGGATTCATGGAATTTGAGTTGATGACATTTGCTTCCATTTTTTTTTTTAGAATTTAAAGGCAGTTGTAGCAGGTTAACGAGTTAACCAAAAGTACTTCTGCAGATTCAAAAATTGAATATAATAGCTAATTATTATTATATTTATTGTTATTACAATAGTTTTTTTAAGTAACAGACATTGTATTTATATATATGTTCAAATGTGAATTAAATTCCTCATAAATATATTACATTTACAAATATATAATTAAATCAATTCTATCTCCCAAATGGTAATACAACCGTCTTACTCATTTTAATGCTTGTCCTAACTAAATAATTATTATCAATCAATCATCTGTAACATAATTAAATAAAGCATTTATTCTCTAACATTGCACTTAATGTCTAGTCTTGATTCATTAATCAAATATTGTTAACATGTTTTTCAACATTCCTTTACTTACATGATAACAATGTTCATGCAAAATGGAGTATTAGTGTTTCATCCATCTCCTTTATATAAACCTGTAGCTTATTAGAAACAGTTTCACTTTTGAATTAAAGATGGATCATATAAAAATCTCTTATTAGGTAGCATGATTGTCAGTTTTTAATTGATCATTGCCTAATTACATTATTATTAAAATTTACCTTAAACATACATGGAGAATTACCTATATATGTATATTATAAGGATTAGCCAACTCAATCCTTAAGATAGTTGTAGATAAAAAAGGAGGGGGGGGGATAAAAGATAAGACGAAATTTTATTAATTACTTCAAGATTTTTTATTTCAGTTTAAGAAATAAACGTCTTATAATTTTTAGATGATATATGTATATTTACTTAAATGTATGAATATTTGATACGCGCTGTAATTCCCCCCCCCCCCCTTTATGTATAAAAACGTTGCAATATTCTTTAGTATTTTTAATATATTTAAAAGTTGATGTTTATTTAAGAATACAATGTAAATAAAAAAAGGAGAGGGATAACAGAATTATATTAGGTGGCTGTTATAAATAATTGCAAAGATATTATTTTTATGGATAATGGCAAATATATTATTTCTAAGGAATTGAAAGAGTCCGGAACCGAAGCAAAAGCTCTAAGGAGGAAATGAAAATTGAAGCTATTTTTTTAAAGGCTAAAACTGAAAAATTAAGGGAAGATGTGAGAATTGATATTCCAATAATTTGTATTAAGATAGAGGCATCCCAAGCTAGAACCCAATCATCAATGAATAGTAATATTGAGTTTGAAGCATCCCAAGATGATGATTACATAGAAATAGAAGATATGAAAGAGGGCAATGCTAACAATAGAAATTTTATGATTAGCCACAGTTCAGTACAAAATGACATAGATTATCTAACCACAAATTAATGAAAATAATTGTTTTGAGGTCAATAACTTTCCTGAAGTTAGTAAAGCAAAAATTGTGTTCACTGTAGGATGACTTTAAGGTTAAGGATTCTACAGTTTGTGCCAATACTATAAAACAAAGATTTGGTCGAGATAACAGCTGTAAGCATGAGGCCAGAATTTTGAAGGATAGAATGAAGTAAATTTTTCATGAAGATAACTATAACCAAATGCTGAAACCTATAGGGCTTGACATTAAAAAACAATTATGAGGGATTAATGTATGTGAAAGACTTGTAAAACTAGAGGGGCTCAAAATATGATGTTGAGATACAGACTAAATGGACAAATGGGATCAGTTATCTATAATAATAATTTTGAGTGGTATCAGGGGCCTGCATTTTTAAATAGACTATGAGTTGATGATGTTATTTAAAATTTATGTAAGTGCATTTTTAAATAGATTATAAGTTGATTTGGTTATTCATTATGTATGTAATTTATATAAGTTCTTCATTTATTCTATAAGCATCCAGCAAGAATAAAATCTGAAGTTATAGTTGTTCCATCAATAATCTTCATTGAGTTCAAATCTTATATGTATGTATTTTAATCTTTAGCTATTAGGAAGAGATCTTGCAATTGTGTAAGTATCATGCCTATTGTTTTTATCATAAGTCAGCATAATTCATTTGTTTTGGTAGTTAGTTGAATTTATTATTTGTCACAAATTTGGTAAGGTAAATTTTATCTATCCATAATTTAATTAAATGGATTATTGGTTCTAAATTTAATTGGTAAATTAATATTAGTTTGAAGTCCATGTTAGTTACCTGCATGAACATCAGGATAAACAAAATCAACCTTTATGAGGATCTTTATAAAATAGATAAGGAAGCAGAGGGAATGCATATATGATCACTACACCAGATGGAATGAGAAAAACATACAATGCCCAAAGCTTTAGGCCTATGTATCAATATTTATTAATAATTACTTTTGTCCATGTTATGTAAATGAACATTATCATACAGCCCCCCTCCCCAATGAAGTTAAAAGTAAAACAATTTAAATTTAATTGTAATACCTGTAATAGTTATTGTATATTAAAAAGAAATAAAAAAGAGAATGAGAAATCATTTTCTTTTTCTTAAAATCTATAATAAAGTTATAATTTCTTATTGCAGCATTTAGTTGATAGTGATAATATATACCTATATTGTAAGGGAGAGTAAATTGTAAGAATTAGCCAACTCAATCCTTAAAATAATTATAGGTAAAAAAGGAAGTATAAAAAAAAGACGAAAGTTTATTAATTACTTCATTTTTTTTATTTTAAAGAATAAATGTCTTATAATCCTTTACACATATATATCTACTTAAGTGTATGAATATTGTATATGCATTGCAATTTATATATATATATATAATTAATAAAACAAGCCATAAAGTTCGTAACTTGCTTTTAAGCTAGCATTTAAATGTTCACTAGAGGGAGCTTACCAATAGCTCTAATCAAGCTTTATTTTATAAATGCTCATTTCACAATAAGGTACCTGCATGTTATATAATATATAATTTTTTAAATATAAAATAGTTTTGCAATATTGTAGTTCAGTTGAGCTTTTATATCTTGAAACTTTCATATAAAAAATAATATTTAATATTAAAAGTATGTGGGATGCAATAAAAAATTATGGGAAATGTATTTAGTTTTCCATGATGTGTTTATTTTTCTTTACACTTGAAAAGTACGTCTTGGCAGTGAAAGTGATTGATGGTTCAAAAAAAAAAACAATTACTTTTTTAAAAAATTTGGCTAATCTTATTTAAATTGCATTTGGTGTCATTTATATATACATATATTAGTAATTGAAGCGAGATTAATTGTAATCAATAAAAATGAGCATTAATACAAAATAAAAATTCCATTATTTCATTTCGTATATGTTAAATCTAAGTTAGCTTTTAGCTGCAATTAAATTCTAAAGACTTATTCTATATTAAATTTTGACATTATAATAAATATTAAATAGTGTAAATTATTATAAAAATGACTTATAATTATTTATACTTATGTAAGCAAAAAATAATATTGTATTAATTAAATTTTTACCCTTTAAAAAATGAAGTATATATTACAAGGTTAGTTGTAAGTGAACTTCGGATCATTGTATTGAAATAGAGAACATATGTTTTGACTTTAAAATACATTAAGTGACACATTAGTTAAACTAGAGAAGTTTGAAAGCTTCGATTGATGATTTTATAATAACATTGGCGTTAATATTATTTAAAATTTATTAAACTTTAAAACTTGAAGCATAAAAAGTAGTAAATATGATTCCTTTTTATACACATACATGTACTTAAACTCGTGCAAACACACGTGTACATCGTAATGGTCAAACTAACTTGTTTCAGCTATTTACTTTTTTTTCTCTTTTGTGATGTGATGTACTGTGACTTCTCCTTAAACGGAGTCAGGAATCTCTCAGCAGCTATATCCAGAGAAACCTGTTAGCCACTTTACATTCCTTTTCCATTGTCCACCTTAAGTTTTCCCTAAATCTGCTCCATCCCATTTCCACAACATAATCTTTGTCAACTCCATAACCTTCATATCTAAATCCCCCATATTTTTTCCCAAACCTAGCATAAAAACCAATAAGTCACTTTCTGTATAATCACTTTGTTCATATTTAACCTTCCATAACTTCATTATTTGTACACTTTCTGCTTCCAAACATTTACATTGAAGTAACAGATGCCTAATATTTTCTATGCCTTCTTTACACAACTTACAGACTAAATCACCCATATTTTTCCATTTACATGTATATTCCCTTGTTGCTAAAGATCCCGTTCAAGTCTTAAACAATAAACTACTTTCCTTACTATTATCATAAATTAACTCACACCCAATGTTCTGTTTACTTTTATATATATTTAAACTCGTTTTCCTCTCCATACTAGTTCTCCATCTCTCCAACTCCCTATTCTTTATTAATGCATCTATTCTTCTATCCCACTCCTTCCCACTATAACACTCAACAATCCTTCTAACACAATCATCCCATCTTTTGTACAATTATACTGACATAACTTCTTTATCCAAATCTTCTGCATACCGCATTACCTTTCTCACCCATCTTGTTGGCTGCCCTTTACTTGTAACCCAATTAAATACTATTTTGGCTATTCTTTTATTATCCATGAACTGCAATCTATCGAACATTTTCAATTTGCTTTTTGCATTCCTCATATAAAAACTTGACCATCCCATTTTTCCTTGAATTGCCTCTTTTGCTGTCCACACCTCAGCATCTAATGCATGTCTTCCTACTTTCCTTTGTACTTTTTCTAAGCAATCTAATACCCCTTTACTAACACATAATGCATCATTGCCATATGTTAACCCTGCTACTGCCACTCTCTTCCATACAATTCTAGCTAAATCATATTTATTATATGAAAACAGTGTTAATTTCTTTATCAATCCCTTTCTTTTCTTTGCTTCATTTATCAATTTTTTCTCCCATTCATCCAAGCAATTTTTCTTATTACTCAAGATGATTCCCAAATAACTATATCTATTCACCACACTTAACTTTATATCCCCCAATATGAAATCTTTGTCTTCACTTTCCCCAGTACTCCTGGCTTTGAAAGTAAACCAAGTCATATAAATTTAAAACAATATTTGATCCTATTTGTAATAATAAACTAGATCAAGAAGGACACAAATACTTCCAATGAATGAGGGTAGACCATATAATTTTATATTTAATAAAATTAACAACTTATACAGCAATCGTTTGATTACAAATATAATTATTAATTGATAACCAATTTATTTTCTTTTAACAAACTTCCTATAATCTATATACATTATTATCTTATTCCATATGAACACTGAAAAACAATTTCTACATGTAAATGTAGAAGGTTTTATTGCCAAGTTAAATTTTTTAATCCCCATTTATGTTATAATATTCTATATTTATTAATAATAAAGTACACTGACCAAATAGAGAACTCGAACTTCAATAGATTTAAAACACAACTCTATGACAACATGAACCTATAAATATAAAATATTTCTCTGATTCACATGTTTTCTAGTGCCAATCTCTACCTATATTCAAAATAGAATAGATATTAATACATCTTTATAAAAATAATTATAATGAATATTTTTTTCAGATCATAATCTTAATTCAATCAAGTATAACTGCTACAGAAGTAGTCATTTGTTCTTATTATAATTCAATAAAACATCTTTACTTAGTAATAATTATGAGGATGACCTTTTAAGTCCTAATCTTAATTCAATATGACTACAGTATATACAGGGATTATTTATTTCGGTACTGATCCCTAATTCATAAAAACTAGATGAAAATGTATTATCTCATATAGAAGCAAATATACATAACTATTTAACCGTGAACAAACAAATGTATATATATATAAATTCATCTACATAATATCTAATCCTTAGCAATCAAATATAGGATTAACTATTAACAAATGGACAATGGATATTATTATATCATTAACAATAATTATTTACAATTTGGACAATTCATGTAGAAGTATTGCATTTTACATTTTATCATTATTTTTTATTCTTTATTTTTTAAATAATAATTTGAAATATGAATTTTTTTCTATAGTATAGGCTTTTTCATACCTGCACTTATATATGTAATACCACTGATACTCTTGATCACACATTTTCAACATGTGAGTGATCAAGTTTATCAGCCATATGAGGTAGCATGGATAAATAATAATTTGTAAAAAGTTCATTTCAATGTAAATAATCAATAAATTTTTTAAGCATGCATCTTTATAAGTATCACAATTTTTGATATGTTATAATTATTTCCTCTTTTTGGAAGCCAAGGTTTATATGTAGAGATAACTTTTTTTAAGGATGATTACCTTCACATAAAAAATGAAATTTATTTCACTATATTTAACAGATATTAGAAGAAGTTGAAACAATATTATTCATTTCAATAACATATACAACAACAGATTGTTTTTTTTCACCAATGACAATTTATATATAATAATAACCAGATTATCAACATTGAATATAAGCTCAAAATAGGATAAAATTCAGTTTTTTTTTAAATATAAAAAATACAAAAAAAATTGTTGTTACCCATTTCTTCTTTCTAATAAATATTAGACAGTTCATATTAGATTATAATATGCATTGATTAGTTCCACCTCTGCTATATGAAATGTACATTGTTGTGCATTTTCACTGATGTTATTTGAAGTAGTCCAAGCATTCCAGATTTGATGTAGCTAGATGGATCTTTCTTTTATTTCTATTCACTAAACATAGCAAATGTTTAATAGGTTTGAATGAAGAAAAAAATCCAGTCTGATTGAATAAAAAAAGAAAATTGATTTTAACTAAAAGTTAGTTCCTTGTTTGAACAACTCATTTCAGTTCTTTTTTTTTTAAAAAAAAAAAAAAACAACAACATAAATTTGCATATCAATTTGAATGCTTAGAAAAGATTTTTTAAATATTGAAATGAATAATAAATTGTTCATTTCAATTTGAGATGCTTTGAACCTATCAAATTTAAATGTACAAATCACTGGTTCAGCTAAAATTTAATTCTCAATATGTTTTTAATGTTTTTTATTAAACTTGTTAAAGTGTGTGCAATATAATATGAATATATCACACACATATGAAAATTTAAAATATTTATTTTATTAGCTGATATAAGGCAATACAATTTTTTTATAAGAAAAATGAACTGTATTGAAAATTATCCTATCATTTGTGTAAGATTATTTTACATCATTTAAATATTGTAAAACAATGCTTAATGTACAAAATTCTGTTTAAATCTTTTGCTGATAATCTAAAATTAGGCACTGCCTAGATAAATATTGTAATTATATCATTAGCTAGGAAATTATTAATTAAAAATGGGCATATCTTGAATATGTTAATGGGAATTGAAAATATTTTATGAAATATGTATGGGAGAACAATGGACAGTAAGTTCCGTAAAATTTCTTGTATTATTACTCTGCTATTTAAGATTCCATCCAATATGCTGGGTCTTTTCATTCTTCTCTTTAAGCTGCATTTATCACCAGTTAACCATTAGTAAGTAAGAATCTTCACCAATAGTGTGTGACAAATGACTTGCAGTTATAAAAATGAACTTTCAAATCAATCCTTGTTGTGTTGTCCAGAATATGACTGGCTAGGCATTTTACCAATATTAACTTCACTCCCATTCTAACTTCATTCTCCTGCCTGTCTTAAATTTATAGAAATCTGACCTGAAAATGCCAACCTCTACAGAAGCCTCTCTCATCTAACCCATAATCCGAAACATAATCATAAAATTGAACAAGAGTAAGCTATTTCTTCTAATAATCTACTGACAACAAAATGCTAATGGACCTAATGGTAATAAGAACTTTATTTTACATTCCATAACCCCAGATGTGATTATATGTATAAACATATATACTTAATTATTTATTTAATTCTAAGAAATAAACTCCTTTATGTTGTTTATCTTATTATATATATATATTATAATATAATATTATATATGTATGTAATATAAAAATAAAATGTCCGTTAATTAAAACAAAATTGTAATTACAATAAAAATAATAATAATAACGGTAACAAACTATTATAAACAATCCTTAAATTCGCAGAAGTACTTTCGGTTAATTTAGTACTTCTGCGAATTTAAGGATTGTTTATAATAGTTTGTTACCGTTATTATTATTATTTTTATTGTAATTAAATATATAATAATTATTATGTGATGTATTTATAAGTTGTTGTTATAATATAATAAAGATTTATAGTATATTTTATTAATTATTTATGTGCACATGTTAGATAATAATGTTAGATTAAGTGTGTTTTTCTTAATTTTGTGAATATACATTTTTATATCATATTATTAATTCACTTTATGGATGTGTTGTTGTTGTAGTTATGTTTTGTATTATAAATATTACTTATTGAAGTATAATATTTATTAAGCTTTAGAGTACCTATTAAATGAGTTCTCTTTTCTTTTTTTAAAGTTTTGACAGTTAAAATAAAATTTAAAAATGTTAGTTTTAAAATTAGTTTATTCTTATTAAAAGTTAACATTCTGTCAAGCTTTGGTGGCTAGTGGTTAGCATAGCTGCCTTCCAAGCAGTTGTTCTGGGTTCGTATATATATAAAAAAGTTAACATTCTTTCCCCCTCCCTCTTCTTGAATATTTAAATTAGAAATGTATTTTTTTTTTCTTTTGTAAGTATTAAAATCGATTTAAATAGTGGTGTATAATGTTTAAAATGAATCTTTTTTTTAAATAGTGTTTAAAACTGTATAAACAGTTATTTTTATATATGCAAATATAAACTAGATTTGCTAGAGTATTTGATTCCTGTGCATAATACGTTATTATAGTTTATAAATAAAACTGTTGATTTGCTTGTGTGTGTGTGGACATAAAATCGGTCTATATAAAGTTAACTTGTTATATACTTATTTCCAGTGATGTTTTACTTCACCTGGTTAGCCACGTTTCTTTCAGGCTAATTTTATTTTATATTATCTCCAGTAACCTAGATCGTCTACTGCTTTAATCACAATTTATTTACTCTCGTAAGGGCTAGATTTGGAACGGTATCCTCTGCTTTGTTTTTATAATAATTATATATTGGTGATTTCTTGGTAACTTCTGGTCCATTTCGGCTAAGTTTGTATACTTTTATCTCTTGTTAACTAATGATTGAAGTGCAGTCTTTATTATTTTGCAAGGACAAGTTTAAAAATAGCTTCACATGCCTCGTTCTTTTATTATTACTTATGATTCTTATTATTATTTTCAATATACTTGTCAAATGGTTCGGAATATGGACACACATATGTCTTAATAGTAGTGTGCATAGAAGTATAAGCTTATAGTTAAATAAATCGATAAAGCTTTTAAACGCTTAGATAAAATGTATTTAAAAAGTTTATATATATATATCATAGGAACTGTTAAAAGATTATTTCAGTATTTTATAATTAAGTCAAAAGGAAGACGATAAATTAACTTTCAAGGCATATTGAAAATCAAGATACTCAATTAAACCATCCATAAATGAAGTTTATTTCTGTGTATTCTTTGTTTTCTTTTATTCTATTTATTTTCTTTAGTCATGTATTAATAAACTTTGTTCTGCTAGTTTGATGTGGCTGATGTTTGTATGCTGTCGTTTGTCTATCATTTGTTTAGTTAGATAAGAATATTTCTCTCTCATTGATCTAGCAACAGTAATTTATTCTTATGTTAGGGAACAGCTCATCATCATTAGTGAATGTCTGACCATCCCAAATAATTTTTTTAGACTCATAAGAAACCGGATTGTGCCCTAAAGTGACCCATATTTAGGTGGGCTGTCCAAGATAATACATATTGAAATGATACATGTGTGCTCACGATAAAAATCCTATTTTCATTATGGTCAGTTATTGTTTCTTTATTTAAAAAAACATTTTTATTAATAAAATTTTTATTATATTTTATTATTTTCATATATTGTTTTATTTGACATTAATTTTTTTCATTAATTAAAATTAATTTCTTCAATACTTTATTTAACATAAAATGTAAAGTTTATATTATATCTGGAAGACTGCCTTAAAAATAGTAATTTTTATTGTTAATTAATATGGCTGAAATGTGTTTTTTTTTTAAATTAATATATCAATCAATAAAATAATGAAAAAGGAAACAGACTTTTTATACTATAATTTTACTTGCCTTAAGCAGATTTTTTATCAAAATATATAATTTTATTTCTACACATAACTATGACTTGAAAAAACAGAAAAGAATTGTAACAGATTAAAAATTATGATATTTATAAAGATGGTGGCTTAAACTTCCAATAGGTTAACATTTGCTATTGTCTGTTATGGTCACAATTTTTTGTCAATGTTCAATATTTTATTTTAATATTAAACTTTTATTCCACATTATAATTTGTTTTGTTAGAAATATAAGTTTATAATTGAAAAACATTAGAAAAAATTATATTTGAACATTGCAAATATTAAAAAATATACTAAACAGAATATGTAATGAGAACAAATGACATTTCATCATACAATAATGAACAGGAATGCAGACAAATTATAGATTTTAGAAAGTCAACAAAGTTTTTGATGACTGAAATTTATTTATAAAACAGGAATAAATAAATATGAAGCTCTGACAAATCTATAAAAGTTTGCTTTAAAATTTAAAATGTCATCTATATTTTTTAGATTATTTCAGAAAATTCCAACACAGTGTTTGTAAAGACAACAGTGATCTGTTTCAAAATATGTTACTATGTTACTGATCATTAATTTTTTGTTAACATTATGGTAAAATTTATTAATTTTTATTTTCAAAAATAAAATATATACATATAAAATAAAAGTGGAATCATGTATACTCTTTTTAATAATGATTATACAATTGTTGCATACAAATAATAATGAATCTTTAATAAACAACATACAAACACAATTTTTTTAATATTCCAAAAATTGACTTGAAGTAATTTAACAAATTATTTTGAAACTAGACTATAAAAAACTATACCCAGTAAACATATAGTGGCTAGAATAAATTATGTTGTTTTCACCATCTATTGGAAAGAATTTAACACTTCAGATATCTTTTTGACTTAGTACATCAACATTATTTTAATTCCATTTTCTATTATCATATGAATACACCAATAGAATAAATAACATTAGTTATATAAAACATCTGTAGAAAAATTAAATTAGAGAAATCTAAAAAAAATGCTAAAATCATATTTTTTAAAAATATTGTTTGTATAGTTAACTGGGGAGATATTTTACTAATTGTTTTTTTTTAATTCATAATTTTGCCTTATTTCTTAAAAAAATGATTTTTTAATTAAAAATGATTAAAAGATTTCAGTGAAAACAAATAGTGGCAATGTAATTGAGTTTTAAGAACTGCCTTCTTTTTTGATGAAAGTCTTTTATAATCAGTGTTCACACTTATTGTGAGCTTATTTGCAGAACATTTTTAATGTTACAAAGAATGTTATTTTATTACAAAGTTCATTAAGATTCATGATTATTTTACTCAATATTTGTGTAATAATGAATAAAAATTTAAAGTATACATTTTAAACTGTTATTTTATGCACATATATTTTATTTTTAGATGTAGAAGTAATATCTTCCAATGTATTATTAACAAAGAAGATTATGCCATTTTGATCAGCCATTATTAAAATAATGGTTAATATATCATAGATATCACTGGCTTAAAATGGTTTGAAATATTTTAAAAATTAGGAAGCCATTTTTGATATTTTAAATTGGAATTTGGTAGATTTATCATACATTAATAATTTTTAATTTGTATTTTGAAAAAAAAAATCAAATGAAAAAGATTTTATTAGTGTTATAAGAAGGACTGTGTTATTCCATTTGTTCAATGATTAAACTGTCTATTGTTGTTATTACAATCTCATTTTTACAACATTTACAATGTTCAAATGTGAATTATAAGAATTTTTCATTTGCAAATCTATATTGCTATTGAATTAATTTAAATTTATTAACTTCTGATATAAAATAATGGTTTAATACTAAAATCAAAAGCCAAAAGCTTACAAAAAGTCTCACAAGAGAAACAAATATAGTGATGGATAGGGTGATTAAAAGTTGCATACATGACCATTATAACACTGGAAAATGAGCAGTGCCATTTCTAAACAAATATCCATGTAATACACTGAGAACTATATTAACCTCTTTTTTGCTGATTATTTTATTGGCCAAGAGAGGTAAAAGTCTAAATTTTTAATTGGTCATTTTACAAAGTTAAGTGTCAAAACACAAATTCAATCATCAAAATATATTCATCTTTTAATATTATATTCACTTTAGTTTTATTTGTAAAAAGTATATTAATAATTTGTCAGATTATGAAAGTGAACGAAAGTTTTTTCAAAAATAATTTTATCTTTATAAATTATAAAAATATTTGCGAGCGGAAAACATAAAACAAATATTTTTCACCAACAAAAACGTTTTATGATGTCAGCGATTTTCTTTGCCAATTTTACACTAAAAAAAAAGTAAATAATTTTGTTAAAGTCTTAATTATTTTTCTAAAATAATTTTATTTTTAGCATATTTTATCAAAATAATTTATAATTTGTCAAAAAATATGTTTAAAATGGTCTAAAACATTCGTTTACCATTTTCGAAATGAAACAAAAACAAATCGTAACTTTGCAGTTATTGACATTCCATTTTCTTTGTGTCGAAATGTAACAGCCAATAAGATTCAAGAAGAGGCCATCTACTTTTTTTGTTAAAGTTTCGAGACCATTTTATTGATTTTTCACTTGTAAAATAATTCAAGAGAGGGCAGCATCTTATGGAACTTTTTCTAATTTTTCAAATAATGGTAAAATCTTAACCATACCATTAAAAGTGACAGAATTTGAATGGTTGGAAGTGGCGTCAAATCATCACATTTTTTACCATGACTAGCAACCATTGCATTAATAGATTTTAATAAGTGATTGCCTTGTTTTTATTATGTTATTTGTGTGTTATTTAAATTTATAGAGAAAATTGTGAATGGATGATAATGTTATACACTAAATTATACTGTTCAATGCAAATTTATAAATACTATTATTATGGAATTTTATGTATTTCATGACAAGCATTAACAAATTAATGTGAAACAAATCAATATAGATAAATTAAAAATAACTTAATATAAAAGAAAAAGTAAGTAAAAATGTCCTGTAATTTACATAATTAATGTTAAGTAAAAATAAATAAATAAATAAATTTCTAATAAATGTGAATGCATAAAATTATATTAATTTAAGTAATACAAATATTATTATCCTTTTAAATATATTTTTGTAGTTATTAGTTCTGAGAATGTATTTTCAGAGGTCATTTAAGACATAATTCCATATATATATATATATATATATATATGTGTGTGTTTATTTTAATATTCTCATGGATAAATAATGAATTCAGAGTATTATTTCTGGCAACTTCCATGTAATAAAATATAATACCTAAAATTCTAATGTTTCACATCATAAGAATGTGTATGGTGCAGTTTAAAATAACAATTTTTTCTTTTATTTTCTCCTCATTCTACAAATTCTATTGGTTGAAAAGTTTTTAAAAAATATTTTATCCTCCAATAGCAGTTTCCAAATATATATATATATATATATATATATATATATAATCATAATGAATAAAGCAAGTCATATATTGGTAAGCTACCTATATTACACACACATATGTATATACATGCAATTAGAATCTGTTTTAATTTTAAAATTATATTAGTAATAATTTTTTTGGAATAAAAGTTGAATAATATTAGAATTTCCTGAACATAATTCTTCAAAGATTACACTAACATTTTTATAATAATTTCTAAGGTAATCATCATTATGACTCCCATAGATGTGTATTAATTCAAATCAGATCATAGCAATAAGATTTATTTGGTGACTATACATTGTTATAAGATAATTTCGAGGAGAAATAATAAAAGAAATTTTGTTATTATCTTAGATGATATGTATTGTACTCTTGCTTCTTGAGAGATGTACTTTAAATATTGGGAATTTTATTTGATTTAAAATTTTGTACAAAAGCAAGTTGATATTTCTCCTCCTCTTAATTTCTTTATGTTTTGCCTTTTGTATTTAAAGATGATAATGACCATTTGTCATTATTGTAGCTCCCATTATTTTGGCAAATGTCTCTAGCAAAACAATTATAATTATTTAACCCACTGAGTTTAGTCTAATGATTTTATTATTAGCTGATTAGGTAACCTTTGATTATTACTAGCAACCTTTCCTAGGAATAATTTTGGATTATATATATTATTTCATATTTCTCTCTCTCTATATATATATATCTGTCTGTCTATCTATCTATCTATCTATCTATCTATCTATCTATCTATCTATCTATCTATCTATCTATCTATCTATCTATCTATCTATCTATCTATCTATCTATCTATCTATCTATCTACTATCTATCTATCTATCTATCTATCTATCTATCTATCTATCTATCTATCTATCTATCTATCTATCTATCTATCTATCTATCTGTCTGTCTATCTATCTATCTATCTATCTATCTATCTATCTATCTATCTATCTATCTATCTATCTATCTATCTATCTATCTATCTATCTACCTACCTACCTACCTACCTACCTACCTACCTATCTACCTACCTATCTATCTATCTATTTATCTATCACTGTATTTAATGTTAATGTCATACTAATTTATCAACAAAAGCTTTCCAGGATGAACCTTACCAGAAAACTTTCTAGCGATTACTGCAATACTCTTAAATGACCTTTATTGTTTAAACTTAGACTTTTGTATCCAATCATGTATTGTTATAATGTTAATATTAACAACAAGCAAGTATATGAATGCACCAATTGTGAAATATATGATAACATTGAAACAATTAAGCAGTATTTCTCAAAGTGATAGTCTATATTTGATGTGATCCCTTGATATTAAGGTATTCTAGAAAATTATATGTGGGCAGTATAGAAGAAGATAAAATTAACAGATTGATAAATTAAATAATACATAAATAGATACTGCAAGGCAATAGCCACGGAACAATTCTAAAACTACCCTAAAACAAAAATCATTAATCATCTGCCAAATACTAAATTTTGAGGCTTAAATTATTTTTATCCATTTTGGCTTTAGCTAATATATATAAATACCCATTTTGTAATCAGATGGTGCATAGTGGCTGAATTAATTTTGTATATGTAGTAACAATGAATCATATGAGTGTGGGTGTTGGTGCATATTATTAAATAAGTAATATAAATAGAAGGGATTTGAACTCAGACTTCCAAGCCCCTACTGATATCCACTATGTCTTATACAACCAATACACATGAACAGATACATGGGATAAAAATAAATGATCTCCACTATACATATTTTGTGCTGAACTAGGATTCATTAATTGGTTCAAATCATCATCTTCCACATATGTATAAAAATAATCAGTGCTCAGTTTATATTAAGATAATAAATCTTTGAACTTTAGTGGTCAGGCTTCAATTTTCTCTATTCTTCAACTCTTCAGCCATCCATATTATTGAGAATCAGATGATGGAACTTTGAAAGCCCTTGTTTTTGTTTTTTTTTTAATGTCATAGAATCGGCCAGGGACGCAAACCCGCAACCCGGGCAACTGCCTGCAAGTGCAAGGCAGTCGCGCTGACCTCGTATAGAACCTTAATATGTCTATTTAAATGCACCGAAGAGGGATGGACAGAATCCCTTCTAATTACATTAAGTTCAGTATAGACAATATATTTGTATTTAAAAAAGGAATAATATTAAAAAAATATTAATAATGAAAAGATTCAAAAGATTAAAAAAATTACATTTAAAAACATAAATTATATACTTATTTACATGCACATCAACAATTTTAATGGGGGCGCAAATTATTGATTATTGTTAATCTTGTTATTTATAAATTTTAAATTGTATTTTTGATAACATCCTTTAATTAATTATAAGACAGATAATAGATTAATCACGAATAAAAATAATTGAAGAACATACAAACAATTATGGAAATTAATTTTAATTGAAGAATATATGTATTATCATAACAGAAAATAAGAAAATAAATAGGAAAAAAAATCAAGAGACATTGAAATGAATTGTTTTCACAAATAACAAAGCCAAAGTTAAAGGTGTCTTTTATTTGTTATTATAATGTCTAAGTAATATTTACTAAGGCTGTAACCTCAAGAATGTGAGCGTAAAGATGCGATAGTAAGGACCTCTACAGGTCTTAACCACAAGCTTACGTTAAGTTGCCTTAAATTTAAATGGACCACTATATGCTTCTTGACATTTAAATAATCATAACAGCCTTTGAACAATAAGCTCGTACATTTCTGAAAATATAGCTATTTCCATTGTAATACATTTGAAAAGAAATATCAGACTTATCTTACAAGTGTTTATCCCAATGCTGTGTTGAATCTTTTACTTGTCTAAAAAATTATCAAAGTCATGCCAAACGTAACATTGCAACCATACAGAGAATGAATGAAAAAAAAAAATTGCAATGGCCGATAGACATTGGGTAAAATATTGTTTTCTCTAAATAGACATATTTGTCTTAAAAATAATCATAATTTAAAATTTATTTAAGTGTCATTCCAATTTATTAAAAATGAATATAAACTAACTCCCTTAGATAATTTTAATATTTTCTTGTAGTAAATCTGTATATGCTCAAATATGTTAATGAAATTCATAGTCTAATATGTTTATGAAATTTATCATATATATGATATGTGAGTTACAGACTAATTTATTTTTTTTAAAAAAATAGTTTATAAATTATTTTAAAGAATGCTTTCAACTTTCACTCCATATAAAAGTAGATAAACCATTTCGCAAGCAGATTATCAAAGTAATTATTTTTAAAAAAATTAAATGATTTGTTTTCATTCATGAAAAGAAAAAAAAATAATACGGAAATTTAAACATTTTATAATTAATCTCATCTAATTTTTAAAATGAGTTATTTAATGATGATTATTTAAATACTGTAGTAAATCTCTGTATGTATTGTTAATTGATTATATCATAATGGATTTTTTTTATCAATAATTTATTAAATTATAAAAATCATCTTACTATTAAGGTTTTTTTTTTTTTTTTTGCCAGATCCATATCCGGTCAGAAATATATATATATATAAAATCATTAAAATGATAAAGAGTGTTTTTTTAATCAATGAAATAATCGTGGATATTATTTTAATAATCTCTTTAAGATATAGCTTCAGTATGATGTGATGTGATTATTACACATCCAGGAAATATAATAACTTGTTAGGATAATCTATCTAGATAGTTGTCCCTGTAGACAGCTTTGAGGGAAAATTAAGCGTCACTTTTACTTGTTCTCTACATATGAATATATGCAATAATTATTATAAAATTATATTTTTAAATTATAGATATTTTACACACACATAAAAGATTAATAAAGCAGTATTGTAATTAAAAAACAATGACTACATAAATAAAATAAGTTAAATGTTAACCAAATTTAGAGATACAATGCTGTTTAGACAATATAGTCAACTACTCAGGGTTTAATTAGGTTTGTAAATGTAGATGATAACAACCCTTAAGTAATCAACAATCTCAACCTGTAGTCAAGGTTACAAGAGATTGCCTTTAATACAGGTTGAGATTGTTGATAGGTTAAGAATTAGTTGTTATAATGATGTTTATATAGTGGATATATCAAATTTATAAATCCATAATTTATAGCTTTTGTTATTTAATATTTTGAAATTAAAAAAACATATATAAGAAATGAACATCAACAACAACAACAACAACAACAACAATAATAATAATAATAATAATAATAATAATAATAATAATAATAATAATAATAATAATAATAATAATAATAATAATATTATTATTATTATTATTATTATTATTATTATTATTATTATTATTATTGCATGGCTTTTTTGTTCAAGAGTTTATAACATGCTTGAGCAGGGAAGTGACAGAATCGGAATCAATTATAAGATATCATACCCCAGAAAGTAACACTAGACCACTGCATTAATATAGAACAATATTAATTTAATTAGATTTATTCCAGTTATCATTTATTGATAATCATTTGATGAGATTTATTCTAAATATTGCATGTATAGAATAGTTTAAAATCATGCCGTTCTTTTTTTACATAGTTTTCTGCTAACATTTTTAATGCTATTCATTTAATTTTTATTGACTTAAAAATGAATGAATGTACTTATATAAAAATAATTTTAAGATTACAATAATTGTTGTTGTTGTTGTTATTATTATTATTATTATTATTATTATTATTATTATTATTATTATTATTATTATTATTATTATTATTATTATTATTATTATTATTATTATTATTATTATTATTATTGTTGTTGTTGTTGTTGTTATTATTATTATTATTTTAAAAACCTGTTAATCTCTTAGTACTTCTATAAAAAAACTAAATTAGAAAGTGTTCTAAGAGTCTCAAAATTTTAGATGGTCATAATTTTATCAGGATGTGGACAAACACACTCCTCTCAGAATTACTACTTCAGCAGCCATTACACTACTCTTTCTTATATTAATATGGGTACTCTTGTTTTTATATTCTTTAAAGAAAAATTGTAAAGAAATAAGTGGCACCCAAAGGTTTTTTGATGTTATCACCACATTATCTACATTCAAAGTCAAGAAGAACTTAGGTTCCTCTGAAAGAAGTTGATTTAAGTGTTTTATAAGATAATCCACTTATTTATTAAAGTGAATAGCATATCTTAAATTGATCAGAATAACCACCATAAAGAAATGATATGTACTTCTGATCATCTTGATGAATTGCAATCTTGCAGTTGCTTGTTATGAGATAAAATGTGGTAAAACCTTTCTCACCTGAAAGCTTAATAAGTAAGACGTGCATGTATAGTGAGATATTTTTATCATGAGTTGTAATCTTTTTCAATTGTCTAGAATCTAAAAAAGGCATAAGACTTTATTGCTTGGATGTTCATAAAATGTTTAAGCTCTAAACCTGTGAGCACTGGAATTGATTCTGAGATCTCTAGATCTATGTGAGATACCCTACTTAACTGCACCAAACTATGTAAGACATCTAGAATGGAAACATAACCATACAGGTCTGGCATTTGTTACATTTACCAACAGGTTACTACAGTATGACAATACTTATCAATGTTCCCTTATTTCAATATTTGGTGTAATTGTTTTGCGTTTTGGTTTTATCCAGATAAGACATAGGATATGACTTCCTTTAGTAAAAACAGTTCTCTATGACTTTAATACAGTTCACCTACTTTGAAATTATATCTGGTATTTTTAAAAATATGTATACCTTATTTCTAATGGATCATCAGTGTTTTTAGACAGCTAATATCACTAGCATAATATAATATTATAAGCATAATCTCAAAATTTCCTACCTGAATTGTTATTTGATTCTTTGTTATAATGTTATATACAATTAGACTGTTGCAAAAGAATGTAGAATTACATTATGAGGTTAACTTTACATTACGCTTTACATTGTGAATAAAAACAAGCAAAATTTTTAATATAGTAGTGCCACCCAGTGCAAGCCAGAGTAATCAATGGATGCCAGAAGGCTTGTGCATAAAATCTCTATCTAGTGCCTACTCATCCAGTATCCCCAGACTAGTTTCTAGCTTGTGGCCTTCATCAGTGGGTAATCTTGGATCTGAGAGCTCTACACCTAGATCTTAAGATCTAATGCAACTCTCGAGTAACCACCTTTTATCTCTACTTAACTACAAAATTATGAGTTTAAAAATTGAAAACAATAATATTTTTAATCTAAGCTCATTATCTTATATAGTCATATAGCTCTGAACTCAGTTCATTACCGATACTTTGTGATGTATTTAGTTCTTTAATAGCCATAGCTACCACTCTCCTCTTAGGCAGGATTAGTATACAACCACTAAACATCACATGGATCACCATTTCTTATTTTTGCTCATAACTGTTATTAAAACAGGCAAAACTTTCCAATACAGTAGTGCCACTCAATGCAGTGCTCTCAGATCCAAGGCTTTTCACTGATGAAAACCACAAACTAGTAAATATTCTGGGGATATTGAACGAGTAGGCACTAGTTATGGATTTTATTCACAAGTCTTCTGGAGTCCCTTGATTACTCTGGCTTACATTGTGTGACACTACTTTATGGAAAGTTTTTCCTGTTTTAATAACAGTTATGAGCAAGCACAAAAAATGATAATCATGTAATGTTTAGTGGTTTTCATCATTAATGAACCTTTTAAATTCTAAAATAGAAAATGTAACCTCATTTATTTTATTTTGATTAATTTGTTTTAAACCACATTGTGAAGGTTTTTACTAGCTAACATGCACAACTTTGTTAATATTTACTACATGCTCACAAAACTCTTCAGACATCACAGATATCTAAATTCCAGAATTGATTAACACATACACATAATTTCTTAATATTCAATTCTATTTTGAACATATCTGTATTGCACCTGGAGACATATTATTAAACCAATAACATTACATTTGGTATGGTATTAATTAATTCTTTTTCCTTCTTAATATCCTCCTCATTCTTGTACTGACATTAAAATGAAGAATATTGTAGTGAATACGATGTGTTTAATGATTTGCTTGTCTTTATATTATTACTGTTTGGTTGGAAATTGAATAAACTAATTGTCTATACATGTTTGATTGTCAAGAGTAGATTGATTCTTGATTAAAGTATTATGCATGTTCTATGTTACCATTGCTTCTTTTTATTTATACTTCTGTTTATAAAGTCTGAATCATTGATCATTTTTTACTTTTATACATCCATTGTTTCTTTTTCTATTAGGATGTGATTAACTTGTCTTTCTCACTATGTATACCTTTATGGTTTTATAGTCTTATGTTGATGGCATTCAAAAACTCATACACTATTATTTCCACTTTGTGTTTATTACTATTTGCTCCACTCTAAAATGTAAGTTGTGCTAAATAATCCTAATGATTTGACTTTCTGTACTTGGATATAAAGTACATAATTTTTTCATCTTTTTATATAAAATTGGTTATAAATTTCTTTATTTTCTATGCAATAATTCTCTTGCATAATTTGACAATTTATTTATTTTTGGTAGTCTTCAGACCAGAAGTTACTTAAAATTGACACTATGTCCAAAATAAAAAATGAGATTTTGTATCAAGGCACTCCACCACTTCTTATCAGGGCCTTAAAGATGATTTTATGGTACAACCACTCATCTTCCCATTAATAATTTAACTGAAAATAATTATAAAACTATTACGGAGTTTCATAGACATTTCATCAGCATTGTTTTAAAAATATGATTTTTTTAAAAAGGAGTTATTCAATGAAATAGCTGCTGTCTTGTTTCTGCTATATTATTCTAATAATTTTCTTTTGGTATAGTTTCTTTTATGGTTTCACTTTTGTAATCTTCCTTACATTATTTTGTTTATTCTGAATCCTTTCATTTTAGTATATTGAAATGATAACTTCCTAATCCATTGCAGCTTCATCATCAGCCTAACAGCCCACACATCAGTGCTAGGTTCTAATCTCATTTAAACAGTTATATATGTAAAATAAAGCTAAAATTTGCTATCATGGCTGTCTAAACAGCATTATATATTTACATATGAAATAATGCAGTAATTAGATAGGATCGATAGAATTATAACATATTATTGTTAATATCGCATAGTATTTTAATAAAATGATTTATTATGTTAAGTAATGACAGGGATCAATTTATTAATAAAGTTATTATTTTAATTCGTATGTAAATATAGAATCCAACCTATATTTATAATGTATATAGGGGTGGCATGATTTAAAACATGTTAAATATATTATGTGATTTAAAATATTAAAAGATATGTAAAATATTTAAACAAGTTTGATTTAAAATATGTTAAAAGGTTTATTTCATACATGTTGAAAAATTTTCTTTAAAATTAAATTTTTTTTTTTTTTTTTTTTTTTTAGAATTAAAAGTTTTGGTTAGTAACAAATTTTGTTGTAAACAAGAATGTAATTAATGGCCACACCTGCATTAGGTCAAATTAAAAGTCATTTTAAAAAACTGGCTAATTGAAATTGCATAAGGTAAATGTTAAACTATTTTGAAATCTCACTAATTAAAATTTCTTACAACAAAATGGTGTCACAATAACCATAAGAACAGTTATAACTATAATACCTTAGTAATTTATCATAGATTTGAAATCAAAATTGTATGCTTTGGAAAATTTAATTAAAATTTAGAATTAAGGAAAAGTTATAACACCTCTGAAACTTATCAGCAGATTTGAAATCAAATTACATGATTTGTAAAATTAATTAAACTGTATAATCCTGAGGCAAAGTAAATTCTTAAAAGGTGTTAAAGCTGATAAGGTGAACATATAAATATACCATGTTTTGAGCTTTAAAGAAGACAGACTCCATTTTGAATAGCGTTTGCCATCAGAATCTAAATTAGTTTTAGAACTGAACCATCTGGCTAGAAGGGCAGTCTTGGCTGTCACTCCATAATGGAGGTGACAGGTTTGCTTCCATCTGACATTGTCACAACCAGCTTGCTGCCATAACATTTACAGTCTAACTGCAAAAAGAAGAGAATGCCACAAGCCACCCAAAAAGCTAACCAAACTCCAGCTCAAGCACCTGTATTAATAACCAGTAAATTACCTTCAAACTGCAGAGCTCTGTGTTAATCTTATGTTAAATTTATGATCACCTCATTAAACTCTTAAATCTTTAATTCAAGTTGGCTAACAAATCACTAAATATAATTTTTCTAAATGCTAAAGTTTCTCAATCTATTTGCTTTATAAAAATTTCTTTCATTAAGAAAATGAAATAACATTTTTCCTAGTTTAAAACTATATTACTGCAGTTATTTCTATAGTTTCTTTCTTAATTATTTAGTTTAAAACATTTATTGTATTATATGCTGATGTTTCAAAACAGTAAGCACTAAATTTAAATATTTTAAGAAGAGAGTAATTAAAACATCTTCGCATAATTATGTTATAGTGTTATCTTTCTGAGCACTGTTTCAAAACCCTCTTTATTATTTTGTTATTTTTATTAGTAATTATTTTATTGTCAATGTGAAATGTGGCTTGTGGCAGTCATAAATTAATCTTAACTTAATAGACTAACCTTGAAAAATATTTATAAGTATATTTTCTAATTAATTTATTTATAAAATCCCTCCAAATATACTTCTCCTTCTTTTAAAGTATTAATTACTTGATAAACAACTAATTAGATTGAACTGAAAAAAGTAAAGAATATACATAACTATTCCCATATATAGCATATATTTATTATCATGCTACATAAGAGTTGTATTTTATTGACCAAGCTAATAAGCTATCGTTCTTGTATGTGGAATATTAAAATTTATAATACTCTTTGCTTGGCGGATGTGATTGATTTCTTTAAATATTTTCTCGTTTTGCTGCTACATATATTTACATCTTTAAGATGGAGCCTCAGTTAAGCCAGAATATTTTCTTTTTATAGGGTAGAGCAGTTGTGTAGCCTAAGTTTAAGGCCAGGTCAGCATGTAAGTCCACCACCATTTCTGAACACAATGTTCCTTTTCTCACAGCATGATGATCTGTTCCAGTTTACCGGCATTTGTCGCAGAAACACTTGATCTGCCAATCCATCTACAGAGTGACCTTTACTATTGTATTTTCCAGTGCTATAGCACATTGGTACATAGAGAAGCAAACTTTACCTCCTTATTACATTACTTTCAGCAATTGTCTGAGATACTCTTGAAAGTACATTCAAGCTAATTTATTGTAGCTGATTCTAGGCTAAATATATAGATATAAAGAAGTTAACTAAGGAAATGAATGGCAAGAAAACTTTATAAAGGAATTTAGTTTGAGGAGATAACAATAGACATTTAAAATATGTTGTGTTAATTGTGAACTGTTAATATTAATAATATTTCTTTAAAGAAGTTATTGAAAATGATAATGTGACCTTTAAAAAATATTTGCTTTTAATTATGCTTTTCAAAATGATGGAAAGAAAAAAATATTGCTTATTTTCAATGAAATCACAGACGCACACTCGTAGTTTAATGTCCGATTTGATTATTATTATGTCATATTTTAAGGAAAGTTTTTCCAGTCAGCTAGCTCATGATTAACCAAATTATTTCAAATAGATCCAAATGTCTATTATTTAATATAAATACTTATTTAATGTTTTATATTTTGTGCTTACCATTGGAAAGTTATACTTGCATGAATTTTCTTTGAAGAAAATATATATTATTTAGTGCAGATGCATCGTTCTATGGATAGCTCACCGAAGGACATCATGTCCCCAGTAATCCACCCAGTACCATGGAATTCTGCTAAAGAACTCAGGTGTTATATATATATATATAACATATATATATATATAGATATAAATAATATGTGGGTGTTCATATATATATATATATATATATATATATTGATATAGGCACATATAATTTTTATCTAAAATTATTATTAAAGTAATCGTTCATAAAAGAAAAACATAAAATTAAATGTTAAAGAGTTTATTCAGTTTGTTTTAGAAAAGGATAGGAATTAAATAGTTTTTATTAGTGTTCGTAAAAATATAAATATACAAATCTCTTTTCATTCAAGTTTAATTAAAGAAAAAATAATGTTAAAACTAAATAGTAAATTGTATTAAAAATATATGTGCGTATATATGTACATTTGTAAATATATAAAATGTATGTGAAAGTTAGGGAAGATTATCATTGAAAAACACGGCAATGGCTATTAGATATTAATTAATATAAAACAATATGTTTTTGCATGGCTATTACTAATTAAGCAATCTTTCAAAACACGTTTATCAAAGGATTAATTGATAAGGAA
Source organism: Epiperipatus broadwayi (assembly GCA_028023455.1). Taxonomy (NCBI): domain Eukaryota; kingdom Metazoa; phylum Onychophora; class Udeonychophora; order Euonychophora; family Peripatidae; genus Epiperipatus; species Epiperipatus broadwayi. The sequence continues at coordinate 136,935 of JAQFVV010012558.1, read as the reverse complement.
TTTGACAACAGATCTTTGCCGGAGATATCAGAAAGACAACACGTTGCAGATATAAATAGACCTTTTTTATCGGACAGTCATTCAGTTCCACAAATTAATTGAGTGAGATCAGTTCACAAAGTAATTGAGTGGTGCAGTTCAGAAATTAATTGAGTCAGCTAAGAAACAAAATGCAGTGCTGAGAAAATTTTGGAACGCACGTTCACCTCCAGCCCAGATGTCCAAGAAAACAGCAGATCTGCCCGTGAAATAATGTCAGCTTAACATCTTAGAAAATCTCCGTCAGTATCTATTTGTCTCCGATAGCAATAATCGTGAAAATCAGGAAACTCAGCAAGGAAACGTCCCAGCCGGCTGGTAAGCATTTATAATGGAAATATCCTCACCGAAAGCAGCCTCCAAAGAACAAAATTCTACGTCAACATTCAAAATCCTAGGTAAAACACTTGCTTATTTTCATTATACTGTAATAGCCATTGCATTTCATTAATTCGTGAGAATCCTCCAAGAGTCTAATTATATGAACTCGATATCATACATAAATGAACTATTGATGTGTGTGATTAAATTTCAAATGCTATGTAATACTTTAATATTATTATGTGTGTGCATGAGTTAATATGTGCGTGATCATTATATTAATATTTATTAGTTAAATTAGAGTGTTCTGTTATTGAATCCATAGGAATATTTAGACTATTTAGATATGTTAATTAAAATATGCATGTGTTTTTTAGAAGTATAAAATGTTTAAATTTAGAAATAAATGTTAGTTAATAAATTATCTTTAAAATTAAACTTTATTTGTCGGTCAATTCTTTTTATCAATTCTTTTTATCAATTCCCTTTTATCAATTCTTTTACAATTCTTTTTATAAATTCTTTTTAACAAATTCTTTATCAAGTCTTTTAACCACTAATTAAGTATAATCTATTAGTGATTACAAACAACTGAGCTAGTCGTGGATTTAGGCGTTGGGTTAGTTGCCACTATTCAAAGTGCGTTGTCTATTCTTTTAGAATAAGCAGCTGGCGCCCGTGTTTATACACAAACAAAAAAAGTGCTTTGAACTTGGTGTTGAACTCAACAGTCGAGAAGAAGTTATGTCCTGGAAATGTAACGTTAGTTATATACTTTATAGCTATCGTTTGGGCATACATACTCTCCGAGTATGTTCTTCTCTGCCTAAGAGGCCGGTGTTTCGAATCCACATATTCGAATACGGTTCAATATATATATATAAAACACAATATTTTTTATTCTATAATATGTCATACATCAAGGTATTTTAGTATTATATTATTCATTGATGATTTTATTGTAACATATGCAGGTAATTCCTACTATGTGTCAGGTAAAATTTATATATTTTATCTATTGCTTTAAGGTGAATTTTGATAATACCTTCTTTATTCAATCAGAGATATCTATCTCTTACAATTTTTTGGTTTATTGTGTTATAAGTGTTTTACTCACTTAGAAGGTAAATAGCAAGTGAGTGTTTATCAGAAGTTCAATATATCATGGCTATTATGATATAACAATTTGCAGTTAAATTTTAATTCAACCGAGTGTTTATTTAGTTACATTCATTAACATTTAATCCATTTTAAGTCCACTTTATCTTTACACAATTTTATACAGTTTACTGTTATATGTGTATTTCTTATTTAATAATGAATATATTGTTTATTATGCTATGTTAAATACTTTACACTCATTTGAATACCCATTTAATTGTTGGTTTCAGCCATTGCTTATTCATTACTAATCTTTAATATGAATATTATTTTATCCAGGTTTATGAGCGGTAAGTCATTATCTTTCCATAATTTGGCTTAAGATATATGCCTTAGTGCATTAGGTTTTGTTTGATATTTGTTTGTTTATTGTGTTTTGTGGGATAAAGGTACTCTTCCCATTATACTCAATCGTTATTCCCTGAGAGGATAGTGTTTGATATTTTATTACTGTTATCACACATTGTTAAAGTATTTAAATCCCTAGAAAGGATCCGATTTTGGTCTGTTTTCCATTTTTCTTATGTGCTGAGACCATGTCCACACATACCCTTCTGTCTGAGATATAGGTATTGGATGCCACCATAGTTTTTTCATGTTGTTTTGTTCTGCAGAGTCTATTTTATTCACCTATCCCTCATGATGTTATTAAATATTTTTCCACCATAGTTATTGGTGTATTAGATATAATATGGCGATGATAAGTTAGTTATTAAAGGTCTTAGTTCTTCAGGATGCACTTTGTTATTTACAGTGATTAGTTAAGTGTAACAATGTTGTATTGTGCTGCTACTGTTGTTCCAGTCAGCAACAAGCAAACCAACAAGCTGTTAATAATTTTAAATGCTTATTATTTAGCACATAGCATCATAAGAAATGCACTTAAATGTTGTTCATCATCAGGAAATGGAGTTACTCACTGATGGGATAGTAAGTCTTTAAATATTAACATTTCATTATTATTATGTTGACAGATATAACTCATATATATATATATATATATATATATATATATATATATATATATATATATATATATATATATATATATATATATATATATATATATATATATATATTTTTTATGGATGCTTCAAAACACCATTACAAAATTGATGTTTTATAGAGGTGAAGAAAACAAAATAAATTTTTTAATAAGATTTTGTTTGTAAAACTTGATTAAATGTTGTTTTTTTTTAATGCTTGTATAAATATATATGTATTTACATGGGAATTGTATTTTAATCCCACAGCTGTATTTGGTTTTTAATTTTGAAAAAAAAAATAATAATAAAACTAAGATTACCTTTTTTTAAAAAAAACTTATGTAAAAGTAAATTGTATAAATAAATTGCTTTTCAGATTTGGGATTTAGATTGATAAGAATAATTAAAAAGAAAGAAAACAAAAAGAAAATAATTTTTCATTAGTTAATTCCTAAATCTGAAAAGGGCAATTTATTTTTGTTAATTAGATAACTATTGTTAGCTAAATAGAGAATTTTATAAATTTTAATTAAAAAGAAAAAGTTTTGTAATTAGTTCAGATATGAGATATGATTCATCTATAAAAGGCTTAATCAAGCCATTGTATTATCTTTCAATAACTCTGAGATTCTTGCGCCTACTCTAGGGGATACAGGCACAAACTCTGATAGTTACAAAAAACTCTGAGAGATACTTGCACAAATTATTCCTGCCAAAAATCCTTGGAGAGGATGATTCCGGCATATTCTGAAAGCTGATCCGGTAATTATTCTACCTAGAATAAACATTAAACCTACCGTAGGGATATTTTCTTCTACCATGATGTGCTAAGCTTTTTGCCAGGACAGATTTGTGCTTCCTGTGTGTCCATTAACTGCCTATAATGCCATAAGAACCAGCTGCAAAGAAACCAATAACTGACTCATCCAAACCTACCATCAGAGAATCCAGATTAATGGACCATATTCAAGAAGTCTAGTGCACTAGGGTTTAACTAAATTATTAAGGTACTTTAGGTTCTACAAGTTAAATAATTTTATTGTATTAAATTTGTCTTTTTTTTAAAAAAAAAATGTGTTTCAAGTTTTATCTTATGTAATTTGTTTTCTGTGCATTTGATATATGTTTTTCTTTTTTTAATGAGTGCTAGTTTCAAACCTATACTATATGTACCTTTTAAGTCTTAATAAGTAAGATAGTAGTTTTATTTATAATCTTACATTCCTTTTTTTTATAAAAAGCAGTCTGGATGTTACAGACTATTTTAATTGACTTCTGGCTCGTGACCCATTTTCTTATTAGTTCTACTTATCTCGAGAAACTATAATTATTTATAATAGACTATTATAAAATATAATAGTCATTAGTTTTATTATTTCAAACTTCCAATTCATTTATTAGGGGCACGTACAATCATTATAACCACTTCAATAGGTAGATCATGAGCTCCTAGCCTATCTCACTGTGAGGGAGGTCAATCGATTGAAAGTAATAACTTTCAACACTCTTTTTTTATTAATGTTTTGGAAGTTACCTTCGCATTTCTTCTGTTTCAACATAGGCTTGCATAAATCTCCAATACGGAGATTCAGCCTTTTCTTAACTATGGGTTATAAGCAGGAAGCTAACCTCCTTTTTCTTACATGAGATCACTGTATCCTTACTAATACTTCTGCTAATGTCAGTATTTTGCACTCTTTCACGTACAGGAAATTGCTCTCTAAGCCATATAAAATATTTTAGTTTAATTTTGACAAATGTACGAGTAGTACATTTTAAGTGTATTTTAAAGCTTATTATTTAGATTTATGTTTATTTAACCATGCTACTAATAAAATAATTATTCTTTTTACTTAGTTGATTTTGTTTTCTGTTGCTACCTTTCCAATTTTCTGAACAAAACATAAGATCTCATTTGCTTGATTGAGCTAGTCTGGCGCATTCGGTTCGCATATCCTGTCCACCCTTAAAATAAATGTCTAGTGATGTGATATATTATGAATTCTCCTTAAACTAGTGGTGCCCTTGTCGTCAGTATATGCGAATCCTAAAGACTTCATCTGGTACAATATATATATATATATTGTAACGAGCACATACATTCGTTACATTGTTTTTTATTTATTTATTAAACATGAAAGTAAATTAAAAAGTTCGCATTTAAAAATTTTCTTTAAGAATTAAAAATTGAAATTAAATATCATCTTAAACTCGTATATGTTAAATCGCACAGATAATGAAAAATTATTAAAATAAAACTTTATTAAAGAAAAAGTATTTTAAAACTAAATTTTAAAAAGATTTGGAGATAAAATTATATCTTTAAATTTATCTTTAAATATATTTTTGATTTGGAAAACAGGTTAATTAATCAGAAATGGAAATGATTGTTAATTAGTTAAATGTAAACCAGCCTTGGGCATTTAAATGTAAAAACATCGGTCAGATAGGAAAACAATAGAAACTGTTAGCAAATAAGAAGAAATCCCTATGGAATCGGACCACAGCGAAAGGACCATCGCATCAGTGATGTAATGTAAATTCAATCCTTCACATTAATATAAAAAGGACAAGTTTGGAAATTATTAGTTAGTTAATGATTATTACGATGTGAGAGATATGTGTTAGTGCGGAAGTGAAGGAGAAGGGATTGAAAAAGATGCACGATTCAATCCCTTCAGCTTTGCTAAGAAAGAAAAAGAAATGAATTATCGTTTTTCTACATTGAGGACCAGTTAAAGCAAAAAACCTCCGGATAGATAAATAAATCGGCCAACAGAATACCAATATTAGGACGGCGTGGGAATTCACATTCATGGCAAGCAACGGATAAAGATGGACTGTTTTAAACCGTAAGAACTTTATAAATAATGAACATTAAATTAAAACTTTCCATATTTAAATGATTGCAATATTATCCTATCTGACCAACTTAATTTATTAATAATGTTATTTGATGTATTTCCTTTATATATATATATATATATATATTGTAACCGACGGTATTGTCGATTGCTGTGATCCATTCAAATCTAACAAAAAGAAGGCCCAAAATATTGGTGCCAATTTGCAACTGATTAAATCGATGGATGAAGGTGATGGTTAGGATGATCAATCTGATCTGATAAAATTCTAAAATCCAATATAAATTAATCTGGTCTAGCTCAATCGGGTCGCCATTATATAATAAACCATCATAAAGCACAAATAATCTCTCTTAAAGTTTAATTTACTTAAGTTATATGAAAAATGAAGAAATAATGAGACTATCTGCTCCAGCCATCAACAAATCCGTCAACTACAATATAAATTGCATAGAGCGGTGAAATCAACTACTATTGCCCTATACAATAATATAGGATTAGGCTAACACTTGATTGGCAATCTAATCAAAACCAATCCAATTAATAACTAATCTAGATTCCAATATATATATTTTATTAGCCTGTTACTGTTATAGTACTTTAACTCCACTTTATTATTTAAAGGTACTGTCTTTATAACTTAATGGATAATTTTCTAAGTACCTGTAATAGCACTTTACAAAACATTGGTTTGCATACAGACATTATTTAAACGACAAAACAAAATAATAACTGAACCCCAAATATGCATATATCCATGTTAGCAAACGCTAAATATAAAGATAAACACTCATTTAAATGTTTAAACAAATTAATAGACGTCGATAGATTATCAATAAGTTACAAAATAATTTATAAATATCTCTCAATAAAATGATACTTAATTAATGCTTCGTTTAGGTTTTAAACTAAAATACTTCACTGGAGTTTAATATCAATACTCTATTAGCTCATCTCTAATTTTACAATGTCCAATTATATTAACTAAAAATATATCGAGCTTCTCTTGGATGTTTATTCACTTGTGAATATTAATACAACTTGTTTGAAAACTTTAAATAACTGAATAAAAAATTTTGATTGGCAACAATTAAAACACATGATTATATTTGATATTTCTATAAATGAAAATAATATTCAATTAAATCGGTCAATGAAGTTTATTCTCTTCATTTTATAGGAGTTTAAGAAATATTCAAACGAACTACTCCAAACCGAACGATAAAGTATAATCTATTTAGATTTTTATTACGGAATCAGACAAACATGAAATGATTGACTTTGTAATATTAATTAAGAGACATAATAATATGGATATATAATATTCGAATGCAAATATAACTATGAAATTTATATAGAAACAAAATAAAATATTAATAAGCAAAATATACCTTATCTTCTATTTCAATTCGCTTACCAAGCTGAGTTTGAATTCTGTTACCTAAGTTGCTCCGCCGTCTTACGCAATCCAAATAAAACAAAATAAGTAAACTAGTCTTGATATTTAAATTAACTCAATTTATTTAATTATAAAAAAGAAGATTGACAATATTAATGATAGTATACATCCGAAATGTCTTTATATTTTAAATTGGTTGACTAAATAAAATAATCATGTTGCTATATGTATCTCTATATACGTGTTGCAAGAACGTTAACGACACATACAAAAAAAAAAATGAATGAATAAATGATGGGAAAGGTTCTTAGATATTTTACTAAAAAAAAATAAAAATTTACATATACCCTATACCAAAATGTGCAATAAGAGGGTATCAAAGTCTATTCGTTTATCAAAAATAATTACGGATAAATGAATATGAAATAATAACTATATTTGAGTCTTTCCGATCATTTTCATTTAATAATTATATTTCTTTAGATAATAAAAAAAAAAACATCATATAGTATTACATATAAAAAAAAATTAACACACATATTTTTCATAAAAAAAAATAATCATACCATATATATAAATCTGTCCATTCACTGTTTATTAGTCTATCGATTGCCTTCATTTATAGTGTAAAGAGGATTTTCTCCGTCCGAAATAGTAATTGTAAACTTTGCAATACTCATTAAAAAGTTTCCTTTTTCTCTTTCCATTCTGTAGAGGTGAGTGTATTTCGACGATCCAGGTTATGAGGTGAATTGATCCATTGGGTTAATCGGGAGACGATGTCTATGCAAATCCATTTTTCTTTTCTTTATTTATAAAGCATTTTTTTTTTTTCATAGGTTTCTTTTTTTTTTTTTTTTACATTGTTGCCGCTCTTCGGAACACTTCAATTTGCCCGCCCGAATGATTGAACGGGCAGATAATTCTGCTACTACTCCATGTTTTATAGTTTTACAAACCAACAATTTTAATATTGAAAAGGTTCATTTTCTTAAGATACAACAAATAGATTTGTCCTTTACCATACAAAGTGATAATAAGTGTGTGCGTGCTTGAGTGAGTGACTGAGAATGACTGACCGATCTGACCTCTTTTATCTTCTGTCACGTCATTTTTATAGATTCTCTTTCTGACGTTTTTTTTTATCTTTGCGACCACACACGGTCATAGATAATAAGACGGTCATAGATAAGAAGACACACGAAGATCACATTTAAATTCGATTACAATTTTTTTCTTAAAATAATATTTTACAAACCAAAAATATAAAATTGATATAATAACCTTTTTTTTTTTTTTTTTTAATAACAATATTTTTTTTTTTAAAATATTTTACAAATAAAATATACACAACATAAAAAACATTAAACTGTATGTAATATTGTTACTATGGTGATTGCATTTATATATGAAATGTATAAAATAATATTAATCCTATTTCGTTAAATTTATTATGCTGAATTGCTTACTATGTTATTATTTTTTTTTATATATATATATGTATGTGGATCATCAATTTGAACACTCACAACATCTCCCCTCCACGAAGAAAAAAAAAATAACGACACCTTTTTCCTTCCCTCTCTAAAATCATTAAGCGTTTTAATTTCCGTCTAGAGAAACGTCTACCATTTCTATCTGTCTTGATTTTAATATCATTTGAAATGTTAAAAAAAAATTTAAAATATCTTATTCTTATAGAAGCAATGTGGAATTCGTTCATTCCATTTATGCTTGACTAATTAGTTCACCTATACGTGTATATATATTTTCCTTCCTTTTTCACAATCAAATCATTACATCTGTATATTCCTCTCTGCAACTTTCTGGATAACAATGCTCTAAAATTAGAGTCAAATAAGAAAATCATTTAGTATTTGCTTCATACAAGCCAAATATTTATAAGCCAAATATTATTAGTTACTTTCTAATAATCATATGTTTTCATTGCATTGTTAAAATATATACATATTCACGGTTTTATTTTCTTAAAACTCAACAATAGCTTTGATTATTATTTTCTTTAGACATATTCGTAGTTCACTTCAGTGACACTACTATGGGTCTAAATTTTAAACATTCAATATTGTCATAAAGTGAGAATGTAACTTTAGTTACTTAATATCTTATATTTATTCAATTCCTGCTTTGGACATTGAAAATATCAACTTTTAAAGTCACTTTTCCTATAAAATAATCTAAGCAAATGAAACTTAACTCATACAGTGAGCTGGAGATTCAAAACAACAGAGATATGCCATTTTTAAACCACTTCTAATACTAAAGTAAACCGATTAAATGTCAATTAAATCTAATTTTAATTTCTGGAGGATCTGATAACTACTTTACAAACTAAGCTGTGCTCTATCTTGATGCTAATCAGGGACATTTATGTTTGAATAGCTTTATTTTATACAGGTTAGGGAAACTACTAAACATTTCTCTTTAAAATTATAACTCATATTAAGAGCTAAATCCTGCCATCAAGGATTTCTTCCTACCTGCCAACGAATAATAATAAGTCTGGGACATTTGTCGACTTCAGACCTCAATATCATTTTATATAGAGTTATGAGCCACAACATACATCTATAGTTCTGTCAACTTCCTCAAAGAAAAGACTTAACCATACAAATATTTACAATTCACAAATAGCACAGACATCAAAATCTTACACTCTATATCTCCAATGCATTAAATAACACATTCACCATCATCAGTCAATTCCACAAGGTTTACTTTTAAACAGTACTTGCATACTATACAAAGAAAATTTTCAAAAGTGCTTTAACTATAAATATTTCTCACTCTATATATATATATATTTTTTTTTTTCATATGTGTATCTACACTATTGCTAATGACTTTTGGTCATAATAATAAGTATCATAAGACATACTAATAAAGTTACTTTTAGTGAATGTCTTTTTATTTAATCGGGTGGTGCTGCTGGTTTTAAGCTTCGGGCATTGAAGGTACCTTTTTCACCTTCTGGGGTTTCTATGAGAAATGCATTCTCCCCCACTTTTCTTTTTATTCGGAATGGTCCCTCATATACATTCAAAAACTTTTTGAATTTATAATTCTGCGGGTCACTGATTTGGCTTTACTATGAGGCTCCCGCAGTGAGGAACATTCCAACGAGGCCATATTTAATTTAAAGGATTAGTCTTAGGCCTAGCCCCTAGCATTTTCACAGGTGTGTTCTGTGATATGCTGACAGGATAACTTCCTGCTGCACATGCACCCTTTTCTACTCTTTCATAACCTTTGGGATTGGCCCTGTTTGTATTTACTGGTGCTAAAGATTGGGCATATTTAGTGCCTCTATAATACCTATCCCTTCTATTATCTAAGGCCCTTCTATTTCTATAATATTTAATGGGAGAAACATTGTAAGTAGGATCATTTCTGTGGTATTTATGACCACTTCCTGTAGGTGCTTCACTTGCCTCAAGTGATCCCAGTATATCGGACACCTCTTCAACAGTATGCCTATCGGCAGCAATCAGAGTTTGCTCAATATGGCGTGGCAGGTTTCTCCTAATGATACGAATTATTTGATTTTCCGACAATGGATATGCGGTCAGCATTTTCAATTTTGCTGTCTGCATCCGGAAAAATTGAGTCAAGCTACCCTTGCTAACACTATATTTATCTTGGCTAATCTGGTGCCTAATATTGTCCTGTTTATCTTCGCCCCAAAAACCATTCAACAACAGATATTTAAAATCCCCGTATGTTTCGGGCTTATTAAACAAGGACTTCCACCAATGTTTGGCAGATGCACTCAAATGATTACTAGCCACTGACAATTTTTCCATTTCACTTAGTCTACTTAATGAGAACAGCTCTTCTAGTGCGCTTAGATACTCTATAGGGTTTTCACTATAATCACCCTTGAAGACTTTGAGCTGAATAAACCTTGCTATGTTTCCATCTATCCTTTCTCTCTTAACTTCTTCTGGACTATGCATTAATTTATTATTTTCATCCCCATACATTGATAGTATATCCTGATCATTTCTATTTAACTTATTTTCTGTGGCCAAATATTGATATGGCTTATCCATTAGACTATCATTACCCTTTACCATAGTATCCTTTATTCCCACTATTTTATCTTCCAACATTATAGATATCCTATGATTGAAATTTATTTCCTGTTCCTCCAAATGCCTGTCTATCTCTTGTTTCAGTATTCTGCTATTATCTTTCATTTCATTATAAACCTCATCTTGATTTTTAGCATGCTCTTCTAACTGTTGCAATGATGATTGGTGACTATCTAGTCTATCCTTTAAATCATCTAACTCTCTTGCCTTCCCTTGCTCAATGTTGCTTAACTCTTCTTGGACACCTAGTAGACTATTCTGCGATTCTGTACACACTTTCTGTAATTTCTTTATTTCATTATCAGCCTTATTATGTTTCTTGCACACCTCTTTATATTCAACTTTCATCTGGCTTTGAAGATCCTTAACTTCTAGCTTAAGATTGTTTACTTCTACTTTTGAAGCCTCTTGACCATCCTTGTAAGCTTTCTCAAATTTTGTGTACTTTTTCTCTAATTCTTTGTACCCAACTTTACAATTTTTAACTTCCTCATTCAAGTTTTCAAATCTGTTTTCTAATCTTTCTTGTGATTTATTTAACTGGTCCCTTAACTCATTAAATCTGCTATCACATTTACTATCAGATTTTTTTAACTGAGCATCTAAGTCATATTTTAATTCCTCAAACTTTGCATTAGTAGCATTTAGCTCTATTTTGCATAAGCCAATTGTAATATTTACCTCCTCTCTAAATTCTTTGTTTTCTTTAATCATATCACCCAGTTTATTTCATTCACTAAATTTCTTCTCTTAACTTACTATTATCTCTGCTCATATCTTCAAATTTATTATTCATATCACTTTTCATATCATTCATATTTTCCATTAATTCTTTTAGAATTGGATACAAATCTCCTTCAGGTTTTGATAATTTTTCTTTCTTATGGCTTTCCATTTTTATTTTCTATTTATGTTAAATATAATATTTCTATTTTAAATAACCTGCGAAATATTTTACTTTTATTTATCCTTACATAAAACATATCCATCCGTTCAATCCTGCATCTGCGAACAAAATCCAAAATCCCCAAAGAACGACAACCACAAGTATTTTAATATCTTACTTAAACCTATGATCTAATATAATCAACTACATAACTCCACCAATGCATATAAAAATAATACTATGTTTTAACATCTATATGAGACTCAAACTTGGGTCTTTAATTGGTTATTTCGGCCCGAGTTGGCGCGCCATTTTTTGTAACCGACGGTATTGTCGATTGCTGTGATCCATTCAAATCTAACAAAAAGAAGGCCCAAAATATTGGTGCCAATTTGCAACTGATTAAATCGATGGATGAAGGTGATGGTTAGGATGATCAATCTGATCTGATAAAATTCTAAAATCCAATATAAATTAATCTGGTCTAGCTCAATCGGGTCGCCATTATATAATAAACCATCATAAAGCACAAATAATCTCTCTTAAAGTTTAATTTACTTAAGTTATATGAAAAATGAAGAAATAATGAGACTATCTGCTCCAGCCATCAACAAATCCGTCAACTACAATATAAATTGCATAGAGCGGTGAAATCAACTACTATTGCCCTATACAATAATATAGGATTAGGCTAACACTTGATTGGCAATCTAATCAAAACCAAATCCAATTAATAACTAATCTAGATTCCAATATATATATTTTATTAGCCTGTTACTGTTATAGTACTTTAACTCCACTTTATTATTTAAAGGTACTGTCTTTATAACTTAATGGATAATTTTCTAAGTACCTGTAATAGCACTTTACAAAACATTGGTTTGCATACAGACATTATTTAAACGACAAAACAAAATAATAACTGAACCCCAAATATGCATATATCCATGTTAGCAAACGCTAAATATAAAGATAAACACTCATTTAAATGTTTAAACAAATTAATAGACGTCGATAGATTATCAATAAGTTACAAAATAATTTATAAATATCTCTCAATAAAATGATGCTTAATTAATGCTTCGTTTAGGTTTTAAACTAAAATACTTCACTGGAGTTTAATATCAATACTCTATTAGCTCATCTCTAATTTTACAATGTCCAATTATATTAACTAAAAATATATCGAGCTTCTCTTGGATGTTTATTCACTTGTGAATATTAATACAACTTGTTTGAAAACTTTAAATAACTGAATAAAAAATTTTGATTGGCAACAATTAAAACACATGATTATATTTGATATTTCTATAAATGAAAATAATATTCAATTAAATCGGTCAATGAAGTTTATTCTCTTCATTTTATAGGAGTTTAAGAAATATTCAAACGAACTACTCCAAACCGAACGATAAAGTATAATCTATTTAGATTTTTATTACGGAATCAGACAAACATGAAATGATTGACTTTGTAATATTAATGAAGAGACATAATAATATGGATATATAATATTCGAATGCAAATATAACTATGAAATTTATATAGAAACAAAATAAAATATTAATAAGCAAAATATACCTTATCTTCTATTTCAATTCGCTTACCAAGCTGAGTTTGAATTCTGTTACCTAAGTTGCTCGACTGTCTTACGCAATCCAAATAAAACAAAATAAGTAAACTAGTCTTGATATTTAAATTAACTCAATTTATTTAATTATAAAAAAGAAGATTGACAATATTAATGATAGTATACATCCGAAATGTCTTTATATTTTAAATTGGTTGACTAAATAAAATAATCATGTTGCTATATGTATCTCTATATACGTGTTGCAAGAACGTTAACGACACATACAAAAAAAATGAATGAATAAATGATGGGAAAGGTTCTTAGATATTTTACTAAAAAAAAATAAAAAATAAAAATTTACATATACCCTATACCAAAATGTGCAATAAGAGGGTATCAAAGTCTATTCGTTTATCAAAAATAATTACGGATAAATGAATATGAAATAATAACTATATTTGAGTCTTTCCGATCATTTTCATTTAATAATTATATTTCTTTAGATAATAAAAAAAAAACATCATATAGTATTACATATAAAAAAAAATTAACACACATATTTTTCATAAAAAAAAATAATCATACCATATATATAAATCTGTCCATTCACTGTTTATTAGTCTATCGATTGCCTTCATTTATAGTGTAAAGAGGATTTTCTCCGTCCGAAATAGTAATTGTAAACTTTGCAATACTCATTAAAAAGTTTCCTTTTTCTCTTTCCATTCTGTAGAGGTGAGTGTATTTCGACGATCCAGGTTATGAGGTGAATTGATCCATTGGGTTAATCGGGAGACGATGTCTATGCAAATCCATTTTTCTTTTCTTTATTTATAAAGCATTTTTTTTTTTTTTTTTTCATAGGTTTCTTTTTTTTTTTTTTACATTGCGGCCGCTCTTCGGAACACTTCAATTTGCCCGCCCGAATGATTGAACGGGCAGATAATTCTGCTACTACTCCATGTTTTATAGTTTTACAAACCAACAATTTTAATATTGAAAAGGTTCATTTTCTTAAGATACAACAAATAGATTTGTCCTTTACCATACAAAGTGATAATAAGTGTGTGCGTGCTTGAGTGAGTGACTGAGAATGACTGACCGATCTGACCTCTTTTATCTTCTGTCACGTCATTTTTATAGATTCTCTTTCTGACGTCTTTTTATCTTTGCGACCACACACGGTCATAGATAAGAAGACGGTCATAGATAAGAAGACACACGAAGATCACATTTAAATTCGATTACAATTTTTTTCTTTTAAAATAATATTTTACAAACCAAAAATATAAAATTGATATAATAACCTTTTTTTTTTTTTTTTAATAACAATATTTTTTTTTTAAAATATTTTACAAATAAAATATACACAACATAAAAAACATTAAACTGTATGTAATATTGTTACTATGGTGATTGCATTTATATATGAAATGTATAAAATAATATTAATCCTATTTCGTTAAATTTATTATGCTGAATTGCTTACTATGTTATTTTTTTTTTTTATATATATATGTATGTGGATCATCAATTTGAACACTCACAATATATATATACATATATATATATATTTACAATCATTTCCATTTATATTATTCATTTTTTGTTCTTTAAGTTTTATCATGATTTTTGTTTTTCGTTAAATTAATTATATAAATGTTAAACTTAAGTCGGGCGTGAATGGCTGTATAGATTTGTAAAGTTATATTAGGGGAGGGTAATCTTAGGTTATTTGTTTCGTTGTTAAATTGGGTCAATAGATTGGATATATTGATGTAGTTAGTAGATGTAGTCGGAGATTCGCTACTGGCAGAATCGTTTATATATACGCCGCACTCACCCGTTTGCCTATGAAAGGAATTATAAGACGGAGAACGCAGTTCCTTTCTATGGAATTTTTTTTTATTGTTCTTCTCATTAGATAGATGTAATATCCTATCTGATGAGAGTCAATGTCTTTTCTTAATCTCTTTGGTGCTGCTGTATTCCGTATTACATTGAATACATCGAGGTATCAGATGAATTGATGCCAGTTTGACTGCGAATTTTAGCCTAAGGTTAAATGGGGATAGAATGTTTTATTTGCAAATGCAAATTTATGTAGTCTATTCATAATTGACCCTAAATAAAAATGCATTAAATTTAAGTTGTTTATAGATGCTTGCATGGATTGGTTATCGGTTAAGTATGTTTTGGGTTTTCATATTTGATCAAAATATATAGACATTCGATAAATAATGATACCTTACGGTGAGTATCTAAAATGCATTTATTTGGATGTCTTTTAAGTCATTGGTGACAATGCAAGTATCTTATGGTGAATACTATTGGGTTTCTTATATTTCCCTATGCAATTTCAGTAATCAATGATTTTGTATTTTGAACGTTTATGTTTATTTTGAAATGTTTTTGACCGTGTAATCTATGTAACCGATCTATAGCAACATATTAAAACAAGCTTTTATAATCCCATCTGTGCGAACTTAATTAAAACGTAAACTTATAATATAATAGAAATTAAAATGTAAATTAAAATCTAAGGTAAAGTTAAAAATAATGTTAAAATGTAAAACTAATACTAAAATAATTTTAAATCTTATATATATGTGCATAAATAAACGTTTGTGTGTTAATTACTGGCAGTGGCTTATTTTATTCTTTTTTTATATATACTCTTGGATTATATTATTAAATCTCTGCTATTCCACTGAGCTAGTGACATGGGCTAACGACCGGATGCAAAAAAAAAAAAAAAATTGACTTACGTATCTGCCTACTTTATAAATTTTTCTAGGTTCAAATGCCTAGATGGCGCCCTGTAGTGCACATTACGTAAGTCTACCTACTTCGGATCGTTACAATATATATATATATGTAGGAGTGTATGACTTCTGATAAATGTTGCACCTGATTATTATTTAGGTAAGAAAATAATGCAAGATAATCATTACCTTATTTATCTTAAGATAGTAATCATTTTTCATGCAAGTTTATGAGTTCAAACTTAGGCCTCAAATAGTTTAGATTAAGTTTAATTTTAATCTGTTTTTTTTCTATGAATAAATCTTAGAAATTATTGCCTATTAAAGAGATAGTTATTTTGTAAATTATAATGCTTGATTTGTAGTCTAAGCTGTTTATCTTGATATTTTCTTTTAAAGTTTGTTCAAATTGGATAATTTAGTTGGAGCCAAATATATAAGTTGATTAAATTAACTGAACCTTAACAGTGTATATCTCAACTAAATGTATATTATTTTTAAAAGAAAATAATTCCTCCAAACATTTTTTTAAAGTAGTGAATAATTTGTTAGTGTGGCAAAATTTTGTAGCATCCACTGTAAAATTCTGCCAATCTACATAAATAATAGCGTTTATGTTTTGGCAAAAAACTTCCCAATATAATGTAAATAAATCTTACTTGTGTGTACATAGAATATAATAAATGTATTTGTTAATTATTTAAAATCTAGTTTCTGTATCTTCTATATGAAATCTGTCTTGTGTCCATAGTTTAAAGATAACAAAAATCTTGATATGTCAAATAATAAATTCCATGTAGATCCAGAATCTTAATGTTCAAAAATTAAACATTTCATAAATGCTACAATTCCAAAACAGGAACTGTAATGAAAAGAAATGAATACTTTTAGAGAATCATGCTTTTGATCAATCAATTCACTTTCAGACTGCACATTATTGATTTATTTTATTACAAAAAAACCATAATAAATACATTTAATTATTTTAATTGTGTTGTTGTTGGGGTAATAGAAGGACATAAAGGTACCATTTTGTTTCTATTATTTTGAATGGCATCCTGGGTAAAAGGCAGTGGTTTTTCTAACTTCTACATAATATTATTTATGCAATTTTTTAAGTAGACCAAATATTTATTTAGGCAATGATTTGTATTGTTACAATGTGGTGGGATATATTAATGTATAAGATAAGGGAATTTCTCCTGTAGTTTGACAGGATGCAAATCATTTAATTGGCAATACAATATGACCATATACTTCCTAGAATCAACAATAAGAACCCTGAGACCATTAATTTCTATTATATTAATTATCGATTTACTTGTCTATATTATGATTGTGGTGATGGCAACATAAATTTGTTATTATTTTTTCTGTATCATTAGAAAGGTCCATTGCATTAATGCTCGACAAGAGTAGAATAGATCAGATCATACCAATAATGAAATATTTGTTATATGTGATATGGAAGAAAAGGATTGAGATTTTTGATAAGATATTCAAAGTGCATTATTATTATTATTCAGAGAATACATTTTGATGGAGGAATATTTGTAATAACTTGGGAATGTAATATAAGAAAGTGTGAAGTTTTTCCTCATCCTATTTTAGTTTATTTACTTACTGTATAATTTGTGCATTTTTATTATTGCCTTAAAAGTTTCCCTTTCTCTTAATAGATGTCTCTGTAGTATTCAAATGTAAGACAACTATAACTGACCACTGAGCATAGCCCCATAAAAATTATGTTAGTTTTTCATCATAACAAGGGTCTCTTATATTCCGTTTACAATTGTATTCCATATTCCCTTTATTACATTTATCATCTTTTTGGTTTATTATATATATATATATATGTGTGTGTGTATAAGTGTGAAATTGATTTAAAGTAAAAATAAAAAATAAACATAATATTTCATATTTTTAATCACTTATAGACACATACATTATTATGTATACATACTTGATAGGTGTATAGATAAGGGTTATACATATTAAATGATAACAAAAATATCTTGTGACTTATATATCATTAAAAGCAAGTCAACAATTAGACACTTCCAATATCACTAATATTTAACAATGTTAAACAGTTGTCAAGACAACCTCCATTTAACAATAAAGATAGAATCCTACTTTTACTAATGGACCAATATATTTATATAGACACTAAAGATTGTACCATTAATAAAGATGTAATCCCATCTTTATTGCTAAAAGGAGATTACCTTCAATAACAGTTTAAAATTGCTGACTGTTAGTGACATTGGTATTGTCCATGTGTTGACTGGCTTTTAATGATTACTTGCAAACTCATTTAACCTTGAGCATTATCTATAAATATCCAATTGATTTAAAGAACAATATAGTTTTACATTTTTTTATGAAATTATTTTATGTACCATGTATTAAAATGAAAAAAAAGTTTATTCAACTGCAATTGGGTTTTTTTCGATTTACATTGAAATAAAAGCATGAGCAAAACAGAAAACAAGTAAAGGGGGCATCCACAAATTAATTAAGGCAATCCCTCATACTAAAATGGTACAATATAAAAACACCATATACAATTTATCAAAAAAGTAGTAACATAATGTCCAAGCTTGAAGATTCAATCCTTGAGGCTCATGGAGTTTATGATATTTTATATAGCATTTGCAAAGCGTCTCAAGTAGATATGAAACATTGTTTCATAAATATTGGAAGAGATAAACATGCTAATGCAATTAAACAATATTCATTTCCATCAACATTCTAACTTCAAGCTATGAATCCAAGTCGTAATATTGATATCTGTAATACCAGGATCCTATCCAAATATAACACTCTCTACGGTCGTAAGCTCATGGAAGCCATTGAGATACTAAAAAGACCAAATTGTATCAATAAACATGATGGCACATGCAAACTTCTTCCAATTGAAATAATTTTTAAAACAACATTCCAAACATTTTCTGACTTATTTTTTGTTCAATTTTATATACCTGTTTTTTTTTATTGGTGGAAATTCAACATTGTTATAATCATGAGTAAAGTGCTTCTACAATCAAATTTATAATATTCTATTAATCAAACAATTGATGACTTGTGTAAAGAAACCCAAATGTCCCAGTATATTCATTATCAAAATCATACACTGATGAACCAGCAAAGTATATCATTTATATACATATATATTCTGTGATCACAGGAAACAAATTTGATGTTTTTTTTTAATAAAGATGTTTTATATCTAAATCAGTATTAAGTTACTCTAAATATTTGATCGGTTGTTTAAAATAACCAAGAGTTAACTAAACTACAAGTAATAACTCCAGGCGTCACCATATCAAATTTTGACGATATAGCTGGCTTATCTCATGATTGACAATTATTACTTATCATAAATACAATTCATATATATATATATATTCAATTTAATTTTTATAAAAGGATTACAAAATGAGTTTTTTTTAAAAAAACAACTGACTTAATTTTTAAAAATTATTGTAATCTTAAAATAAAAATTAAACAAATAGTATAAAAAAATCAATGAAGATCTTAAATGAGTAATATCAAAATACATTTTGTTAATAGAGACGGTTCAATAAATTAAAAAAAAAAACCACTATGGGCGTTATAAAATCTGATGGAGAATTTTTTTCTTTTTTAAAAAAACTATTTTTTTTTTTTAGTGAAAAATTGTGCAAAAAAAAAAAAAAAAAGCCAATGTTTTAAACTATTCTCAACAAATTATAATTGGTATAAATTTAATTAAGTTATTACCATTGTTCTACATACTCAATGCTGTTTTGCACAGTAATACAGCGTCAGTCTCTGGAGTGTGTCCTCTTAGAATAGATTCGGATACTGGTTCTTACTGCTGGTTGAACTTCTTATACATTCTCGAACAATAAAGCAAATTCGAATATTATTATTATCGTTACTAGAGAGGATTTGAATAGAGAACTGAAACATATTACCTCATACATATTAAAAAAATTAATGATATCCAGCATATGTATTTTGTGCTGAATGAGCATTCGTCAGTCGATCTAGATTATTATCTCTCACTAATATATATAATCAAGAGAGAAAATCGTCAAACTTTAATGAGTATGCTTCATTCTTGTCATCCCTCCAACTCTTCATACATCTGTATTATTGAAAATCTGATGATGGAAAGCTCACAGCACTTGTTGATGCCAATATTGTTGTGATACCCAGATTGACTTTAAGTTATTGTAGTCCTTCATATATAAAATCTTAATTGTCCATTCAAATATACAGGAGGGATGGACAGAATTAAAGCTGAATCAGTAAGATTTGACAAGTATAATGAATATACTACTTTAGATATAAGTAGAAGAAATTTGAAATACAGACTTTCTTGCTGCCTTCAGCTATTCACTCCAACTTATATAACTGACACACATGACCACATATATGTGTAAAATATCTTTAATATACATATTTCAAGCTAAACCAGCGGTTCTCAGTTGGTTTAGATCACCCCCCATATATATATATATATTATAATGGGACAGCCTATTTGATAGCCTTAGTTGAGGCATCAAATATAACGGAACGGCATTTAATCATCCCAGTTGATGTATTAATTGTAATATAATCAATTATATTTAATGTTTAGAAATCATTAACTTAATGCTTCACAGTTAGGTTCGCCAAATATAACAGAATGGATTATATTTAAAATCTAAGTTGGTCTTGTTAAATATAAAGAGATGATTAAATTCCTTAGAAAGAGGATACGCATTTCACTACAATCGGACTTTGGGTCTTCAAGTAGAATGCTAGAAATGAATCGATGAAATACTAAATCCATGATTATATATATCTTTATTATGCTAGCTCAATAATCTTTAAATGATTTTAAATACAATTTAGACCAGGTCATCCATCTTTCATCCCTCTTTCAGTCACCATTATGCCACGATATTTAACTCACGGAGAATTTGCAATTAGCTCTTTTCAGGAATAATTTTAAAACAAGTTATTTCATATGCCTTTATATAAGCATTAATTATAACTATTATTCATATGACATTTATAATACTAGCATGTATATAATATAATTCAATAATGATTAGACAAAGAGATCACGTTAACAAATCAATATTTAATAAACAATAAAAAAATATAATAGAATAGATAATAAAATATTAATAAATAAATACGGATGAATTTTATCATTTTAAAAGAATATTAATAAATGATATTTTTTTATTTAATACCCTATGATAAAACTCAATACTATAATAAACTTTCAAAAATTAAAGAAAATAGCTTAAATTAACAGATATATAAAAACAATATCTGGGTTCAAAAATTAATAATTTATGTAACTTATTAATTTATTTATCGTTCTTATTTATATGCTTCACAATTACCCATATATAAGTATTATTTGCCATTGTATAACTTATATATTATATGTATTTTTAATAAATAAAAATACATTAACCGTTTACAATATTACGTAGTAAAAACAATATAATCCTGTTTAAGATATCTGTCAAATAATAACTATTTTTTATATCCCTCATCTAATTTGATGAATTATGTTAAGCTTTCAATTAATTATATTTAATAATAAATATAATTTTCCTTTTAAGATATATATGATGCGATGCCAAATTTGAAATAAAGATAATAATAATAATAATAAACATTAAAATAATACAAGCATTATTATAATATATATAAATAAATAATAAAGGAAACTTATTTATAAGAGAGTTGAGTGTAGATATTGAAGTCTATAGTTCATCATCCCAATGAAGATCCCTTACGAAGCACATCACCAATCCATTGGTACAATGATGATTCCATTTATCCTTAAACGATAAACTGTTAATAACATCCAATGACCGGATTAATGTGAAATAAAATAAATATTCTTCGAATGTAGATGTTCTTAATCTTCATTTCTCTATCATCACTAGACGTTCTATATATTCAATATTTCAAAATATTTTAAAATAGCATGCAATGTTGGTTTCAAAACCTTTACGATATAAGCTGTTTTACTCAAAACACATTGTTTTATCCTATATATATATATAATTATCTTAAATTTATATATATCCGAAGAATCACGGAAGTATTAAAACAGCGTAGTTTCCAAAAAACTTAAACAGACGTTCTTTTCTTTTATATTGCTTTTCCTTTAAGATTGAGTAGAAAATTAAATATATTTTCCTTGCAGACTTTTAATCCACAAATTATTTTAATTTGGAAAAGTTAATATTTAAATTCCAATCGTTAAATAGTAGTATTGATAAAAGAAAAATGCTATTTTTAAAGAGAAAAGATTTTCTTTTTCTTTCGTTTTTTTTATTTTTATCCAGAGAACGAACGAATCTGCTCGTGTGTTATATATAAGTTCATGTTTAACTCAACTATCAATTGTTTCACTGACATTAAGATTTAATAATAAAATAAAAAAAAATATATAAGTATTTATTCTTAACTTCAAATCTGGCATTTTATTTAAAACTTAAATGTATATATAAATAGTACATATATGTTACATAATAAAATAGTCAAATAAAAATTTATATTTATAAATAATTTCATAAGAGATAAAACACGTTAGATCAATAATAATAACTGTTAGTTACTATTATATTTCCCCTTCCCTTCGGAAATTTAAAATTTTAATTTAAGTTAAAATTTTAAACACTTACAACTATTTTAGTATATTCTTATAGTTTAATTGCATTTATAGTTGGATTTTATGAAGGGTTGAATTTTTTTTTTTAACTGTTATATCTTCCTAATACTTGGGCTATTTTATTCTTGTGATAATGATCAAAAATAAAAAAAATTAAGGACTTTGATGGGTTAATATTTTTTTTTTTTATAAAAAAAAAATAAAAAAAAAAATAATGTGTTTCCTTCTTGGACCACAAATATATTTACTAGCCTTATTCCTGCTTCTTTAAGACTTATGGATTTGAAAAGGACTAAATAAATACTAGATTATCCTTTTATAAATATGAATTGACTCTATGGTTTTAATTATTTTAAGGCATTAAAGAATACCCTCACCAAAGCTAATGTTTTTAACTATACTTCTCTTTACATTGATCACTATTATTATTATTTTTTATACAACCGTATGGTTTACACTGCCCAATTCTTATCTTGGTCTTCACCTCATTTCTTTATAAAATATTATAAGCAGCCAAAATATGGTTTTAAAATTCGTGAATTGTATGTACCACGAATCTCTCCTTCTTGGTTAATCCAAAATGCATTTGGACCTGCCTTTTTAACGATAGTATAAGGTCCTTCATATGTATTGAAGAATTTATGGTATTTATTCTCCAATGGTTTGCTGGGATGGAAAGTCTTTATCAAAACTTTATCTCCAACTTTAAATTCATAAATACATTTTTTTTATTATGACTTCTATTATTTTCCATTTTAACAAGTTGTTTATGAGCTTGTAAAATATCATTTTCTCCATTTATTTTGGGTTCATTAATAATAGGTTTATATTTTTTAAATAATATAGGTATAATTTGATGAAAGTGTAGTCGGATGGGTGAGAATCCTGTAGATTCATTTAAACTCCAATTGATATAGTCTACTACACGTTTTGTCTGCTTTAACCAACCCTTGTGCTCCTCTTCTAAATAGGTCCTAAACAAATGTCCAAGCTCCCGCATAATACGTTCACATGGATTTGATTGTGGATTCCTAATAGAGATTAGCACGTTTTATTTTTGATATATCTACCTATTTCTTCCGTTCCTTAGATAGAAAAGGTGTACCATGATCAGTTAGTATGGTTTTTGGCTTTCCTATCATTGGAAATTGGAGAGTACTCAATACTTTGATTGTATGTTTAGCATTGGCTTGGGGTATCGGGTAAGCAGCAACATATTTGGAAAAGAGATCATAAGTGACTACTAAATATTTTTGTTTGTTGAATGGAGGCAAAGGCCCATAATAGTCAATTGCTAAGATCTCGTTTGGCCTTTCTGGAATGATAGAATTAATTGAATTAATGTAATTTTGGTTTACTGACTTAGCTCTTAAGCAAATTAGACAATCCTGGAGTGATTTCAAGATGTCTTTATACATTTTTGGCCAGTAAAACCAATTTTTAAGGGTATGTTCTGTCTTATGAGCACCATAATGCCCGTATAGACAGTGTACGTATTTTATGAGTGGGTCACGTAAAGACTTTGGTATTATTGTCCTCCACTCATCAACGTTATCATTCACTTTATATGGTAAGACCTATTGTTCTAATTTAACCCTTAAACCGCTAATTAAATCATTGGTTGTATGAGATAAAAATCAAATCTTTTAATTGGCCAACTCACAAACTGAAGACAAAGCCTATTGTTAAAACATATTCGTCTATAATATTAAATTCAACTCAGATACGTTTATAAAAAGTATATAATTAATTTTTCAGGTCATGAAGAAAACGAAAGTTCTTTCAAAAATAAATTGCTATTTATTTATTCTAAGATATTCTATATCGGCAACATAAAAGTTATAATGTAAACAAAAAGATCGACTTTTACGTTATAGAAAAGTAAATATTTCTTTTTACTACATCTTCAATATATTTACTTAAATCTTCAATATTTTTCGAAAATAATTTTGTTTTTTTATTATTCTCTCTGAAAATTATGTTTAATTTCCATAAATATTATTTAATAATAATTTAAATCGTATTCGAAATGAAAATCTCAGCGTTTTTCTTTATTTTCTTTGATCAGGCAGTTTCTTTGTTCTTTCCAGCCAATCAGAATGTCTTTTTCGGCTGAGAGCATGCTAAGAACCAATCACAAATAATGTTCCTTCTTTGTTTAGGTTTAAAATGCGTTTTTTTTTATTTTTTACTTCTAAAATAAATCGGAAGATGTCACCATCGTACAGAACTTTTAAAAACGAATTAAATACGTATTTAACGAATTTTATCGTATAAAAACGAACTAAGTTAGAGTGATTTTAGATGTCGACGAGGAGTCTCGTCGAGCGCGGGAAAAGGGTTAAAATGGTTAAAATCTTTAGGTGCATCCAAAACTTCCTCCCCTAATAAAACTTTTATAATTGGGTTTAATTCTGGGTCATTAAATTGTATCTCTGGTAAGTTTTCCAACTCGTTCTCTACATTACTATCAGCCATCACATTGACATTTGTAATGTAGGCATTGTCTACCATCAAATGATTTTGTTCTGACCTACATGGATTTCGACTAAGCACATCAGCAACGATATTCTCGGATCCTTTGCAATAATGCACAGTGTAATTAAATTCCTGTAGTAGTAAACTCCATCTAACTAGACGACTATTAGTCAGATAACTGTGATTCAGGAATTCAAGGCTTTTGTGATCAGTGATCACTATCACCTCTGATCCGAGTAGCATTTGTCGAAATTTTTGGAAAGCCCAGACTATTGCTAGTGCTTCCTTCTCTGTAACCGTGTAATTTATTTCTGGACCTTTCAAGAGCTGGCTAATAAAGTAGAGGACACCTGGTTGGCCATCCTCTTGGATTTGGGACAGTGTTACCCCTAATCCAAAACCACTACTATCTGTTTGAACAATGAATGGTTTATTAAAATCAGGGAAAGCTAACATAGTTAACTTTAAAAACCCTGTTTTAATATTCTCAAATGCACGGTCTTGTTCTTCAGTCCATTTCCAACGTTCATCTTTTCTAATCAATTTTAGCAATGGTTCCATGTGGTCTGAGAACTTCTGATAGAAATGGTTGTAAAAATTACATAGGCCTAAAAATGATCTAATTTGTTTTCGAGTAGATGGTTTAGGAAAGTTTTGAATGGCAGAGATCTTCTCTGGATGAGGTCTTATCCCATTGCAACCAACAATATGACCTAAGAAGACTACTTGGTTGGAAACTAAAGTACTCTTCTTGAAGTTAATTTTTATACCTTTCAGAAAACACTCTTTTAAAAATATAGATAAATGTTGAAGGTGTTCTTCAACTGTGGTGGATGCAATAATTACATCATCCACATAAATAATTATGATTTGTTTTACCTCAGGAGATAAAGTCTTATCCAAACACCTGATTAGACCTGCACCACTATTTATCAATCCAAATGGCATCCTATTAAATTGGTATGTAAAACCCTCATATCGAAAAGCAGTTTATTGGCGATCTTCTGGATGAAGTTCAATCTGCCAATAGCTGGAGGTTAAATCGAAAGTGGAAAATACCTTCTTGTTTCCAAATTTCATGAATAATTCATGTATGGGCGGTGGTATATTTCTGTCTGGGACAGTAATTTTATTTAGTTGTCTAGCATCTAAACAAAATCTCATCGACCCATCTTTCTTCTTCACAGTTACTACTGGATTACAGTAAGGTGAAGAGCATTTGGAAATGATTTCCCAATCCAGCATTTTATTAATTTGCTTAGATATATCTTCCCGATATTGGTATGGAATAGAATATGATTTAGATTGAAATGGTTGATCATGAATTAATCTAATTCTCTGTTGGAATCCCTTTATCACTCCTCGTATGTCTGAGAAAATAGAATTAAATTCTCTTATAACAAATCGTAATTTTAATATATCATCACTTCCAAGCAAGTTGGATTCTGCGAGTTTACTCTCTAAAAGTGTTTCTGGAATGCTAGATGTTATAGAGTCAACTTCAATTTGATCATATCTTGGAAGCAATGTCATCTCTAAGACTTCATCATTAGTTTTAACTGTTTTATTACAGAAATCAATTACACAAGTGTTCAAATGTAGGAAGTCTGCCCCTAAAATAACATTATGAATTAAACCATTCAAAATTAAAAATACATGATAGAGAGTTGTTTGGCCAATTTTAATCTCAACCCAAATTTGTTTTTGGATTAACTTAGCTTTTCTACTGTTGGCCATGGTAACCTGCATAGATTTCAGTGGTAAAATTTTGATATTAGGATTTATTGCTAAAATCTTTTGGTAAAATGTCTCTGATATCACAGAAATTTGGCTACCAGAATCTAATAATGCCTTAACCAGCAAGCTCTCAAACAAAACTTCTATCATAGGGCAACTTTGTAAAACAAAATTTGGTGTTTTATCTTCCCATGAACATATCATGTTAGTGATTTCTCGTGTAAAAGATTGATTCAAGTTCATCATTGGGTATTTGGTTTCTTGAGATGAGGAACATTTCCTCAAGTACCCTTTTAGTTTGTTTTATGTGAATCTATAGATATATCTTTACTACATCCCGGTTTTGGGGAATTTCTTGGATTATTAGAAGAAGTTATTTTTACTTTATTTAAATTATCACAATTTATTTTGGGAGAGGGGTCATAACGTATATTCCTTTGAGATGTTTTTCCCTTCCAATAATTGGTATTTCTATTATATTTCCTTCTTTTATAAAATATTGTATTGATTGAAGCTTCCTCCTTTTTTTAATCAGGTAATCTAATTGATAAATTGGTTTGATTCATATCAATACTATTTAAAAGTTCTACTATTTGTTCTATTTTTGTTATATTGGTACACAATAATGATTGTTCTATTTTAAGTGGTAAATTTCTTTTTATTATTCTAATCATTTCGCCTTCACTTAAATGATAAATATTAAGTGTTCTTAATTTTGTTATTTGACGGCGAAAGAATTTGGTCAAGGTTTCTTCAGGTGTCTGTTTATACTTATCTTGGAATATTTGGTACAATAAAGCCTCTTGTTTATCTCTATTCCAAAAATTTTTAATTAATAACTCTTGATATTCCATATAAGTAGATGGAGTTTGTGATAAAGACTCCCACCACATCAATGCATCTCCTTGTAAGTGACTATATGCAACGATCACTTTTTCTCCTTCTGATAAACTATGGTTAACGGAAAAATAAAGATTAAGGCTTCTAATATGTTCTATCGGAGATTCATTATGAGATCCTTTGAATATTTTTAACCTAACAAATTGGTTAATTGTACTACTTGGTATTGAATGGTTGTATACCTTTTGTTTTTCTAAAACATTCAACTGAGAAGTTGATGTTTGATTTTCATGATTAATCCTATAAGTATTTAAGTTTAACCCTTCTAATTCAAAATTACTAGGATAATTTTCAACTTCAGGCATTATCTGATACTGAAAATTTGATCTATCACCAGAGTCAATTACTTGTTGTGGATCTTTTTGAATGACCTCCAAATGATTTTCACCATGATTTTGTTCTTGATTATAACTATAAGTATTTACATTATTTTCAACCTGATGCATTTCTATAGTTGGTGTTCCTTTACATATCTGTGTTTCAATAACCAAAAATCTACTATCAGTTGATTCCTTTATTTTATTTACTCTATTCCAAGTTTCAGTAGTATCTTTCCTTAATTTTTCCAATACACTTTTGTCTATATTTGTATTAATTTCTATTGAATTCATTTTATTTTCTAAAGTTTTAAGTTGATGATCAATTGTCTCCAATACATTATTCTGAGATTCTACCTCATTATTATGTTTAGTAGATAGTTGATCTATTCTTGCATGTGTTTGTTGTCTATCTACTTGGATTTCATTCCGTATTTTATTTTGTCCTTCTTTTACTTGATCCCTAAAAATTCCTTGATTTTTATACATTTCATCACATTTAACATTAAATTTATCTATTATGTCACCTTGGAATTCACTAAACCGTTGTTGACATTTTGAATTATTTTCATCAATTTCATTCTTTAAATCATTTAATGCTTGTTTAATTTCTATGTTATCTTTTTTAACATTATCCACATTTAAATTTAATTGTTGGATTTTTGTAGATAGTTTATTTTCAATTCCTGTTATTTCAACCTTCAAATCATTTTTTAAACTATCTAATTTTTTAATATTATCATCCAATTTTTGATTCAAATCACTTTTTAAATCATCTAATTTATTCATAAACATTTGTAACATTTGCTGAATTGTTCCAACATTAGATGATTGACAAATCTCAATTGTAGATGATTGATTTAAACCTTCATCAACTATATTTTGTGTTTGAGATAACACTTGATCTAAACTCGGTGTTTGTTGAGGGTATTCAATTATGGTTGTAGAACCCCCAGGTGCTTGTACTAATGATGATTGTTCTATAATATTACTATCATCACTTAGTTCACTTTGCAAATCATCTTGCATTTGACTAGAGCATTTAATATCTTTGTTTGAAAACATTTTTCCACTTCGCAGCATAACAAATTTTAACTTAATTCAAATATTACTTAAGTGTATATATATTTTTATAACCAAAATATTATATCGTAAAGTTCTCTACCACCCCATGCTATTTATATATACTTATGATGTTCTAATAATATATGTGTATATTTTTAAACGTCTATGTCTATATAAAACTTTATCCCACTCAACTCTTATTTAAAACATAATTTAATAATTAGTTATTTAAATATTGATCTCTCTAAATCATATTGTATATATTACCATTTTTTTATTTATATTAATCTTGCAATTATAAATATCATATATAATGAATCGAAATTATAGATTCAATGCCTAAAACGTTGCACACCAGATAAAACGCAGTCTACAGGGTATGAGATTTAATTAATCGAAGCCCTTAACATTTGGGTCGCCAGATATAACGGGGTCTACAGGGTATGAGATTTAACTAATCAAAGCCCCACGTTGGGCGCCAGATATAACGGGACAGCCTATTTGATAGCCTTAGTTGAGGCATCAAATATAACGGAACAGCATTTAATCATCCCAGTTGATGTATTAATTGTAATATAATCAATTATATTTAATGTTTAGAAATCATTAACTTAATGCTTCACAGTTAGGTTCGCCAAATATAACAGAATGGATTATAGAGATGACTAAATTCCTTAGAAAGAGTATACACATTTCACTACAATCGGACTTTGGGTCTTCAAGTAGAATGCTAGAAATGAATCGATGAAATACTAAATCCAGACCAGGTCATCCATCTTTCATCCCTCTTTCAGTCACCATTATGCCACGATATTTAACTCACGGAGAATTTGCAATTAGCTCTTTTCAGGAATAATTTTAAAACAAGTTATTTCATATGCCTTTATATAAGCATTAATTATAACTATTATTCATATGACATTTATAATACTAGCATGTATATAATATAATTCAATAATGATTAGACAAAGAGATCACGTTAACAAATCAATATTTAATAAACAATAAAAAAATATAATAGAATAGATAATAAAATATTAATAAATAAATACGGATGAATTTTATCATTTTAAAAGAATATTAATAAATGATATTTTTTTTATTTAATACCCTATGATAAAACTCAATACTATAATAAACTTTCAAAAATTAAAGAAAATAGCTTAAATTAACAGATATATAAAAACAATATCTGGGTTCAAAAATTAATAATTTATGTAACTTATTAATTTATTTATCGTTCTTATTTATATGCTTCACAATTACCCATATATAAGTATTATTTGCCATTGTATAACATATATTATATGTATTTTTAATAAATAAAAATACATTAACCGTTTACAATATTACGTAGTAAACACAATATAATCCTGTTTAAGATATCTGTCAAATAATAACTATTTTTATATCCCTCATCTAATTTGATGAATTATGTTAAGCTTTCAATTAATTATATTTAATAATAAATATAATTTTCCTTTTAAGATATATATGATGCGATGCCAAATTTGAAATAAAGATAATAATAATAATAATAAACATTAAAATAATACAAGCATTATTATAATATATATAAATAAATAATAAAGGAAACTTATTTATAAGAGAGTTGAGTGTAGATATTGAAGTCTATAGTTCATCATCCCAATGAAGATCCCTTATGAAGCATATCACCAATCCATTGGTACAATGATGATTCCATTTATCCTTAAACGATAAACTGTTAATAACATCCAATGACCGGATTAATGTGAAATAAAATAAATATTCTTCGAATGTAGATGTTCTTAATCTTCATTTCTCTATTATCACTAGACGTTCTATATATTCAATATTTCAAAATATTTTAAAATAGCATGCAAGGTTGGTTTCGAAACCTTTACGATATAAGCTGTTTTACTCAAAACACATTGTTTTATCCTATATATATATAATTATCTTAAATTTATATATATCTGAAGAATCACGGAAGTATTAAAACAACGTGGTTTCCAAAAAACTTAAACAGACGTTCTTTTCTTTTATATTGCTTTTCCTTTAAGATTGAGTAGAAAATTAAATATATTTTCCTTGCAGACTTTTAATCCACAAATTATTTTAATTTGGAAAAGTTAATATTTAAATTCCAATCGTTAAATAGTAGTATTGATAAAAGAAAAATGCTATTTTTAAAGAGAAAAGATTTTCTTTTTCTTTCGTTTTTTTTATTTTTATCCAGAGAACGAACGAATCTGCTTGTGTGTTATATATAAGTTCATGCTTAACTCAACTATCAATTGTTTCACTGACATTAAGATTTAATAATAAAATAAAACAAATATATAAGTATTTATTCTTAACTTCAAATCTGGCATTTTATTTAAAACTTAAATGTAT
This sequence comes from Epiperipatus broadwayi, assembly GCA_028023455.1. Taxonomy (NCBI): domain Eukaryota; kingdom Metazoa; phylum Onychophora; class Udeonychophora; order Euonychophora; family Peripatidae; genus Epiperipatus; species Epiperipatus broadwayi. The sequence goes on along the minus strand of JAQFVV010012558.1, from coordinate 105,274 downwards.
ATATAAATAGTACATATATGTTACATAATAAAATAGTCAAATAAAAATTTATATTTATAAATAATTTCATAATAGATAAAACACGTTAGATCAATAATAATAACTGTTAGTTACTATTATAATATATATATATATATATAATAAAGCAAGACACAAATTGTGTAACTTGCCTTTAAGCTTGTGCTAAAATGTTCACTAGATGGAGCTTACCCCTAGCTCCAAACAAGCTTTAATTATAAGTGCCAACAGAGAAAGAATTCAAAATCTTTATCAGAAAATCTTTGTCTCCAGACCAATTGATTTGAGCTTAATGATTCACCTCAGTGAAAAGTTAGGATTTCAGAAACTAGATCTAAAACTCCAACTCAAAGCACTTACTATCAGTTTGAAAACTTGAATTTTTCAGACATGTAAATGTCTTCAAATCCAACCTTACAAACCAGATGGCTATATGGGTCTGAACTCAGTTCAGGTTCACTATATATAAAATAGCTAAAGCAATATTACATCACAAAAGCCTTCAAGGGTACACTTATAATAATTAATAAAACAAGGCACAAATTGTGCAACTTACCTTTAGTCAGTGTTTATTTTATACAAAGATAACAAATCTTCAAACTTTAATAAACAGACTTTGAAATCTTCTCCACCCTCCAATATTTCAGCTATCCATATTACTAAAAATCTGATGAAAAATTGACAATAAAATTGGCATCAGCAAGGGATTTGAACATACCATTATTAGAATTTGAATAAAATAAATGGCTGAAGTGTTGGAGGATAGAGAATATTGAAGCCTGCCCATTAAGTTTTGAAGATTTGCTACTGTAATATAAACTGAGAATTGATTATATGTGTAAAAATTAGTGATCTGGACACACCGATGACAGCTTGTTAGCACAAAATATGTATAATGGAGACCATTTAATTTTTTCACATGTATGTTGTCATGTGTGTCAGTTATATAAGTTGGAGTGTATAGTTGAAGGGGGCTTAAATGTGTGTGTGTTCAAATTCTTTCTAATTACAATTAATGTTTAGTATATACATTATACATGTAGTCAAATATTACAGATTCAGCCTGAGTTCTCTCCATATCTCATATATTTTTAAACTAACATATTAAACTCCTATATATGAGTGATGTAAGTGACTTAAGGTCAATACAAGTATGATGACAATATTGGCATCAACAAGGAATTTGAGCATATCTATCATCAGATTTTCAATAATTTGGATGACTGAAGAGTTGGTCAGTGGAGAAGATTGAAGCCTGTCCACTCATGTTTCAAGATTTTTTTCTTAATATAAACTGAATACTGCTTATTTTTATGAGTGGGGTATGATGATCTGAGCCAACTAACAAGTGCTGGTTCAGCATGAAATACCTATATTCGATATTTTTTTAATTTTCTCACATGTATGTGGTCATGTGTATCTGTTATATAAAATGGAATAGATAACTAAAGGGAGCTTGGAAGTATGTGTTCAAACCCCCTAGTTAAATCCAAAGTTCTGTATATATAATTATACTTGTAGTCAAATAATATCTCATACCTATGGTTTGTAAAAATATTAAGTAAGTATAATATTTTTTAAATTCAAAATTTATAAGTTTGATGTACCCATTGCATAAGCAGCACCCTTTTGTGTGTGTCTGTGTAAAAAAAACTGGCTGTAATTTATAAATTAAACTTTATTGCAATTTTTTGCATATATTCATATGTAAAGAACATATTCAAAGTGCTTAATTTGAAAAAAAAATTGATTGGTTTTCACTCATTGCTGTCTGCAAAGACATCTTTGAATCAATGCATAGAATATACAGTGGTGTTAGCTGTTCTTCACAAAAGTTTTAAGACAGTAGCATTTCTAGATCAAGAATTATGACAATAAAATGTATGTATTCTTTATTAAAATTTATTTCTTGGCTAATTTTGCTAAAAAAAAGATCTAAAGTCAATGGGACTTAAATCACAAAAATAGAATGGATTATCGGGCAAAATAATAAATTCGATGTCCAAAACATCTTGGTACTGTCGGTCATTATATCAGCATGCACCAATAATCAAAACTTTTCCTGCAATATTCAAGTTGATGGCACAAAATTTTGGCTTACAAAATTTTCAAAACACATAACAGTACATTGTATTTAAGATTTAATTTTTAGGAATGTATTCACAGTAAATAACATCTGTATAATTATAAAAAAAAAACAACATTATTTTGCTATAACCTTTCTAATTATTTTTTTTCTATTTTGATGATATGTGTTTCAGATTATGACACCTAATTGATGACTCCACTACAATTCCATATCTGTATTTGTGGTTATTTTTAAATCACTATAGATCTCAATTGTGATGTATTTTTGGTTTCTTGTTCCAAATAAGGCACAAAGAATACATACACATTCTACATTTTAAATCTTCCATTAAAATTTGGGGAACTGTGATTTGTAAATGACAATGAGATTGTCAATAATACCGGAATTTGATAAAGATCAGTTTGAAGAACTTTAACAATACATTGCATGATTTCTTTATTTTCAAATGTTTTCAATGTGATTGGCCATAGATTATCTTCAATGCTCTCCTTGATATCATAAATCATTTTAAAATGCTCTATGATTAAATAATTAATGTACAAAACAGTCTTAATATTAGCACATTAATTCATTAAGGGTTTCCAAACAACCTAGTATTTAAAAACTTTGTATTAAACAACTAATCTATGTCTTAATGTGACAAATGGTTAATCAAGAAATGGGACTATTGGTCTATTATACAGAGAACCAGACATCTTAATATCATATGTATCTATCTAGCTATCTATGTATTTATTTATTTATTTCACCTATGTACATACCCATTTACCATCATATCAACCTACTTTTCTATCTACTTATCTATCTATTTACATATAGAATTAAACTTGGTTGGAGTGCTTTTGGTAGAAATAACTTGATACTAAAAGGAAATATGCCTATGTGTTTGAAAAGGAAGGTTTTTAACAAATGTGTTTTACCAGTTCTTACTTATGGATCTGAGACTTGGACACTTAATAGAAGAGCAATTCAGAGACTTCAGACCACTCAAAGAAGTATGGAGAGATGTATGTTGGGAGTAACAAGAAGAGATTGTAAACGCAATGTATGGGTAAGAGAACAAACAGGTGTTACTGACCTCATTGAAAAAATTAAAAGTCTGAAGTGGAGTTGGACTGGACATAATACTAGAAGAGATAATAATCGATGAACAATTGAAATCTTAAACTGGATTCTAAGAGATTGTAAAAGACCCAGAAAGAGACTACATGTGAGATGGATGGATGAAATAAGAAACTGTGCAGGGGTGATGTGGAGAAGAGAAGCTAAAGATCGGAGAAGATGGATTAAACTTGGTGAGACCTTCATTCTGCAGTGGATTGATAATGGTTGATAATGATGATGATGATGTGTCTATTTAATTTAAAAGTTTACATATTAAATCTTATTTAATCATCACAAAAGTGAAAGGTACTGCCTCCAGCTTTGTATAATTAATTGTGAGTTTAATAACTTGTAAGTATCATATTCCATCTGGCTGATAAATTTAATTTCACTCTGAATTACCAATAATGTTGACAAAGGTATAATTATAAACATCAGAGCTCTAAGGATATGCGAATTTATTCTATTCTTAATCTTTTGTTCACTATTTAGGAGGTCTTAATTCATGGCCTATGTTTAATTTAAAAGTACATATATATTAAAAGATTTTTTTTTCCCTTCAAATGTAAAAATACACTTCAGATTTATCTATTTATATATTTGCTTGTTGTTATCAGAAAACATTTTTCTGTTTCAGTGGTCCTGCAGCAAATTCCATTATTTAGATTAGAGAAGCAGTTAATAAAGAAAAACATATTGATATCATCCTTGATATTAACAGCAAGAAAACACCAATATAGATAATTATATTATATATCATTTAATTACATACAAAGTTCTATTTTGCATTATATACTTAAAATCTTTTAATACAAACTGCTGAATGGATGGGAAAAAATAATAACTTCAAATCCAATTACTGATTAGAATATTCATTAATGTAGATGATACCAAAGGATTGAGTGCAGCCATAATCTATTTTACCTATATGATATAACACATATTCATTTAAAAATAAGCTTGCATTATTTTAAGGGCAAAATATTTTTTCTAACAAGTACCCACAAATCAGAAGTTATTAGAAAATACAATGGAATGACTTTAAAGATAGTAGAGAAAATACTCATTCTGTGCAAGAGATGAAAGTACTTTTTACAGTAGCTAAATATAGACTTTCATTACATCATTAAACTAAAAGAGTACAGCTTTGTTGTCAAGCGTTGGTGGCCTAGTGGTTAGCATAACTACCTTCCAAGCAGTGACCCGGGTACGCTTCCCGGTCAACGCATTTGACATATAAAAAAGAAAGTACATTTTTGTTTGTTTATATATTTTTTCATAATTATTTAATATTTATTCACTAATGAGTATGTAATATTTATAATGAGATTATATTTGAATATATTAGTTTTTTCTAGAAAATTATTGAACTGAATATTTGTTGACATCAAATGAAAAATGCTTTCTATCAATAACCTTGTAAATTTTTTTATTATATTTTCCCAGATTTTAAATTTGAACTTTACATTTTTTTTTAAAAAATTTGTTTTTCATTATTAGAAATTATGCTTTATTGAAATGTATCTTAAATATACATACTTTTTAATCGATATTTTGTTTATTAAAATACTTTTTTTTATCTAGAAGGCAAAAACAAAATATTTTGCACGGTTACTTATTTCTATTTATAAATATTGTCTTTTATTTTATTGAAAATTTGATATTTTATTTTTAGAGTACTATTACTTATTTAATTTAAGCTTTTAATAAAATGTATTTAAAAAAATGGAAAATCAATATAAAAAATAACTTTCTTTTTAATTAAATATTCAATTAAAAAAATAAAAAATTATGCGCAGTAAAACAGCTTTTGACTAAAAAATAGTCTAAAATGTTTAGATTGAATGAAAATTTAATAAAGTTTATTTAATTTTTTACTCATGATTGTAGATATTTGAAAACCAGGCACTCTTCACAGACCTGGAGCTTTAATTATAAATAAAGGGGATTATTTACATATAAGCTTCTATCTTGCCCATTCCTCTTCTATGTACTTAATGGATACAGTCCTATACATGAGGGGTCAGAGTGACTTCAGGTCAACATGGGCTTGGCAATAATGTTGGCAACAACATGGGATTTGGCTTTCCATCATCAGATTTTTAATGATATGGATGGCTGAAAAGTTGAAGATTGGAGTGGATTGAAGCCTGTCCATTAAAATATGAAGATTTGCTATCTTAATATAAAGCTGAGCACTGATTGTATATATGTGTGGAAATAGTAATCTGGACCAACTGATGAGTGCTGGTTTAGCATGAAATACATATATTGGTGATTATTTATCTTTTCTACATGTGTGTGGTTATGTGTATCAGTTGTATGATCTAGTGTGGATAGATGGTGGGTGCTTGAAAGTCTGAGTTCAAATCCCCTATATTTATTCATGGTTGTAGGTAGTAGAAAATGAAGTTCTAATAAAATTTCATAATTTTGAAATAAATATAAAAGAAATTCTACCTATTATGGGGAAATCTATATTAAAAAAAACATTTAATTAATTGCATTTGTATTTTAAGATAGATCACTGAGTCACAAAACATATCTTAATAATTTTTATGTTTACTCCCATCACCTAAATTCCACATAAAAAGTTACTAGTATTTATTCGGACATATTATATGTTTTATCTGTAACAGAACCTTCAGCTTAATAATCTGGTATGTAGATCATGTGTTAACACTTTAGTTATTGCACAATTTTGGAACTGAGTTGAGAAATTAAAAAAAAAAAAAGTAATAAATTCCATTATCTAAAATTATTCTTTACAAGAAATACTTTATTTTATCTCCATCTTAAAAAATTATGTACCCTGAAAAATATATCATAAATGAACATATTTTTAGTAGAGTGATCTAGTTTTACACTTTATTCACTTAAAAAATGCATAAAAACAAAAACAATATTTTTAAAATTTATTAAAATAAATCAACTTTCAATAATTGATCTGTAGGGCAATTAAAAGCACTCACAAATTCTGGTACAGTTTGCAGAATCGATTTTAACCTAAAAACATATATATAAATAAATGATTTTTTGAGTAAAACCATGTGTTATTTTCTATTATATACCAATATTTCAATGAACTAGCACCTGCCATTGTTAGGGTAAACTCTTGAAAGAAAATATGTTTGATCTCAAACTGTAATGTGAGTGTGAGATGAAGCATGAGAATCAGTTTGAAATTGTTTAATATTCAGAATATGAAGTTTATCAAAATATATATTTCTTTTAGTTTTACCACCCATTAATTGAAATTCAATATTAGAAGACAGATAAAATGAGAGGTTTCCATATGCTGGAATATGTTGTGCTTCATCAGCCGTATTTAAACCAGTAAATCTTTTTAATATTTCAATTGAAATTGAACAGATTTTCTTTCAAGAGAGTTACCTTGACAATGGTGGATGCTAGTTCATCGAAATATTGGTACATAATAGAAAATAACACATGGTTTTACCCAAAAAATCATTTATATACATCATACAACTGTGAAAACATTAAATATAATATATATATAAAAGACATATTTTGCAGATTTATCCATGTTAAAAAATTTAAATATAGACCAATGTTTCAACTTGATCACTTATGTCATCAAGTCAAAATGTCGGTATATCAATACTTAAATTTTTTAACACGGATGAACCTGCAAAATATGTCTTTTATATATGCAACCCATGAAAATCTTTGTATCAACATATATATATATATATATTCAATTGGTAATAAAAATGTTTTTATAATTATACTTAATCTTCAATTTATCTCATATTCTAGAAACACTTGAATAAAATCTTAAAATCAAAGTGCAACAATTAAAAAAAGTTATATGTGGAAATGTTAGATTTTTGTTTTATCACTGTAATTTTATATCTGATATCATCACAATGTATATAAAATTTTGTTTTGTGTTTAAAAATTCCAGCACCATTTATGGAAAATCATTGTAAACTCCTGAGAAATAAAGAATTATGGGTATTTTTGCAGTGTAAAATGTAAGAGTATGGAATATATTTCAGTTTGGCAAATTTAGCACACAACTGCTTTAAGAACTCCCAAAGAATAAAGCCATTCAGTTATTTTTATACATTAACCCAATTAGGTGAAAAAACTATCAATTGGTAGTTGGCCCAAAAATGGACCTCAAGATTGCAATTAAAACATTATATAATATCTAACATTGTTTAATAAGAATTTAAATGTTGGGTGCAGTGATATTGGATTATATAAAAAAAATCTTTCAAAATCTTATAAAATAACTGATATTTAAACATCACAAAATTATCTTGGATGATATCAATAGCCATAAATAGTAATCAGAAACCATTTTATGATTATTCAACTACTAATGTCTTTCCACATGAATGGTCTTTATCTGAATATATCTAGGGGAAAAAAATAAAAAGCATATTTTATTATAAATATTTATGCCACACATATTTTATTATAAATATTTATGCCACACATATGTAATACATACATAGAAGTCAAAGCAATGCATTTCATACATTGCCAGCATTAATAATTAATCTGACTTTGAATTATTGTAATTTAATCAACTCATTACAGTAAAAACTGTTTTTTATGGTGATAAAAGATTTTATATGATATGTTATTTTGAAATATATTAGTCAAAAAATACATGCTAAATCAACTGATAAATTTAAAGAATGTTGATTTGAATCATCTGATATTTAAATTTACAGTGCAAAAGTATTTTGACTCGTTTTAATACTCTATAAATAACAGGGATGGTAAAAACAACACACTCCAAGACTGTTCAAGCAGGTGAGCTTTTCTCCAACTGCCATAATTATACCAAAAAAAACATAAAAATAAAATATCCACATCTAATGGTGTGTTCAAGATTTTATATGAAAAAAATCTCTTGAACGATAAAAGCTACAGAGATGAATATTAAACTAACATAGTTTCACATTAGCAATATTTGACTATTATATGGGATTAGTGTTTTAATTATCCAACATTGTAAATGTTTGCAGGTATATTAATTGTTTTGCTATATTTGCTTTTATCCATTTATTTTTATTAATGTTTTGTACAAAAATGATATATTCCTACCTATCAATTATAAATAACTAAGCCATATTCTCATTTCTTATTTTATTATTGTATGAAATGTATTCTATCAACATTAATAGTAGTACTAAACTTCCTGATACAATTTTAGCATCAAAACAATATGAAATTTATATGTTACTGTCCTGTTTATTTTACCTATAGTTTGTTAATAAAATTGTTTGCAATGAGACAGATTTATTATTAGAGATTATATGTAAACAAATAGTTCTCTTTACACTACAGAACCATCTACTGAAATCTTGACTACTCAATAATTACTAAATGAAAGTACTATTTATCACTATTCCAGACTATTTATGGATATTTATTTTATCAAGGAGTACTTTAAAATTAAAGCTCATATGTTTGCAATGGTATTGGGTCAGTATGTACATGTTTCTATTTTAAATATTTGAAACTTCAATTTTTTAAAAAAACTAGAAAGTCATACATCACTTTCACAAGACTAATATTTATACAAATGAGCATCAGACAAGACAAAACATATATCTATATTCCTTGAGCACCAAAAGGTAACAGGACAACAATTTCCCCTCCATCACAACCATTCAATACATCAAAATAAATATTTCAAAGAGAAAAAATTGAAAGGCTTGTTATATAACCAATAGTAAGAATGCTATCAACCATAGAGGTGCATCATTCCCCTCTTCAAAAAATTGACAGTCTAATTTAAATAATTATCAAATTTAAATAACTTTATATTTTGTGAACTATATATAATTATATATTCATCTATCCATTATTATCCAACTTTATCTTGCTATGGATATGAAACCACTGTAAGTTCTTGAAAGCACCAAGACACATTGAATTTATAAAATATATAATATAGGGAATATACCAATAGCTCATACAAGCTCTTATTGATACATGCAGTAAGAGAAAAACATTTAGAATCTCTATCTAGAATATTCCGTGTTCCCAGACCAATTGGTTTCAAGTTATTGTTACACTACCTATATTACATATTTGTAAATACAAGCTTATAAAAGCAATATCATACAATATATGACTTGGTATATTGATTAATTTATAAAACTAACATGCTTCTCTATAGTTGTGTATAAGTGCACTTTTATTACATTCTGTATAGAAGACACATTACATCAAATAAATAACACAAACAATTAGATTATAGCAGAAAAAATCCAAATTTCATTTTTTTTAGGATGTAAAAGTTTATAATATTTTGCAGTGGTTTTATAATTTTATTTAGATAATTATATTTTTTTTATCATTTTAAAACTACTTGTTATGTGGCTTTTTTTTTTATGGGTGCTTTTGCTAATGAAATATAGATTTTTGTATATTAGTATGATCCCATATATTTTTTTAATTTGGTTATGTGGTTATTAATATTTTTTTATGCTGTAAAATGTCATACTGAAACAATAGATAAAAGATAATGAATAACAATATAATTGAAAAATCATGTGATATCTAGAAAGAAAAAAAACATTAGTTGAGATTGAAGGTAAAAACCTTTGGTTGTTGAGTGTATTTCTTTACACTTTGATAAAGTGCATAGGATAAAAATACCTTTAAAACTATTATACTGTGAATGAAAGGTATTTAAGTGTCTTTAAAATGTTATCTAATATTCAAATTCTGAATTATGATTTCTAACAATGCAAGATCAGGACAAGTTTAGAAAAAATCTCTTCACCACATATGATAAGACTCAACCATCCTAACTCATTTTATTCATATTAATAAATGTTCACTTAAATAAGATTTAAGACTTTTTGGATTTAAATTTGAGATGATTCAGTTTAGTATGGTTTATGAAAAAAATTCCCCTGAATACGCATTTGTGAGCTTTGAATTGACATAGATCACAACTAAAATTTGTCTATTTAATAGTATCTTATATTTAATTAAATATGAGCTAATGGATGGTGATTAAATATTTTCTTTTGTAATAATAAAGTTGCAGTTCTATAATGTATTAATTAGATAATGGATTATAATTTAAAATGCATGTTTGTTTTCATCCATAAATGCCATCAATTGAAACACTAATATTGTAAATATACACATTATATTATTGTTACTTTTTATAAATCAAGACAAATCATTATATGACTTTTTACACTTGAATTCAGTACTGACATCAGATGTGTTTTATACTCTGCACTGTAGAATTAATTAAGAAAGCATTAGTCATAAGCAGCTCTAGCTCGCATCTAGTTATTGGCCTTAAAATGGCATCACCAAGGAAAGACCAATAACCCGACTTATAGTAGGGACTTAGATGGAAATTTAAAATAATAACTTATAATTACTCATGTTTGCATGGATAATTTTGGAGTAGAACAAAGCAAACTATTGCTATTAAGTAGTTATATTTATATATTTGACGATTTCCATCATAGTCCAATATATAAATGCAACTAAAATACCATCATCACAAATCTTCATGAAAACACTCTTAGATAATATATATATATTGTATGTACCAAAATCTTTATCTGAAAAAATTTCAATTAAAAAAAAAATCTTAACTGCATTTTTGTTAAAGCATTACTGTAGTCAAATTCAAAATATTAATTCTTTAATTTCTGCAATTTATCATCTTTTGACTTTAGATAAAATTTGAGTTATTGGATTAGTTTTTAAATCACCAACTTTTATTACGTCATTATTTTTTTAAATATTTATATATAAATATGTTTAATCTATGACAGTACTGTGGAGTATTGGAAGTTTAGATTACTATTTTTATATAATAGTTAATTGAGTTTATTCATGTTTGATGGAATCTAACGTTGAAATAATATCTTCTTTAAAAAATGAGTAATATTTATTTCTTTTTAGTTTTTGCTTTTTAAACCGGAGCCTATTAATTTATTTATTTTTCATATGTCATAGCATCGGCTGGGACGCAAACCCACAACCGTCTGCAACCAACTACTTGCTTGCAAGGCAGCTGCGATGACATCTCGGCTAACAACGCTTAACTGGGAGCCTATTTATTTACACTTATTTTTAATTTATAATACAAGTTCGCCTCATGCAAATAACATTGATTTTAATTTATAATGTTTATTGTAAAATATTGTATATATATTTCAAAATATACACACATATTTTTTTTCTTCATCTGTGAATTCCTCATTTCAACTTCACTATAATGAAACCATCAATCTGCATAGATATTCAGATATCAAGCAACTGAACCTCCAGACTCATAGTAATAGCTTGATATATCTTTATTACAGCAAAATCACACATTTTAGGGACTTGTTTTATCCACCTTTAACACAATTTACACATTTGGATTTTTTCTCAATTCAGTATATAAGTTTTTATAATATACAAGATAGTGACTAACTCTCCATACAGTAGTGCCACACATTGCAAGCCATAGTAATTAATGTTTGCAAGATGGTCTGTGAATAAAATCCTTATTTAGTGTATACTCATCCATTATCCTAAGACTAGTTTCTAGCTTGCGGCTTTCATTAGTGATGAACCTATGATATGAGAGAACTCCACTTAGATTTTAGGATCTAATGCAACCATTTACCATTTTAGTTAATCATAAATCTATCAGTCAAAAATGAAAACCTAATGATGATTTCACTCCTATATCCATTCAGAACTGAACCCAGTTCAGCATCTATGGATTTTATGTCTTTTTTTAATAGCAATAGTCACTATTACTCAATAGGTATAAAAGACAATAATCCACTAAGCATCATATGATTACCATTCCATATGCTTACATTAGCTGTTAAAACAGTGATAATGTCTTCATAAAAAATGCCCCCACCCTCCCCAGTTCAAGCTATATTAATCAAGAAATGAAAGAAGTTTTGTTTATAAATTCCCTATCTAAGGTCTACTCCTTTCTATTTCTAGACTAGTTTTTAGCTTGTTGGCTTTCATTAGTGACGAGCTTGCAGGTTTATAGTTAACTAAAAAAGTAAACATTTTATGCACTAAACTTCTTATATCCATTGATTATTATGCCTTGCATTGGGTAGTATTTCTTCCTGAAAGATTTATCACTATTTTAACAACTTATGTAAACATAGGGAATGATGATCATGTGATGTTTAGTGTTTTAATGTCTTTCCTACCTATTGGGTCATAGTGACTGCTTTTATTAAAGAAATAAAAAAACACCAAAATTGCCAGATACTGAATTGAGTTCAGTTCTGTATGACTATACAAATGAATAAGCTTGGACTGAAACTATTATTGTGTTTTCATTTTGTACCCATAGCTTTATAGTTAACTAAAATGGTAAAATTTAGCTTCTAGAGGTTTGCATTATATCCTATGATCAGGTACAAAACTCATCAATGATGAACATCACAAGTTAAAAATTAGTCTAAGTCTTAAATGAGTAGGCACTAGATTAAGGATTTTATGCACAGACCTTCTTACATGTGTTGATTACTATGGATTGCACTAGATGGCACTACTGTATAATGTTTGACACCGGTCACAAAGAAGGCATTTCAAGGAGAAATGGGATGGTCAAGTTTCTCTATGAGAGATGCAAAAAGTAAAATGAAAATGTTTGGTAGATTGCAGTTTATGGATAGTAAAAGAATAGCCAAAATAGTGTTTAATTGGGTTATGAGTAAAGGGTAGGTAACAAGATGGGTGAGAAAGGTAATGCAGTATGCAAAAAGATTTGGATAAAAAGTTTATATTGGTATACTTATGTAAAAGATGGGATGATTGTGTTAGGAGGATTGTTGAGTGTTATAGTGGTAAAGAATGGGATAAAAGAATAGAAGCATTAATAAAAAATAGGGAGTTGGAGAGATGGAGAAGTAGTATGGAGGGTAAGAAGGGTTTAAATATATATAGAAGTAAACAGAATATTGGAAGCGAGTTAATTTATGATAATAGTAAGGAAAGTAGTTTATTGTTTAAGGTTCGAATGGGATCTTTAGCAACAAGAGAATATACATGTAAACGGAAAACTATGGGTGATTTAGCATGCAAATTATGTAAGGAAGGTATAGAAAATATTAGGCATCTATTGATCGAATGTAAATGCTTGAAAGCAGAAAGGGTACATATAATGAAGTTATGGGAGAATAGGTATGAACAAAGTGACTATACAGAAAGTGAGTTATTAGCTTTTATGCTGGGTTTGTGAAAAGATAAGAAAGATTTAGATTTAAAGGCCATAGAGTTGATACAGATTATGTTGTGGAAATGGGATGGGACAGAATATGGGAAGACTTAGAGTGGGGAATGAAAAATAAAGTGGCTAACAGGTTTATCTGGGCATAGTTGCTGAGATATTCTTGACTTCGTTTAAGGAGAAGCCAAATACATCACATCACATCACCGGTTTGACAGCTTGTGTAATAATAGAAAATAGTGATTTTGAGATGTTTAGTGATTTAATATACAAGACTGTCATTAGTCTAAATTATTGCCCTTTTTGTATGTATATTGTAACCTTATTGTCAGGCTTGATTTTGATCAAGTTTTATTTTATTAGTAAATAATTAAAAAATTGAAATTTTATTAAATCGTTATTTTAATTATTAATTTTAATGTTGAAATCAACAGTGTGTTCTAATAGTTATTTATGATTGTGAGATGAGAATTGGGAAACATAATTTTTTGCACAATATTCTAATGATATTCAATATTTTTATCTCTCCATGTAATTAAATGTCCAGGTTAATTAATCAATATTCTACATTCTTCTGCTAAATTGCGTGTGGGCATACTCACATATAGTTTGACAGATAAAGCAGTTTTAGTGTTTATAATTAAAATACAAATGTAATCAAATAATTCAATATTATTTTAAATAAGACAATAATTATTTTAATATTTTATTGTTAAGTGATGGGTTTAAAACTCAGTACTAAAATTACTTTGAGCAAAACAAAATAATTAATAATTAAATATTTTAGTTATCACTAAAAGAGTAGTAATTTGACCAACATTAGTTTTTTTTATATACAAAAATAGTTGATTTGTTAATTTGGGTATTATTTGAAAATAAAAAATCTTTGGCAGTGTTATAAATTCACGTCTATTGAAGTATAACTAGATAAAAGTTTTTATATATGTAGTGGAAAGATGCAAACTATGAATCAATTTTAAAGTTTTGGATGATAGCCAAAAAATAACTGAATCAATTCTTATATCTGAATTGACCTGATATTTTTGCACTCAAGTGATCATGATCCATGAACTTTGAACTCTAGAGTTCACTACTCTATCACTGCAATAAAACACACAATACAAGATAACAATGACAGCAATAACAATGATTTCAATAAATATTAATTCATGGTAAAATTTTATTAAAGAGACAGCACATAAAATGATACTTTAAAAGATATATTTTAAATAAGATATTAATAAGTTTGAATTTGTTTGAAGGTAATGATGGTATATTATAAGATGTGATATGTTGGATTATTTTTATCATTTAAGAGTTAGTAATTACACAATGTTTCGAGTAGTATTATCCTCCACTCTTCTTCAGGTGTTGCTGGCTTATATGCCCAGTGACAATATTCACTTAGAAGTTGAACTTGCACCTTTAGATTCTTGAATATCGAATTTAAGGCAAACACTCTACCAACTGAGCTATTTTTTATACATTCAACATTCACTCATAAATGATGGAAATAGTCCAACATATTACATCTTATAATAAGTTTGAATGCTGGATTTAAGAAAAATTCATGGTTACTACCAATGATATTATATAGATCATAGAAGTACCAGATTTTGAAAGCAAAATAATAGCTGACAGAAGTTTACTGCATTATGATAAATACTGGCTTGATTGATCAAGGATCAATATGCAGCTAGCATGATTACATAAAGACTCAATAAACTTCATCATTTATGAGGTCTGCACATATCCACATTATCTTCAAAATGACAAAAACATTACAACAGGAGAAAACTTTTGTAAGTTTTGGTAGATTTAATAAAAATCTTGATGATTTAAAACAAAAATGATGAGTTTGAAAATACCAGATTAATCAAAAGTATGAAGTTATAGAACCACATTAATTAACTGATTAATTTATTCAATGAGGATATGTGTTGTCATATATTCCATGCAAATATGGTGGAACTTTATGTTTTAAGTATATCAAAGAAAGATAAACCAAATGTAAGAAGTGAATTAAATTAGATTAATAATACAACATAGGTAATTGAAATATATATATATATATATATATTTCAATACCTATGTTGTATTATATATATATATATATATATATATTGAAATTGTATTTTTTATCTAACATCCCATTTCACCAACTATGTCCATAATAGTATTTATCCTCAGTTTAAGCCACTTTAAGTTCATGTATATTAATGTGTAATAACATATATTTTCATATATGTGCTTATATTTATATATTTGCATACATTTAGGTATATTAATGTTTGTATGCATATTGTTACATAACATGTATACTTAGTTATAAATTGTATAATAAATTTAAGTAAGTTGTGTAAACATTGTTGTAAGTGTATAAGCGTACCTACATATGTACGTGAATAAAGCTGCAATGTAATAGATTTCATAAGCATTGCCACATTATTTAAATTATTTTATCTTTAAGCATTATAAATTAAAGCACAAATTTACTTATATTCCCATATAAATTTAAATTCTTGAGATGACAGGATTACACATATAGCAGAATGTTTACAAAACTTAAATCTCTTTGAAAAGAACATCTGTTTCTTGGAAATTATCCGTCCACACACATCTGGTTTAATTTTATGGGAACCAAAAGCAGATTTTTAAAATAAGCAGTCAAGCTGCACTATTTTATGAATAACTTAGGATTCACTTTTGTCTTTTCTAAAGTTAACAAAACTATGTAAAAATTAAAAATTGTAAAGAAGTTCATGGCTTTTGCAGTAGAGAGTCAAAGAGTTAATTTACCCCCCCCCCAAAAAAAAAAAATTAAGCACTAAAGTTCACTCTCTCTTAAATTAAAGATTCAGTTGCTCCCAGGGGCCACATCTGTTTTAACAATGGAAACAAGTGGCTAGAAGGATCAATTTTTGCTGTCTTTCTTCAGAAGACAAGTTTGAGACCAACAGCCTGCGAAGAAGAGATTGGACAAGCCTTCCCAGCACAGAAAAGCAATGCCAAACACCATGAAGGACACCTCAGCTAGAAGATCAGTAAAAATTTTCTTTCAGAGTTCTTTAAAATAAATTTAAAATTAAAATTATTCTAATAATTTTCTAAAGCTACCTATATAATTGAGCGTTCATAATTTATGACTTTAAACTGTTTGCAAATAAATTAAACTAAACTCTTTATAATTTAATGTAATCTTAATTTAATAACAATAATTGTAACAATCTTGCCTATTTAAATAAATCATTATAATTTAATAATTTTTCTAATCTTAATAACTGTGACCAGTTATTATTATATTTGTGTCTTTCTAATCTGTGGTCATGCCTATTTTATTTTAATTTTGTTTATTTTATTAATTTATGATATGCCATGATTCAAATGGAGATTATTAATATTGATATTATTAGAGAGATGATTTGAAGCTCTTACATAAATGATTTATGCTGTTCTTTAGCACACACATAAATCTCAGTTTTGAAACCTATCTTACATATATGTATATTTAGTTAAGCTACTATGCTTTCACTTACCATAATTAAGGTTTGCATGTTGATAAATTTTGTCTAGTTAATTAATAGCAAGATTGATATTATAAAGCATATTATAAATAATTAAGTAAGTCCCACTTATGCTTTACTCCTCCTTAGTTTATGATATAAACTATTCAGATTTAATCTGTAAATTATATCACATTAATTAAACCCTTTTTAGCATGTTTTATGTATGGTAATTTATGAACTGGTATAAAATAGTTACATAGGTAGAAACTATAGATTTAGCACATTAGTTTATTTAAATATTTGATATTTCAGAAAGCAAAACAAATGTGTCCTTTAAAAGTATATACGTGCAATATGCCTTGCTATATATCTTTTCTTTATTAAAATGAACTTCGGGTTTGATGCCTCCCCATTATTATTAGTTCACACAGCTCTTTTTAGAACTGGAACATGAGGGTCCACAACATATTTTAAGCTGCTCTTATCTCCCAAACTAAATGTTGTTATATTTAATAATAGCAAGTTGTATGGTCCAAGGGAAACAAGTACGTGGTACTGAATCCCATAAATAATCATACATTTCAGCCACAACCCTTTAGTTTATGTAGCAGCATAGTCTTTGAAGCTCATCCCTCTATATAATGATTCAGTTCCACATTGATCTAAACACCAGATCTAGTTTATATAAACAATCAGCATAGAGAGCACTTTATTACTCAGTATGTAATTTTAATAAATAAGTTATATTTAATATTGTCATTCTTGTAAACTTAACTCTTGGCAAATCTCATAAAAATGACCTAGCATAACTCAAGCATGTCTGTAAACTGTAGATAATAATAATTGTAATAAACTGAAAATTAAATAATTTAAAATTCTTTTCAAAGATGAGACCTTGTGTCTAATTCACTTATCATTTTAACACTTTGTGAGTGTAAATTCCCAATGCACATTCATTGTATTAATAAATTTATAATTTAATAATTAAATGTCTTAAAACTTAAGAATAATGTTTAGTGCATTATTTGGAATCTGTTTCAAATCTTGTCCAAACCAATTCTATTTCAGATAGGTAATATATGCATTATTTCTCATAAGCCATATGTGTGTGTTAGTTGTTGTTATTTCCTGAGTCTTATACTCTACCCATTGTTACTGCCAGAATGGGGACTAAAAAAGGTTGAGTGTAACCTCATATCTGTCATCCATAAGGTAGTAAATCATGGAGCATTGGTGAAATAACTGAGGTGTGATCTGATTTGAGGTCTCAACCCTTCATTTAGATCAGCCTTGGGATAATTTTCCAAAACTCTGGATTTTGTTGTGTGAATGTACAAATATGACCCTAATATATATATATATATATATTGAGAAAGAGGACGCTCTGAGGAAGGTACTTGATATCTGGGCTAAGTCACATTTAGCTTTTTCACTACACGGAATATCCCGCAAATAGTAATAATAATATGACATCTTTTATCCGTGAAAACATTAGAATTAATATATATATATATATATATATATACATAAACTTGGTTTAAAGTTTATATCTGGGCTAGAGAAGATATGATAATCAATAACCTAATAAATGATTTGTAGTCATTATTCCTGTGTTTATCTGAAATAAATATAATCAAAGATTTAAGTGCAGAAAATTTGACAGTTGTAAATCAAATAATAAATTATTTATAAAACAAAAGATAAACTAAAGTATAAATAATTTTTATCAAATTATATCTATTGTACAAATATTAAGCAAAATCATGCTTTACAGATGAATCAATATATTTTCTTAAAAAAAGTTTTATTGGTTTTTAAAGAATGCATAGCTACATTATTTACATTTGACCAAATTATATTTACCCCAAAATAAAATTCGGTACTAGTTTTCAAAATAAATTTACCTCCAATAAAAATTGTTAATCTTAATAATAGTAAAAACCTAAATATTTACAGTTATGTCATATTATTGAAACGGAAGTCAATCTCATGATAATACTCTATTTCTTAAATATTATAAATCTCCACTTACTCTCCTGCCACTAAAAATTTAAAAAAACTTAGTGAATCATTTAAGTTTAAAGTGTACATTCTATATACACCAACTCTTACAGACCGTGCTTAAATCAGGGTTTGAGTCTATAATGTGCCTAATGTTATAATCAAATACTATATTATACAAATTTATTTAAACCATCACAAGGGAAAGACAGTGTCTCATTTTTAACCACCTACAATTAGAAAAACATGACTTATAAATGTAAACCTATTACTATAAAGTGCTAAAAACTTTGAAATTATTCAAATGGAAGTCAATCTCTGATAATGCACTAATTCCTAAATATTATAAATAGATTAAATAGATTTGTAAGATTGAATATTTGATTATAACATCAGGCACACAATAGACCCAAGTCCTGATTTAAGCATGGACTGTAAGAGTTGGTGTATATAGAATGCGTGGAGATTTATAATATTTAAGAAATAGCGCATTATCGGACATTGACTTTCGTTTAAATAATTTCAAAGTTTTCAGTGCTTTATAATAATAGTTATGTCATATGTTTTTAATATTATCCTCATACAATTGACAATATACCTGCTTGACATAATCTTTTGTAATTTTTAAATTTGATATTAAATATATAATGTGACTCATGTGATTACACTTTTTTGTGATTTTGAGATTTATTTAGATTATGAAAGCTCATCAGATCTTATGTGAAGATATCAGTAAAATATTGGTACATATTTAACTCACTAATGTGCATTTCATCTGACAAATGATTATTATTAAATAGCTTCATCAAAAGTTGAATAGAAGCAAACTAAATTCCTAAAAAGTAAAAAAAAAAAAATAGTACTTGATTACAAGCATATACTTACCTAACGTTTGGAGTTACTTGTTTATAAGCCAAAGAGGTGTCACTTTCCAAACTATCTGAGGAACATCTGGTCTAAATTTGAAATTTAGAATTAAATTATTATTACATTATTACTCATTAATACTTGATTGTTTATTGGCTAATCAAAATATTAGTATACATTATATAATATATACATTTTCCCCTGTAGGAAATTAAGTAATTTCATAATGAAGTATGCTGGAATATTATAATTAAATTCAGATTTCCACAATTTTACAGGTCATAATTCATATTAAGAGTATGCAATATATTTATAAGTTAATAAAACATTCTATAGTAAAATCTAGCATTTGCTTTTATTCCACCATAACTTAAATATTTATTGTGGTCAATAACACAAAATTCCCAGTTGAGTTGGCTTCAAAATATATTTTGTAATATTCTCATGTGTCATAGCATGAGCCAGGAAGTGAACCCACTAATCCGGGACAACTGCTTGTAAAGCTGCTGTCATTGACCTCTCGACCACCAATGCTTGACTATTTTGTAATATTCTTACCCAAAAACGATCACATTTTCTGATTATCTAACACACTTTCTAATATTTCATATTAAGACAGTGTAGGAAGAATGTATGAACTAATAGTGAATTTTATATAGCAGAAAATAATATAAACATTTACTATTATTAGAGAAATATTTCCATAGCTTCATATCTTTGTAAATCTATTCATTTTGAAAACCCAATTGCCTGTAGATGTTTGCAAAATATTCTTGATATTTGATTTCTAAGCCATATCATGGATACGAAACTTCACAAGAAAAAGCAAAATTTACATTTTTAATGCAGACATAGATGTGTGTACTTAGTTTAAATGCAGTATGATATTTTATTATTTTTGGTTATTTATTTTTGTAATTTATATATATTTGAATTATGATTAACTTAAACGTGGGCATAAAAATTGAAGAAAATCGAATCACTATATACATATAACATTTCCTGTTTAAAGTATAAGAAAGCATTTTGTATTGCAGCTAAGAGAAAATTGAAAAGAAACAAAAAAATTAACAATATTTGTTTTTAAAAAAATAAAGTAAAAGATTTTAATAAGAAGAACTCTATTCCTTAGCAAAATATTCACAGAAAATTTAAAAACTCAAGAAGGTAAACAGTTTATAATTATATAAGTTACTTTATTTTGGGGATATGGCAAATATATAAACTATATTTAGGCTTTGATTCATCTTATGTAAAACTCAAATGCAAGTATATATCTTAAGAAACTTGAAAAACATAACTTTTTTTTCTCTTATTATTTTAAGAAATATCACAATACTTTTTTGCTTCAAATAGTAGTGACTCCCTATCTTTTTCATAACTTATTTTTAAAATAAAATTATTATTTAGAAAACTAGTGTCGATGAAGTCAAGGACAAATAAATGAAACAATTACTTGTAAATATGATTATAATAATAACATTTTCATTTAATATACTACTTAAGCTAAGAAAAAAATACTTTTTTTTTTACGTTCACTATTATTTAAGAACCTATAGATATATTAGTAGGGTTAATTATTATAAAGATAACAATTTTTTAATAAGATTTTATCAAAAATTTTAAGTATTGATTATTTTTAATCAGTATTTTGTTTTACATTAATTTATAAAATATTAAGTAACTTATTTGATTTAGTTTATTATATATCAATATTAATCTCTTGATTCTCGTTCTAGAGCAACTTTCAAACGTAATTTATAAGTATCTGACGATAGTGCAAATTACAACCCTAGGCCCAAAGCAACTTTTTCTTATTTTGCCCTATTTCCGACAATGACAAGTCAGATGGCTTTGAAATTCCAATTCGCTGACGTATCTATAAATAAAATTATATATGGATATCGAATCACCATGGTATTATCTTGCTCAACAACTGTCTGTTATCTATAAAATCATTTATCAACTAAATTACATTATGCCTAGATCAAATTTTTTTTTTATTTCTATCATTTTAATCCCTCATTCAACATATATTTATTTTAGGGTAGACAACAAACAGAACCATAAAACAATTATTGGTACTGTAGTGTACTCATACATGTCAAAATAGCAAACAAATTAAGGAAAATCTGAAATCAGTATAACATCAGAACAGTTTTCAGAGCCATACAACATTACAAGGAGCTTTGGATTTGAGAGAGCACTGCACCCAGATCTTAGGATCTAAAGCAACCCTCCAGAAGCCACCTTTTATCTCTACATAACTACAAAACTATGTGAATAAAATTGAAAACAATAATATTTTCAATCCAAGATCATTAGCTTATGTAGTCATAAAGAACTGAACTCAGTTCAATACCCATACATTTTGGTGTCTATGGCTCTTTAATAACCATAGCCACCACTATCCTATTAGGCAGTATTGGTAATAAACCACTAAGCATCACATGTACCATCATTTTTATGCTTACTCAAAACTGTTATTAAAAAAGCAAAACTCTCCATACAGTAGTGCCAGTCAGTGCAATCCAGAGTAATCAATGGATACCAAAAGGCTTGTGCATAAAATCCCTATCTAGTGCCTACTCACCCAACATCTCCAGATTAGTTTCTGGCTTGTCGCCTTCATCAGTGAGGAGCTTTGGATCTGAGAGCACAGCACTAGATCTTAGGATATAATGCAGCCCTTCAGCAGCCACCTTTTATCTCTATTTAACTATAAAACTATGTGAATAAAATTGAAAATACAATAATATTTTCAATCCAAGCTCATTAGTTTATATAATCATATAGGTCTGAACTCAGTTCAGTAGCAATAAATTTTGGTGTCTTTGGTTCTTTAATTACCATAGCCACCACTATTCTATTCAGCAGGATTGATATTAAACCACTAAACATCACATAATCACTATTTCTTACACTTGCTCATGATTGTTATTAAAACAGGCAAAATTCTCCATACAGTAGTGCTTACTAACCAAGTCCACAAGCTATAAACTAATTTGAGAATATTGGATGAGTAGGCACTGGATAGGGATTTTATTCACAAGCCTTCTGGTATATATTGATTACTTTAGCTTGAACTGAGTAGTTCTACTGTATGGAGAGTTTTGCCTGTTTTAATAAAAGTTTTGAGCAAGCATAAGAAATAGTGATCATGTGATGCTTAGTGGTTTAATATCAATCCTGTCTAATAGAATAGTGGTAGATATGATTATTAAGGAATCAATGACACCAAATGTGTGTTTACTGAACTGAGTTCAGACCTATATGACTATATAGGCTAATGAGCTTGGATTAAAAATATTATTGTGTTTTCAATTCTATTCTCATAGTGTTGTAGTTAAGTAGAGATAAAAGGTGGCTACTGGAGGGTTGCATTAGATTCCAAGATATAGGTGCACTGCTCTCAGATTCAAAGCTCCTCACTGATGAAGGCCACAAGTCAGAAACTAGTCTGGGGATATTGGATGATTAGGCACTAGATAGGGATTTTATGCACAAGCATTCTGGCATACTCTGGCTTGCACAGAGTGGCACAACTGTATGGAGAGTTTTGCCTGTTTTTAACATTGTGATATATTGGTACAACATTAAATTTGACATGGTCAAGACCTGAATACTAATAAAAAAAAAACCTTTTCTGTTTTGGATAGAGCTTAGAATTTTTTTCTAATAACTGATCATTGTCAAAATTATGTAATTGTTTAATATTAGTCATTAGATGAAAATCAATCTATTGTTACCCAGAAGTAAAACAAGAATAAAAAATTATTAAAATCTTTGCAAAATCGGTATATTAGAACTGTAATATGTTTCTACATTATATAAATGAAATGTGGGGTCATTTCAATGTTAATTATATTCAAATGTGTTTTAGTAGTGGTGTTTGATGGAGAAACTATCAATGGTAACTGAATGTTTAGAAGGCTAAACTAGTTTTTACTCTATTGTTTACTAATGGATTTTTTCATATATTTAATAGTTTCCCTAGCAATATCACTTTCAAAAAGACACTTAAAAATTAATTTACATGGAAACGATTCAGCATTTTAATTTGTTTATATTACAAATTTATAAAAAAAAACCAAAATCTATATATCTATAATATTTTAAATGTCCTGTAATTTATATTCTTTCAGCCAACCCCCTCCCCTTCAAATAAAAAAAAGTTTGAATTTTTATTCCCATTCAAGGGAATGTGGTTGTCATCAAATAGTCATGGGTATTCAAAATATTTTATATAGATTTCAGCTAGTATATATATTGTACCTATATTGATATAGGCACATATAATTTTATATATTATATAGATTTCAGCTAGTATATATATTGTACCTATATTGATATAGGCACATATAATTTTATCTAAAATTATATTATTAAAATAATCGTTCATAAAAGAAAAACATAAAATTAAACGTTGAAGTTTATTGCAGTTTGTTTTAGAAAAGGATAAGAATCAAATAGTTTTTTAGCGTTAGTTTTGAAATAAAAAAGCTACAATTAATTAATCAGAAGAGAGAGGGGTGTTTCATTAGAGAAATTAAACTAAGGGTTATAAAAGGAAGTAAAGAGTTTTTATTAGTATTCGTAAAAATATAATTTAAAAAGTTAAAACATACAAATCTCTTTTCATTCAAGTTTAATTAAAAAAAAAAAATGTTAAAACTAATATATGTGCGTATATATGTGCGATTGTCAACAATAGAATAAATATTATTATAAATAAATGAAAGTTAAAGAAGATTATCATTGAAAAACACAGCAATGGCTATTAGATATTTATTAATATAAAACAATATGTTTTGCATGGCTATTACTAATTAAGCAATCTTCCAAAACACGTTTATCAAATGATTACCACTGGAATTTTGACAACAGATCTTTGAAGGAGATATTACAATGACAACACGTCGCAGATATAAATACATTTTTTTTATCGAACAGTTGGTCAGTCCACAAATTTATTGAGTGAGTACAGTTCAGAAATTAATTGAATCAGTTGAGTTAATTATACCCAGAAACAAAATGCAGTGCTGAGAAGATTTTGGGAATTCACGCCTCTCCACAGCCTAAAACGTCCGATGAAAACAGCAAGATCTGCGCGTGAAATAATGTCAACGTAACAACTTAGAAAATCTCCGTCAGTATCTAATTGCCTCCAATAGTAATAATCGTGAATAATAAGGAAACTCATCAAGGAAATGTACCAGCCGGCTGGAAGCATTCATACTGGAACCATTCATACTGGAAGAAACAACAAACAAGAAGAAAACAAAGTGTTAAATCTACGTTCAAAATCCTAGGTAAAACATTTGTTTATTTTCGTTTATACTGTAATAGCCATTGCATTTCATTAATTCGTGCGAATCTTCCAAGAGTCTAATTATATGAACTCGATATCATACATAAATGAACTATTGATATGTGTGTTTAAATTTCAAATGCTATGTAATACTTTATTATTATTATGTGTGTGCATGAGTTAATATGTGCATGATCCTTATATCAATATTATTGGTTAAATTAGATAAATACCAGTGTTTGGTTAGGAAAATATACAAGAATATTTAAACTAGTTTAGAAATGTTAATTTAAAAATATGCGTGTGTTTTTATTTGAATTATAAAATGTTTAAATTTAGTAAATAAATGTTAGTTAATAAATTGTCTTTAAAATTAAACTTTATTTTTCGGTCAATTCTTTTTATCAATTCTTTTACAATTCTTTTTATAAATTCCTTTTACAATTCTTTATCAAGTCTTTTAACCACTAATTAGATATAATCTATTAGTGACTACAAACAGCTGAGCTAGTCATGGATTTAGGTATTGAGTTAGTGGCCATTGCTCAAAGTGCGTTATTTATTCATCCTTGAATAGATAGCTGGTGCCTGTGTTTATACACAAACAAAAAAAAAGTGCTTTGAACTTGGTGTTGAACTCAACAGCCGAGAAGAAGTTATGTCCTGGAAATGTAATGCTAGTTATATATTTTATAGCTATCGTTTGGGCATACATACTCTCCGAGTATGTTCTTCTCTGCCTAAGAGGCCGGTGTTTCGAATGCACACATATTCGAACATGGTAGCATGCCAATATCTTTTAACAAGCATTTTAGAATATCCCTATCCCCATACTGGTTTCATGCTTTTGGCATTCTTCAGTGAGACACTAGGATATTCAAGTATTAGATTTAAAATACAAAGTTAAGCCCAGCACTTTATCTAATGGTTAACTATTAATTAGAAAATCTGAAATTTTCAGACATCCATATGTCTTCAAATTCTGCTATCTAACTTAAATAGTCATATGGGACTAAACAAAAGTTCAGTTATACCATATATTAATAGCTTTAGCAATATAAAATCGCAAAAGCCTTAAGAGAAAAACAATAATTGCAAGGAAATCAAGTCATATCACATGACTTAATTTAATAAGCTTGTATTACAAATGTTATGTAATGATAAATGACAATAGCTCTTAACAAACTTTTCAGAATATTCCTATGCCAAAAGTATGAAACCTGTCTGGGGAGAGGAATATTTTGAAAAGCTTGTTAAAAGCTGTTGACATGCTCATTATATAACATATGTAATACAAGCTTATTAAATTAACTCTCATGATATATGATTTGATTTTCTTGCAATATATATATATATATATATATATATATATATATTGCAATATATATATATATATATATATATATATATATATTGTAACGATCACTCAATCTACCACTGATCATGGAGGGTGCCACCAGATTACTGCATATTTGGAAAATTTGTTTACTGTGATCAAAAGTGGATGGTGATGATGGTTTGCACCAACTAGATCTTAACAATTGCTCAAACAATTGAGAAAATAGAAGCCTAAGACAAATATCAGCAAAATTAAGTTTAAACTAATTAAAAACTTTTATTAAATTCAATAAACAAACTAAAGTAAATGTAGAACATAGAATACAAAAGTTTGACATAGATTTTTATAAGCATATTCATCAGAGAGTGTATATGAGTAGAGTACATATTACAAATGAAATACCTTGGCAGCAAAGTTTGTTCTCTCACCTGCAATTTAAAAGGCAGTTAATAGTATCTTCCTGCTAGTGATTTATAAAAGACCAACAATTCTAGTTTCCTAATTCAGAGATATAAAAAACAATATGGTCTTGTAGGAAATCAAGGAACAGTGCAAGATGAGAATTCCCTAGTACATTGGACTAGAAATGACATATTATCCACAGAACAGCTCGTGATGTACCATGTTTAAGGAAATTCATGATTGATTTCACATACAAGACAAGAAAACTTGAAGAATGACTATGATGTTATGAAATATAGAAACGACACAAAATCTACAACAGAAAAACTCAAATAACAAACACAATAAACCAACAGCCAAAGGATTTGCAGTTTTCAAGAAATACAAACTAAACATATTTAAAAGTAATTATTGGATGATAAAATGGGAAGAGTTGAGCAAACTGAAATTATGAAAACTGCCAGAGCA
Organism: Epiperipatus broadwayi; assembly: GCA_028023455.1. Classification (NCBI taxonomy): domain Eukaryota; kingdom Metazoa; phylum Onychophora; class Udeonychophora; order Euonychophora; family Peripatidae; genus Epiperipatus; species Epiperipatus broadwayi. The sequence goes on along the minus strand of JAQFVV010012558.1, from coordinate 77,950 downwards.
TTTAGTAAGAGTTAGTAATAAAACAAAAAGGCATAGTAAGCATAAAAAATATAATATCACAATACACTCTCCAATAAATAAAATTAAAAACAAACTTGGAATCTTAAATCTAAGATTCTAAGACAGACTATAAATACCAAGAAAATCAAACACATATAATAATTATGAGATTGAAGAACTAGTAAAACTTTATACAACAGATTTAATTTTTTTTAGATTGAGCAGATATTTAACTAAAGATTTGTATGCCCTGGAAAAATAAGAAATATTTTACCTTATGGTAAAAGAGAGTCCACAGAATCTTTTAAAAAGTGTGCACAGTTATTTTGAGTTCAAATTTTCAGGTGTTTTCATTTCTTCACAATGGCAAGTGTCGAGGTATCTTTCGAGATCCTTTTTACTTCAGACTTTCATGGCATGACGGAAGAACAGTTTGGAATTAGAAGTCTGTTCTTAGGTAGCTAATCAAGGCATGTTGTAGGTTTGAATACACATAGCAGTGAATTTAGACACCTTGCAAAAGCAAATGTATGCAATAATATGAAGTCCACTTATTGACAGGCAGCAGAATATAATTTTTTATTAACAGCAAATTTTAAAAGGAAATTAAATGTCCAAACTGCCAACACAGTATGAATCTCAGAAGGCTAATATAAAATGAACAATAAAATTATAAAAAGCTGAACAATCAGTGTGAAACAGAATTAGCTTGGTCAAGCCAAGAATAATCTCCATGTCCCAAAATTTTTGGGGTTATTTATATCTTCTTATTATCTCTCACATAATCTTTCTTGTTTTTCAATTATAAGACTTAGCCCAGGGCAAATCTCTACCCCCCCCCACTCAACCTTAATTAAGAATTTTAACCAGGGATTATCTTATAGAAAAAACCACCCAAAATTAAATCTCCACTTTTAAAATTAAACTAAAAATGGATTGTAATTAAAATAAAAGAACAAGGATGCAATTAACTTTCCAAAATTAAAAGCTTTCTCAATTAAAAAAAAACAAAGATTAAAACTTTTAACTTGGAATGATTTTACAATTTGATTTTTTTTAAAAAAATAAGTGTTAGAAAAAACTTATTTTAAACTAGCAAATAAAATCTATTAACACCTATACAGGTTTCTTCGATCTTAAATGGTGGCAGCTTCAAATCACTCGAATTCTGTCATTTTCAACACTATGGTAAAGATTTTATGGTCTTTTTAAAGATTAAAAAAGTTCCGTAATATACCGCTTTTTTAAAAATTATTTTACAAGTAAAAAATCAATAATATTCACATTTTAATTTTAACAATGAAAGAGGGAAGTCTGTTCTTGGCACTGATTGGTTGTTAACCATAGAGGACAAAGAAAACCACTTGTCAATAATTTTTACCGCTACAATTTTTTTGTTTCATTTCAAAAGTGATAAGCGAATGTTTAGACCATTTTTAAAGTATTTTTTGACATATTATAAATTATTTTGATAAAATATGCTACAAATAAAATTATTTTAGAAAAATAGTTAAGATTTTAGTAAAAATTATTTACTTTTCCACAATGTAAAATGAGAAAGAAATCACTGACATCACCAACACTTTTTAGTTGATTACTAATGTTCCTTTTAGATTTGCTGCTATCGAATATTTTTATAATTATAAATAAAAAATATATTTTTGAAAAAACTTTTATTTACTTTCATAACCTGACAAATTATTAATATACTTTTTACAAGTGAAACTAAAGTGAATATAATATTAAAAGATCAATATATTTTTACGGCTGAGTTTGTGAATTGACCAATTAAAAGTTTAAAGTTTTACCTCACTCGGCCAATAAAATTAATCACCAGTGCAAAGGTTAAAGGCAAAATGTGAGATTACAGAATTTTACAATATAGCTGTGTATGTGTTCTATATGCTATAAACTTTTAAATAACTTTATAAAAATAACACTTTGTATTAATTTTTGCGAAGGGTCCTTTGAATCAGATACACCATCTGGTTCAATATATATATATAAAATACATATTTTGCGGGTTCATCCGTGTTAAAAACTTTTAATATCAATATACTGACGTTTCGACTTGGTCACACAAGCCATCCACAGAGTTATAAAAAGGTAGAAAGACGGTTGTAGAGGCGCTATAATCACTGGTTTGAATAAAACATTAAAAATCCCACCAATAGCAAAAATGTAACGTTGTGATTTAGCGTGCAAAAATCACAACGTTACATTTTTGCTATTGGTGGGATTTTTAATGTTTTATTCAAACCAGTGATTATAGCGCCTCTACAACCGTCTTTCTACCTTTTTATAACTCTGTGGATGGCTTGTGTGACCAAGTCGAAACGTCAGTATATTGATATTAAAAGTTTTTAACACGGATGAACCCGCAAAATATGTATTTTATATATTTAACCCGTGCAAATCTTCGTTTTAACATATATATATATATATATAAGAGTTTTAAAAACCCAACATCACACTCTAAATTATAACAAGGGTAAAATAAAACAGAAAACATTGTAGTGTTCCATATTAGGAAAAACTTGTTTGAGAAGTGTTTCTTATTTAACTTTTATATTAAAAAAAAATGTTAATTACTCAAAGATTAGATTTCTGAAAAAAAAAGTGTTAAGTTTGCTTGTAATCTAAACAATAAAATCCATACTTTCAAATAAACTTCAAATAATATCCAGAATAGGTAAAAGGCTGTTTGAACACTGTACAACTAGACTATTATCTTACAAACATATAACATTTTTAAATGAGGTCCTACCGCTGTCATAAAAAGAAAGAGAAGTTGATCGGGCATTGTTAATTCAAGTCCAGGGAGAAGTCCTTCTTTACCATTTTCATTCACCCAATGTTTATATACCTAGAATATAAAATTCAAAAAATTAGTAATAATGATAATAATAACAACAACAACAATAAGAATGATGATGATGATGATGATAATGATAATGTTGTGATTGTGAATTGATGTAGTATGATTCAATAAATAAAATAATATAAACTGATTAAGTGAAAAATCATCCAATTTTATTTACATCGCTAATAAATAATTTTTATACTCACATGGCATTAATAGTTTAAACGCCTATGATCAACTTATAACATTCAATCACGAAGCTGTTGCAAATAGTATTATAAATAAATGTTGTTACATGAAATCTTTTATGAAATTCAAATAAATCTTTGGATAACTGCATCAGACAAATGATCATTATAATGTCAAATCTTTAAGTCACATACAATGATGAGATCCTTTAGTTTATTCTCATCAGTTGGTGTATAAACAATATAATGTATGTTATCTATCTAAAAGTTTTTACATTCATGCATGGTACCATATGTGGACATGAATATATAAATAAAATATTATCTCTAAAAGCTCTTAACCAAAGAAAAGTATGAAATTTTATTATTTCAGAAAAAATACAGATGATTAATTAATGAATAAGTTAACTCATGTAAAGCAAAACATTTTTATTAATATATAAGCTTTAGTATAGATATATTGTTACAATATGTACTGAAATATAGATAAAGGTGAATACTCATTTTTATTATAATTAGGAAATTGCCTTGACATTTTTTATTGTGATTGATATTGTTTATATTTTGACTATTTTCACGTATTTTATTATATATAGATATATTAACCAGCAAAATCCACATATTCCGTTACTTAAAACCAAGAAATTTCAAACTCATATAATTCTTCAAACAATTGGCTGTGAACCTAAATAACATATTACTTAAGAACATATAACTTATAGTAAACTTACTAAGTTCTTAATTCTGCTTTGGGATATTTTAAGTTCCAACATTCAACACATACAAACATAAATATCCATAGTGTAACTCAGAGTATTAATGTCTTTATCATAAAAACATATAAATAACCAAATAACTTTCAGTAAGACTGGTTATATATCTAATAAAGCCTATAACAATGTAACAAAATTAAAATAACATGAATGATATGATATAATTAAATGACTTTATTAAATTAAGAGTAGCATTGAAAGGGTTAAAAGTCTGAAGTGGGATTGGGCTGGACATATTGCTAGAAGAGATGATAATAGATGTAAAATTGAAATCTTAAACTGGATTCCAAAAGATTGATCCAGAAAAAGACCATATGTGAGATGAATGGATGGATGAAATATAAAAGTATGCAGTGGTGATGTGTAAAAGAGAGGCTAGAGATTGGAGAAGAGAGACCTTCTTCCTGCAGAGGATTCATAATGGTTGACGATTATGATATCATTCCACATTATATCAACACTAATATTGCTTTTGTTAAATCGCACTTTGAACAGCTTAGTGCTGATTACATCATTCAGGCAAATGAGCAATTACTTAGATATTATTTTAATATGTACACCTCCACAAACACATGTTTGTATAGATGGTATAATATTTAAGGATATTCTTTTTTATATATGATTATATTTATATTTGTTGGTAAACTAATTAAATTTATGATTAACTTTGAAGTATAGGGGATTTGAACTCAGATTATTAAGCACCCTTCAACTATCCACATTATCTCATACAACTGATACACATGACCACACACATGTAGAAAAGATAAATAATCACCAATATACATATTTCGTGATAAAACAGCACTCATCAGTTGGTCCAGATTATTATCTCCCGCACATATATATAATTAGTGCTCAGTTTATATTAAGATAGCAAATCTTTATATTTTAATGGACAAACTTCAATCCACTCCAACCTCCAACTTTTTTGCCAGCCATATCATTGAAAATCTGATGATGAAACCTCAAATCCCATGCTGATGCATAGTAATAATATTAGCATCAGCATGGGATTTGAGTTTTCATCATCAGATTTTCAATGATATGGCTGGCTGAAAAGTTGGAAGTTGGAGTGGATTGAAGCCTGTCCACTAAAGTATAAAGATTTGCTATCTTAATATAAACTGAGCACTGATTATATATATGTGTGTCAGATGATAATCTGGACCAACTGATGAGTGCTGGTTATATATATGTGTGGGAGATGATAATCTGGATCATCTGATGAGTTCTGTAGCATGAAATATTGGTGATTATTTATCTTTTCTACATGTGTGTGGTCATGTCTATCAGTTGTATGAGATAGTGTGGTTGGTTGAAGAGTGCTTGTAAATTTTAGTTCAAATCCCCTATATTTACAATTAAGCTCTCAGGTTTGTGAAGAGTGTCTGGTTTTCAAAAGATTAACTTTTAATTTAAACTGATTAGTTATAATTTAATCTATACTTAAAATGCTTATCGAGTATAATTAATTTATTTAATTATTCTGCTTTTTAAAAACTATGCATATAAACTTTGTCTCTCTCTCTCTTTTTTTTTTTTTGAAAAACAAGCTAAAGCATAAAACATCAGATTATAATTTCAGCATTTTCTAATCTTAGAATAACTCTTTTTGACATTTCTCTTTTATTAAAATTTATAAGACGAATGAAATAATACTTTTAAATTTATAACTCTACGTAGAAAAATTGAAGCTGTTAATAATTTTTTATTCTAAATTTCACCTATGATATTTTAACAATCAATAATTTATAAATCTTACACTGTATTAATATAATAGCAATAAAAAATTCTCTACATTTGACATATATACACCGCAATTCATGTCGTTTCAAATAAAGTCTTTAGCTACTTTTGCTTTGAAAGCTCTAAAACAGATAAAAAAAAAAGTATATACTTAGTCTTGGTGGAATACATTAATAGTAAAACGTGTTGGGAAATGAAAGGGCTCTTTGTTAAATTAGACTTAAAGTATGCATATTTCGTGGCTTTAAGTTCATTTTTCTTTTTTTTTACTTGGAAAATAATGCGAGTAAAAATCAATATTTGATTTTAAATTCTACAACTCAGCAAAGTAAAATTGATAGGTTTTCTTCCAAAAATAAAATTCAGTTTTTTTTTTTTTTTTAACTTTCTTTTTTCTTTAAACAGTTGGTGCAAAAATTTGATAGGAATACTTTCTGAAATCGATGAAAACAGGTTGAGTGTGATCTTTAGTTGTTTACACAGATATTTTTAAATTAAACTTATTTTTATGAGGTAAAAAAAATCATTTGGTTTTCCAGTTCAGCAACAGTTTTTTTTTCTGTCTATTACTGCTCCTTCTTCTAGCTAGCACAATAATGAAATATCCCCCCTTTTTTTGGTTGATTCTTAAAGTCCCCGCGAATCAAATGTCATTATTAGATTTTCATTAATTAGTTTTATAAAATAAAAAATATTCAAAACTTCTATTTTTAAAAAAAATCAAAACCTGGAAATCTCATTGTTACATACAATATCAGTAGATAAGAATTTCTTCATGTTGTTATTTACACAACTGTTTTCTAATTTTTAATTAAATTAAAAGCATTCTTGTTAAATAAAAATAAAATAACACTTAAATTCTTATCAAATTGTAGATTTTAACACATTATTTGATTACGTTTTAAACATATTATTTGTTAAAATAATATTCATTAAAACTGTTACCTATTAAACATTATTTACTTTATGTTATTAAAATATTAGCCGGATGCCACGCTACATATTATGGGGAAACGAAAGCCACAATTAATACCAGATTGGCTCAACATCGTTACACATTCAACAGAGCTCAAACGAACAGCAGCACATCCTCTGTATTTTTCGAACATAGTAAATAATCTGGGCACAACTTCATACCTGCCAACCCCATTATTTTATGTTCAGAGCCAAATGATTACAGGAGAAAAATAAAGGAGGCATTCTATATTAATAGAGACATCCATGCCATTAACAGAAAGGACACATGCTTCGAGATCTCGAAAAAATGGGCTACGTAACAGTAGCTTATTTGAATATTTACATTTCCATATATTTATTACACTTTTCATGAAGGCTATGATTATGAGGCATGGTTCCTCGAAAACGTTCAGCCGAAAAATTTTTAATAGTAAGTTATATTTTCTCTAATTAATAATTACAATTAAGTATTTTTTGTTTTTACATATAAGGAGAAATTAAAACCATATTTATAAATTAAGGTATTAAATATGTGAATCTGTTTACACATACACACACATATACATAAAGAATGCAACTTATTTTCCTTTAATAGTGAACGTCCATTTAATCTGCTTTACTAATAACTATTTTCAACACTTTAACTCTTTTTTTTTTAAGTGTCATAGCATCGGCCGGGACGCGAACCCGCAACACGGGCAACTGCAAGCAAGTCGCGCTGACCTCTCGACCACCATTGCAAGACAACACTTTAATTCTTAGTATCTGTTTTATGCTTTTGCAAGATTTAGTATCTGCTCTCCAATATTACCCTGGTTTTAAAAATAATCTATCTCTATAGAATTTTCTATCTTTACACAGCTTGTTTATCTCAAAACAAGTACCATGAAATATTATATTTTGTAATGTGGGTGTATGTAGTATTTGAGAAGTGCTTAAGATTGCTGGCTATTCAGTGAGTTCGATAGCAAAAGGAAAATAATAAAATCACCAATAAAAATATTAAGAGGTGCTAAAGCAACTATTTAGTGAGGGGGGGGGGAGGTAATAAAATCAGCAGTAAGTAAATACTATCGGACAATTTTGTTTTATAGTCATTAAATCATAACACAAACTGTTATTATATATGTGTGTACATATAAGTTTTTGTTCCAAGTAAACTAATAAGTTTTATTGTATCCATTGCAAAAAATATGCATAGAAAGGATTAAAAAGGCAAATATGATTAAGAAAAAACATTAATTAATTTAACAATTGTGATAATAAAAGTTAAGATTTTAATAATAATAATAATAATAATAATAATAATAATAATAATAATAATTAAAAAAAATCCATGTACATCACATGATCACAATCTCTTATACTAGCACATAATTATCAAACAAGGTACTACAGTATGGAAAGTTTTGCCTTGTTTGATAAAATCCATGTAATTAAAATAATGATAAACACGTAAGTAAAAAAAAAAACGTAATATATAATGAACATGAATTGGATTTATCACTTATTATATAAGAATTATTGTTATATTTATATTTTATTATCTGTAGAGAAATACTATTGTTATTCTAAGTTGGTAATTGTTTAGAAATAAGTGACTAGAAAGTTATAAGGAGAAGCAAAAATCTTTTCTTCATTTGTTGCCCTTTCAGAGAAGAATTAGATGAGTTAAATAATAACATTGCCTCACTTATGTTAAGGTAAACTGTAAAGATCAAGTAATACAGAAACTTTTAGTTCAAATAACGAAGCCGCAAGAAAGTTTAATGAGGTAGCAAAATTAATTTTAAAATGTGTATTTTCATAATGCTGGAAAAAAAATGTAGTTTGATATAAAAATATTGTAAGAAAGAATGATTGTTAGATACAATTTTTACTCTAGAAATTAAAAAAAAAATTTTTTTTTTGCTTATTAGAAAGTTAAGGATCTCAGATTTAGATTGAACAAATTTATTTTGCAAAATAAACAAAGTTTTTTAATCTTTTTATCAGTTTTTTCTTTATAAATTATTTCAACAATACCAGGATCAAAATCATTTCCAATTTTTTTTCATGGCTATTTGATAACAAGAAATTCAAATGGCTGAGTAAATTCTATAGTGATTGGGAAACTTATTTTAATCAATGTCCGAGATATTTGACAAAGAAAATGGTGAATCGTAAAAGGGATGGTCCTGGAATAACTCTATATGAGATTATCAGATAAACATCTGTCTTAAGTAAAAATAGAAATTATTTTGGGTGGCTTATTGCCTAGGCTAATCAAACATTTTGTTATGTGCTTTGCTCATTTGAGTTGTGTTTTCTTGATGTCTTAGAGACTCCTTCAATTACAGTGTTACAGTTCAATCTCCTTGAGTTGAAGATAACTATTTAATAGCTTGGAGCCTTTTCCAATAGTGGAATATATCAAATTCTTTGGGTTTTGGTACACAAAACTGTAACATATATTTATCATTTGTTTAATTACTTGTATAAGTTGTAAATATTTATTTTGTTAATAAGTTTTTTATTACAATTTTACAAAAAAAAAATTAACTAAAGTTTAAAGTTTATATTTAATCTATAGATAATCTCTAGGTTTAAAAATGATTAGTAATATTCATTAATGTATACATCTGAAATCATTTGTGTAAAAGTTATTAGATCAAAAACTTTGACATTTGTAAATCATATATATAAATCCATTGCATTCAATATATATATATATATATATATATATATATATATATATATATATATATATATATATATATATATATATATATATATATATATATATATATATATAATCAAAACACTACAAAATGCATTATACCCATATAAAATCCACATAAAATCATTTTATGGATCTTGAGTGGATGGTGAGATTTTATTTTTATTTTATATAGGCATACTGAATCTTGTAGATTTATTTTAGAGTGTTTGGGTTATTATCCAATTAGAAAACAAATATCTCTCATAAAGAAACAGTAAAAAATGAAAACTTTCAATACATTTACTATTTGTAGTGGTAAACGATTTTAGTTTGCCATATTTGTTTTAATTCCTAATTAAAAATATTTAGATACTTATTTAACAACCAGTATTGCATACATGCCTACACTGGCTCATTTAATTCTTGTTAAAAGATAGTCACTTTTAATTTAGTATACATGATTAAATATTAGTAATTAAATTAGGTAAGATACTCTTTTATGATTGAGAATTTAAAGATCCATATACCACTGATGGGAATTAAAATAAGCTGTGAATTTTCAAAGTTTAACTTATAAAACGTTTCTCATATTATTTATCTCTATTATGTAATCTTCAATCCTAAGTTTTATGTAGATATATTGTAGCTTAAGGTAAATCAGTCAATTACTATTGTTAATTACTAGAATACACTGTTCATTTTGGACTATCAAATTTAATTGATAACAACTTGTTTATATCATGACTAACCTAAAATTTTATTCAAGTTTAATACATATAAAAATTCCATTATATCAATGTTTATATATATACATACATATATACATACCTTATATAAGTGACGAATTGCAGTGTAAGAATATGCATAAGAAAGAGCGAGATTATTAGTACTTGACGCCTTTTGGCTAGTTGGAAACTAAAGTATAAAAAATAGTAAACAAAAAATTATGCGCAGTTTTATAAAACTAATATATAAAAACTGTCTATTTATGTGTTTACCTATCTAATTATCTTTTTATTTACTTACTTTTCAATCTTTCATTTAATCTATCTATTTATTTACCTATGTATTTATTTATGTATGAATGGCAGGATTTAATTATTATTAAATCTTGCCATTCATATATTAATAAATACATAGGTAAATAAGTAAATAGATTATCTATTTATAAATAAATATGATAAATTTGTTTTTGTTCATTGATTAGAAAAAAAACAAACTGAGTAAATAATCATAAACTGCTCTATTGATTAATAGCAACTCAAAAATTCATCAAACCTTCAACTCACTCAATGAGTAATGAAGGTTTGCAACTTTTTTTAAAATTCCAATACTACTAATTTTCATAAAACAACAGTATATTTTTCTCATTGCATTAGCATCTGTGCAATGAGGTTGAACAATAGCTAAAATCTGATTTCATTTCCCAATATCATTAAGCATTGTTTTTATATTTCCCCCTTTTTTTTGACTCTAAATAATTATTAAATATTATAAAAGGACCATATTTTTTAAATATTTTTTCAAAGAATATGCTATTTATTTAAAGCATATTTTATAATAATATATCGATCTTTTATATATTGATTGCAATTTTTTTATAGTTTTTCTGTTATTCCTGAGTATATAGATGAAAAATTTGTCAAGCGTTGATGGTCGAGAGATCAGCGATGGCTGCTTTACAAGCAGTTGTCCCGGGTTAGAGGGTTCACTTCCTGGCTGAAGCTATGACACATGAAAAAAAAAAGATATATAAAGGCAGATATAGCTGTTGCAGCCACCTTGCAAGCAAGGAGTTGGTTGCAGACGGTTGTTGCAGGTTCGCCTCCTGGCAGATGCTATGACATATGGAAAAAAAAAATAAAAAAAAATTCATTTAACTGGATAGTGAATTTATAAATTTAGTCATAATACAATGACTAGTTCAGCCCCTTCCCCTTACTTTTTAAACAAGAAATAAAACAAAAGAAGAACAATTCAAATTTCAAAACAGATATTTTTTTCAATTACAAATAAGAAAATGATTCTTTGAAATTCATCTACATTTTGTATATCGCTTATTTCTTTTTTTTGTTTCCTTCCCAAACACATACCCACGATTTCTCACTCTCCCCTCCTCCCCAACTTTATACCAAATAAGAAATTGAAAAGAGAAATTACTGTCAAAAAAAATAAAATATCTGTTGTCAATAAAAACTAACACTAAGAGATTTTAGATTATAAAATATATATATAAATTTAGTTGTATTTTTATTACTAAGATAAATCGCCATTTTTGGAAAGAAATGTGCAACTTCTCGCTTAGTCATTCCTGTTTTTAAATCGAAATCTCAATTATAGAGAAAATTCAAATGTAGACAAATAGATAGGTATCACTGTCACTATAGATGCTCCAACTTTGTATAACTTTTTATGTGAAGTCCTAAGCAACAAATTATTTTAATTTGTTTTTGCAAAAGGTAATTAATTAATAACTATAATTATGATCAAGGCTAGATAGGTTTATAAGTAAATTTATAGAAGTCAGTCAACACATAGACAATCCCAATATCAATTACAATCAACAACAGATTGAGGATTGTTATTGATATTGGGAGTGTCTAAGAGTTGAGTGATTTCTGTGAATTTAAAGATAATTAGTGTTAAATACCCACACCCTAATTATTATACATAAAAAAATGAAAAAAGTACAATAAAAAATTTAAAAAAAAAGAAATAAATAAATTTTATGCCAGAGAATTTAAAAGTATTATTATTTGAGAAAGTACCAGACAAAATAAAATGTGAAAAAAAAAAAAAAACAGTAAAGGAGAAACATTTATAATAATAAATTACATCATCCAAATTTAGTTCCAGCTTCTGCGGTAATGTGGCGCTGATATGATTTCCAATTTTTAATAATTTTTCTGTTAGCTCTTGATCATTTTTCCGAACTAAAATCGAAAAAAAACAACAACAATATATATATTTAAAAAAAAAGAGAATTCAATTACATTAAACAACAATTTTACTACTGATATAAAAATAGTATCACTCGCATCAGGGTTGAATAAGTATGGCTACTTTTAATAATTATATTTCATCTTAAACTACATTTCGTCCTCTAAAAGCAATAATACTGCTATAAATGTTTTGGTCAAGATTTTCCTTCTGTCTCTAAAGATACTACTACATTTTTGAAAACTGGGATAAAAACTTTAATAAATGCAACTTAATACCTCAGTTTAGAAATTAATGTATTTTTTTTAAATAAATAAAATTTATAAAATTTAGTCAAGCATTGGTGGTCGAGAGGTCAGCGACAGCTACTTTACAAGCAGTTATCCCGGGTTAGCGGTTTCGCTTACCGGCTGATGCTATGACACATGAGAAAAATAAATAAATAAATAAAGTTTATAAAATTTAGAAAAGATAAAGTTGGAATAACGTTCAGTAATTTCTAGTAAATTTCATCGGTGTCATTCATTCATAAGTTATATATAGTAATTCAAAGTGACTGTTCTATAGTCACACCTTCTGTGCCAGTACTTCAGATTTGCTCATATATAAATATTTGAGTCGTAGTAATAAGAGGATTCCTTTTATTGCTGCATAAATTCTATATCTTGTATGGGTCAGAGGGTATTCATTTATTATTTAACACTCGCAAAAAGCGTTTGCACAATTTGGTTTGAAAAAGCCGATATGAATGTGATTACAATTGTATACAGACGCTATAAAAAATAAATGCTGATTTATATATATTGTTTAATATATCCAAAATATATCATCTCAATAAAATTTATACATATATTCAATGAAGGAATTGTATAAAGAATAAACACAATTTGAACTTCCAGTGACTATAAGATCCTATAACCTACTTATGAAAAATGTATTATAAATCATATACAATTACGAAATAGATTTAGTGTATTTGTCTGAACGTTTGTAAAGTAGAAATTATATGTTAAAATATTTTCACTATCTAATGTTAAATGTCTTTAAGAAAATTGAAACTTTATTGTAAGCATCTTCAATTGTTACTAATAACACACAGGGAGTAGACAATATCAAATTTTGAGTGATATTATTCTCCTCTTTTTTTCAGGTATTTCTGATCTGATCAGTGTCGGTATTATCATAGAAATTAAACCGGGACCTTTATTTTTGGAAATATTGAACTTAACGTGACAGTCAATATAAATTTCATATACTTCTCTATGAGAGTCCTACTTATTCATCATCTTTTGTAAGAGCAGGATTAATTAAACACTTATATATTATGTGTTATCACATTAGGTTGAACTACATGGTTATTTTCCATTGTCATGTAATAAGCTTTCTTGAATTTTTTTTTTGTGCTCCTTTCTCTCTATCCAGCATTTCTATACTTTCACAATAATAATATATTAAGTAATAACCTGTATATTTATACTTTACGTTTGTCTTCAATATAATAATATTAAATTGTGCTTTCACACTTCCAACGCAAAGCTATAACAACAAATTGAAAACTAAATTAAATGGCTAAGTGCTTTCAAAAAGATGTACTTATCATATTCATAGCCAGTTATGATCCTTTCTTTAGAATCATTATATAAATAAATCTAGACCATCTTTTAGATATCGCAAAACATGCATCCTTAGGCGAAAGGTAGGAGAAGCATACTTTATAGTAGAGGACTCTTTCACCATTATTCATAAGGATGCATGTTTTGCGATATCTAAAAGATGGTCTTAGTCACTCATTTGCATATCAGATTTATTTATATAATGATTCTAAAGAAAGGATCATAACTGGCTATGAATATGAGAAGTATATCTTCTTGAAAGCACTTAGCCATTTAATTTAGTTTTCAATTTGTTGTTATAGCTTTACGTTGGAAGTGTAAAAGCACGATTTAATATTATTAATAATAATATATGTTTATTGGCACATATATGCTCCACAATTTTTAAATATTGTTTTTTTTTTGTCTTTTCTAATCATCAGTTTATGTTCTTTCAATTGTTTGTTAATAGGATGATTGGTTTCACCAATATACATCCTTTCACATTCATATGATATTTCATGAATTCAGCTTTGCTTTTCAGCATTTCAAGTTTAGACTTTGAAAGCTCTTTGGACAACTATTATAACATTATATAGATTGCAGGTTTTTATTTTGCTTGATAATTTTAGCATCTATGAAGTCATTGCAGTATCGATAATTGTTTTCTTAGATGTTTAAAGTTTTTTTAATGACTGCCAAGTGAAAATCCAATATTCATAAGAATTTGTGGTAAGTAGATATTTTCTTTTGATCACATCACATGTTTCTGAATAAATTTATTTTGCTTTGATTAAAATATTTCCTTGTTTTGAATTCCTGGTGTCATAGAATTATATGGTAAACATTTTCTGTACGTGTGTAAAGTTTTTATGTAATTTTTTTTTATGTCTTGCTAAAAATTCCAGTTGAGAGATATCATAAATCAAATATTTTCTATAATGAGAGAAAACAGACTCAATATAGACAAATCCATAACAATCCCTTGTTGAGAGAAATGCTATAATTGTAATAGATACAATTACGGCAACCCAATAAAAATCGTAAAATTTCCAATAGCAGTATAGAAAGAAAATTTCAAGCAATACATAGAAAACATCACAGATATTTCAATAATTTATGAAACAATAATCATAGCATGTCAGCAAATCCATTCTCTTTATGGTTAAGCTAAAATTCCCCCCCCCCAAAAAAAAAAAACAACAACATGTTTTGTTAAAACCTGTTTTTAGTTCTAGTTATTCACCTTAATAAAACTTGCCATTTTTTTTCTCAAAGCTCTTTATTTATTGGTATGCAAGGCCAAGTCCTTTATCAGAAATTCTAAGCACTTTTAGAAGTATCCAAAAATATGAAAATTG
Source organism: Epiperipatus broadwayi (assembly GCA_028023455.1). NCBI lineage: Eukaryota > Metazoa > Onychophora > Udeonychophora > Euonychophora > Peripatidae > Epiperipatus > Epiperipatus broadwayi. The sequence continues at coordinate 62,826 of JAQFVV010012558.1, read as the reverse complement.
AATAATATTAATAAGGTTTCATGTAAAACATTTATTTGCAAATGACCAATTTTATGGACTAATGCCCACTGTAAACAAAAAACTAAATGATAACAATAGATTTTTAAGCAGAACATTTCTTCATTTTGATATTATAATCTAATTATTATTATTCTACATAACAACATACTTACAAACAGTACATAAAAGTCTTCAAAATTAATATTTAAGAAAGGGCTATGGATTTACCACTGTCACACTTAATTAGCAACATTTATGTGGAAAAAACATGAAACCATAGCCATAAACACTACACGTTCACTTAAAATTTGTTTTTCTATGTCAATGATAAATTTCTTATATGACCACATTATAAGAATACTGGACACACACCAACACAAAACTTCCTCAATTAAATTTCACACTTGAATCAGTGCAATAATTAAAAATGACCTTCATTGGTTGTGATATGTGGGACCATTTCCATCACTTATGAGTGAATGTTGAATGTATAGAAAATTTTAAACTTTACTTAAACTTTCCAAATACATCAACTTGTTAGTAATAACACACAAATAGAAAATACAGGTTAGTAATTAGACAACATTTCAAGTAGTATTATTCTCTACTCTTCTTCAGGTGTTGCTGGCCTATATGCACAGTGACAATATTCACTTAAAAGTTGAACTCACTCCTTTAGATTCTTGAATATCGAATTTAGGGCAAACACTCTATCAACTGATTTATTCTGTCAAAGGCACCTGAAGAAAAGTAGAGAATAATAATACTCAAAATGTTGTGTAATTAATAATCTGTATTTCCTATTTGTGTGTTATTACTAACAAGTTGTTTGTATTTGGAAAGTTTAAATAAAGCTTAAAATTTTCTATACTTTCAACATTCACTCATAAATGATGGAAATAGTCCAACATATCACATCTTATAATATACCATCATTACAAACCTTCAGACAGACATTCATTGGTGTTTTTGTAATAAATCTCTTTCATGGCAAAATCAAAACTCAAAACTCCAGTTTAAAAAAAAAGCCACATGCAACAAGAATATGAAGAAAAACTTGGAATAGATTCTACAGTAATCAAAATATAAATATTTAGCAATAACTAATAGCTACAACCAGCATACACAATATCTATCATTGTGATATTCTATAGAATGATTTATATCTGATTTGCAGAACATTTAGTTATTTATAATAGAAGTTTAGGGTTTGACAGCATTTTTGTTTCACATATAGAAAACAATTTCAGAAAAAAAAATAAAAAAGGTGAAATTTTATAAATATGTTAAACAATTTATTAACATTATAAAATCTTATTCTAACTAATGAGAATTTTTGAAAATGATCACCCATTCATTTCTAAGTAAAAAAAATATTTTATATGAAAGTTCAATAAAATGGAATTCATTTCTTCATAATTTAAATTTATAAACAAATAATATTCTAAAAATGACATTTGACCATTTTAAATATTTAGAAACTGAATTGCAAATAAGGATAATGAACCATAAATGCCATCAATAAAATTGGTGGTGCAAACACTCTTTCAGAAAATGAACCAATCCCTTTTTATTTAATGTTTTTTTTTTAAATAAAAACAAACAATAATGAATTTTTGATAAATTTATCAAATTCTATATTAAAATCTGATATTTACTTTATAATTATTAAAATATTTGTAAATATTCTAATATTGTATCAATTTTGATAGGTTGTGTTGTTAGGAATGACTTGCACATGAAGAATCATCAAAGGAATATAAAATAGATTTTTTTCATGAAGAGTAATTTAGATTATTGATATTTTTAACTGTCTGCAAGATACTGATCTCTTCAGATTTTTTTCAATTAAACTTTCTGTAGCTAGTGACATCTTCAGGTTATTTTTCTCATTAAAAATCAATAAAATCAATATGAAAAAATATATTAAAAAAAACCCTACACTAATACACACAATGATAATTGTAAAACATAATTCTAATGTCACAAAACTACCAGTTTCTAGAATGAAATAATCAATCATTCTAAAACAATGGTGGCAAATCTTTATTCTGCCAAGGGCCATTTGGATATTTATATTATTCATGATCATACAAAATTATCAATATAAAAATTAGCCTGTTATATTTGACCAAAACTTTAATGATTTTACTCCTAATTATTAAAGATGGTCAACCTTTTCAACCATATTTTTAAAAATTAAAATAAATTAACATCATTAATATTAATGACTTGCACAATTAAATTCACTTTGTACCTATTCTTCATGACATATTTATATTCTTAAATTTATTTATATTTTCTGGATATATTAATTGTACATCGACTAAGATACAATCTTATATACACTCTCCATTATAAAATGTATTCAAATTTTCTGTTTTTTTAAATAATGTATTTTTTTGCAGAATATTCGGACTTATATTTTTTTAAGAATCCCATCAGCCTTTTGATGAAGCTCTTTTAAAGATTTTATTTTAATATTTATTGCTTCCCCAACAATTATAGTGTAATCAAAATGTTGTTTTTTTTTTTTTAAATAATAATTCTTAATATTGGGTACTTTATTATCTGAAATAGTTTCCAGGTATATCAGGCACATTAATTTACTATTTCTTTCTATAAAAATGTGTTGGTCCATTTCTGTTGATATACATACTTTTCATTGTAATAACTTTTTTATTTTATTTCATATATTCATCTTAATAAAAAGATAAATGTAAAATAATAATAGTAATAGCAAAATGAAGTAAAATTCAAATTACATTTTTGCAAATATACATTTGTAAAAATTATTATAAAAATTAAAAAAAAATGTCCTCAATACCATATATTAAATTCATAGTTTGATAGACAACAAAATATAGATAATTTTGTGAAATATTGCACCTCTAATATAATGAATTAAAATGAGAGAAATATATAGTTGAAATAATAAATATTTTCTTTTTCTTTATCTTTAATATAATGTTTATTTTATTTCATAAAAATAAATGAATATATAAATACATATTTGTTAAGTTTTATATGTGTAATTTTTAAATTCGTATCTACAAAAATTATTTAAGATGCATAACGAATAGTATCTCATTCTTTAATAATTTTTGTAGATATGTTTTCCTTCAAAATTCTTAATAAAATTTTTGAGTTTTAGTTCATCCAATTACCAATGGTGTGCTGTAGTAGAATTTGATGCCTAGTCAATTATAGATAATTTGATATTCTCATTTTGTTACTTTTCCTATGCTGCTGACCAAGTAGGAGTTAACTAAACACATTTGAGGTCAATGTTTTGCAAGTCACAGTAGTATTTTGTAAAAAATCAGTTAGCAATATAATGGTCTTGTTTTATTTAACATATAATAATATAGCTTAAACAAAATTTATTTTTTCCTTAAAAAATTATGAGATTAGAAAATTTAAATCATATCTGAATTTCTTTGTGGACCATTAAAATTATGTCCTGGACCACCAGTGAAACATAAAACACCATTTGCTGATTGCTGCTATAAAGTAATATGAAAATTTGTTGAAGATGAAGATATTTCTATTTCTCATATAGATAACATTACCACTCAGCAGTTATTTTTTACCATCAGAGAATACCTATTGTTGTTTTCTCTTATTTTCAAATAAATAAACATTAATTTTGTAATGATTATTAAAAATATATATTTATTCGGCAAATAAATAATAAACAGTAATATACCAATAATATTAATATTTGAATAGTTTTTGTGCAAACAGGGTAACATTGTGATAAAACTACAAAGTAAATATTAAATAATTAAAGAGAAATATATAATAATTTTCTGGAAAAAAAAATAGATTGTACATTCATTTACAATTTAATAAAAACACAATGCTTCACATTTACAGTAATAAGTTTAGTTTTATTTGAAGAGATGTTTATTTTCAATTATTCTTCAATTTTTTATTAAAACAATCTCATATATAGAATATAATTTGAAATAAAATCCAATTTTTAATAAACCACAAAAATAAATGTTATCCTTTTTTACTACACTTCTATTATTGATAAGAATTATAAAAATCTTATGTCTAACTATGAAAAAAAACTAAGTGAAAATTGTTTCATATGAATGATAAATAGACATAAATTTATGGGAAATTTTAATGTTATTGTATGACAGTTATAGATATATTTGATACTATATATTACTAATATAATATATTTTCAAAAAAATGTGAATTCTCAAAGTTATTAAAATAATCACTTGAAATTGTGTCTTGGGAATATTAATTTTAGTCACTTGTAACAAATCATTTACAATGAATGAAAGTTTTATTTTTGCAATAGTTCTTGTGTAAACTTTATCACCATATAAATTCACATAAATTCGGACAAAATGTTACTCATTGTATTTAATGAATCATTAGTATATATAAGTTTCTGTGTGAATTTAACATTTTTTATGAGGCAATTGAAGAGATCCTCACCTTCAACATAATTACAGTCATATAAAACCAAATAAAATGATTGCTATAATTTAACAATAATTGTCATTGGGATTATTTATCATTACATTTAATACTTTATATCGTTAAATACTCCAAAGTAGAAAAAAGCTTTTTTAACTACTGGTTTTTTTTATTTAAAAAAAGTAGTCAAGAAAGAAATATTTGTCATGGGGTTTGTCAAATGTAACAAGAAGAGAATGTTTAATGTTGCATTATGTGTCTACTGTGAATAGCAATATATAATTAATTTTAAATAATGTTACAAGGATTAACTATTAAAGAGATATTTAGCATAAAAACCTGTTTATACCCCCCCCTCAATATTATGACTAAACTTACAAAACACAACTTTATGAACACAAAAAATGGATTATCAAACAAACTTTCTATAAAGGTTTTTTATATTTGCTATTTTGCACATATCTGAAAGTATTTTTTTTGGATTCTATCCCTATTTTATATCGCTAAAAAAAAACAAAAAAACAGAACATATGTGCTATTGCAGAGATAATGGAAAAAAGTTTATTTAGATTCAGGAGGCAACATTAAAAAGATAAAAACTATTTCTGTTTACCTTGATATAATCTCATTATTTTTATTCTTTACAATCAATGAAAGAATTTAATTTAACACACACACACACACACATATATATATATATATATAATACAAACAAAATGTCCAATAATTGAAAACTATTGTAATAACAATAAAAATAATAAATATAGTAATTAACTATGATATGCAGTCTCTCAATCTACAGAAGCACTTTTGGTTAATTCCTTAACCCTCCTCAACTGCGGTTAAATTCAAGGATCATAATGAAAACAAACAGTCATCAACTGAAATTCAATGAATCCCAAATTTTAAAGTTAGCAGCTGGTATATTAATTATATTTATTTTATTTCTATTTATTAAAATTGACTCCTTAATTTTTACTTCTATTATGGTTTCTCTCTTCATGAAGAATTGTAACACTTTCAAGATCAAACTTAAATTTATATTTAAATGTCCTTTCATGATGCAAGAAAATTAAAACAGTCATTAAATTGTCATTATTTTTTCTTTACTATGCTTAAAGGACTGCAAATTTAAAGACTGTTTATAATAGTTAATTACCATTATATTCATTTTTTTTGTTATTATATATATATATATATATTCTGGAATAAACCCACAATATTCAATATATCAGTATAAAAAAAATAGCTTTAGCCAGCATAGACGTAACTCCATTCTTAGTACAATTAAAATTAAAAAAAACGACAATACAATTTTGACCAAACTTAGATTCAAATCCATATATATATATATAGAGTGATTGAACTAGTATCCATCCATCGCCAATTAGAAACGAATTGAGATTTGGTTGCTATAATAATTATATTAAACATACTATGCTGTATTTATTAATTTATTATAAATATATATTTAAATTTAGGGTTAAAATAGATGTAAATTATTTAATAAATGAGTACTCTAATGAAATTATATCCACAGTTAAGGTGCATTGAAGTGCCACAACCAATCAGACCTATTCTGCTAACTGAAAGAAAACGATAGCACTTCTACTCTGATAGTTTTTCCTCAGTCAACATATTCGGTCTGATTGATTATTGCACTTCAATACACTTTGATTGTTGATTTAATTTCATTTATATAATGGAGAACCGATTTATTAAATAATTTAAATCCACGTATATATATGTACACATACCTGCCTCTAATAGATCGAAGTTGTTTAACATAGAAATTATATATCCAATACCACCAAACTTTAAATACTGTGGGTATTTTTTATCAAACATTGGAAATTGAAGAATTTCTTCGGGAATATACCAACGGTTCTTTTTGATATCGTAATCTAAATAAACATCACCAAGATATGGTTGGTTATCTTCAAAGTCTTTAGAGCGACTGACAAAGTTCAAGCGGTGAAGTTTATTCAATTGTAGTCGGTTGTGAAAGTAATCTTTTTCTTTAATTTCAAACTATATTTAATAGAAAAAAATATCTTAAATTACAGATATGAATAAATAAATATATGTAGAGAGAAAGAAAGTGAGAGTAAGCCATTGAGAATGTTGTTATACGGGCATCAAGATTTTAACTTGTTTCATGCATATATAGAATGTTCTAAATCATATATTACAGAATAAATTAATATGCATTTTTGTAAATCAAAAAGTAGCATATTTAAATAATTTTACTTAAGCAATATTAGAGTCATAATAGTTATTACAGCTAATAATCTCTTTTCTTCTAATGCGCAAGCTTGTGGATAAGACCTGTAGAGGTCCCTACCTTCGCATTTTTAATCGCACTAGCTTTAGCTTTATTGCCTTAGTAAATATTACTTATGTAATCAATGTGCGTTAAATAAATTTATAATGACTTTAATACATATTTAACAAATTTTAAATAAATAAGATACATGTATTGTATACTTAATAGTGGTAAAAAATGAAAGAATTATTTTCATTGATTGTTGTAATAGGAATTCCAAACATCAAATAATGTAAAAAAATGAGATAGCAACCTCAAAAGACATTAAACAAAAATATTTTATTTGTCAAATCCCCTATAAAGTAAAATTAGATCTACATTATCTAATTCTCTAGTTTTAAAATAAAAAAAGATAGATAAGATATCAATACTTTTTTGTGGAGAAGCCATAAAATATTACTTTTTATTTTTACAAATAAATCTTTCTTTTATATATGTAATTAAAAGATTTTCACAGACTTGTAAAAATAACTATTCAAAGATTTTGAGATTTTCTACTTTTATTTTTTTTTTAAATTCAGTGACGTAATCAAGCAAACAACCAATTAAATACTAAAGTGGAAACCTGAAAATACTTTTAGACTAATTAGTTAACAGAAGGACATGCAAATAAAATATTGTTGCTGGATCAAGCGTTTTCAGATTGCTGTTTCAAATTATACCTAATTATATGCTTAGTACATCATAACAGAACTCGACAAAAAACAAAAATACGCGAATATCTTACATAAAGTCTTTTATATTTACATCTGTAAATCTGAAATTATTATAATTAATATTTTTATTTATCTTTCCAAAAGTAAAATTTATTGAGATATTACAACGGTTCTTATGCGTCCAAATGGACAGGGGCCACATACTGTCTACCTGTCCATGTGGATCACAGAGAATACAATGCTTTACATATTAAGAGGTTAACAATGAGTATTATATAGCATTTAAAAGCTCGAATTCCGAGACTCGAATACAATGCATCTAAGGCACCATGTTTGAATTAGCTGGAAATCCAGCGAGAGCCAATCCATACCTTCAACCATTAAAGCCTCCAAATCCCAAAAAATTAAAGACCATACCTTACCTCTAATATCAATTGAGTTATCATTTGTTAAAAACAATCAGGATAAAAAAATAAAATAAAACAAATTATGTATGCATAAATATTATTTTCCCCTGTGATTACCCATTTGCACTCAAGGATTTAAAATTCAGAAATGACATCAGTAGGGCAGTCCAAATGGGCAGAGGCCACATTCTGTCTACCTGCCTATGTGGATCATGGAAAATACAATACTTTACATATTAAGTTGTTAATAATTTTAAATTACATTCAACACATTTACTTGAGGTACATCGAGGCCTACTGTAATTAAGCAGACCTTGTCAATGGTTTACATGAAAGATATGGATATATAGACTTGTTCAACAAGGAAACAACATAAAAAGAATTACAACTATGAACATGATGCCCAATGTGCTGTGACTTCAATCTGCCAAACAGCAATCTGAATTGCCAAAAATACAATGCTTTACATATTATAAGATTAATGTTTGCACTCTTATATAAGGTAAATCTCTGGGATCCTGACTATAATTATCACTGCTTATGGACTCTGTATTACTTCAGTGGACTCTGCATTACTTCAGCTGTGAGTCCACAACTAAGCAAGAAGGTTCATTGGGTTAGGCTCATCTTCAATTCCAGACTCCAGGATTGAGCCAACTACTGATTCTACCGGTGTGGGCAATTTCTATTTATTACATACAATCTATATGAAATAAATTTATTTACTTGTGAAAAAGATTTAAAATGCAATACTTAAACGTTTCATAAATATAAGTATTGATGACTGATGTATTTGTTATGTAAAAACAATAAAAAAAAAGAACTAATGTGAGTTGTTGCTGGATGGCATGTTTGTGTGCTTGATAATATGCATTTGAAAAATATATGGAATACCTTATTTAAAATGTTTAATTATTTTAAGTCTATGTCCATGAAAATGTTGTAATGTGCAGACACACAAACACACATATAATATTTTGAAATATAAGAATAATGCATATACTAGGAGTTTAAATGCAATTAAATGAGATTTAAACACAGACTTTCAAATTCCCTTTAGCTATCTGCTCTATCTCATATAACAAATATACATGACCACACACATGTGAAAAAGATAAATAATCACCAATATTCATATTTTGTCTGAACCAGCATTCATCAGTTGGTCCAGATCATCTGCCATACATATACATATAATCAGTGTTGGATTTATATTAAGTTAAAAAAAATTTAAAATTTAATGGACAGGCTTCAATTTTTAGTGTGTGTGTGTGTGAGAGAGAGAGAGAGAGAGAAAGAGATGATATTCTGGACAACTGATAAGTGCTGGTTCAGCTTGAAATACATATATTGAAGGTCATTTATCTTTTCCACTTGTGTATTGTCATGTGTAATGATTATATCAGATAGAGTGAGTAGCTAAAAAGAGATTGCAAGTCTGTATTCAAATCCTATATATATATATATATATATATATATATATATATATATATATATATATATATATATATATATATATATATATATGAATGCCATATCTGTCAACCAGAAAAGTAATGTTGTGTATCAATTATTTGTTGATGTATGTTATCATATATAGATAAATCAAATTGCAGCATGTGAAAAGTAAAAAATAATAGTGATTTAATGATTGCTACAGTTGTCTTGGATCATGAAAGGACATATAAATATAAATTTAAGTTTGATATTGTAAGTGTGAAGATTCTTCATGAAGAGAGAGACCATAATAAAATAAAAATCAAGGAGGAAATTTTAATAAATAGGAATAAAATCAATTTAATTAATAGACAAGATGCTAACATTAAAATTCGGGATTCATGGAGTTTGAATTGATGATGTTTGCTTCTATTTTGTTATTTAAATTTAAGGGCAGTCGAGGAAGTTAAGGAATTAATCGAAAGTACTTCTTCTGAGTGAAAGTCTGTTTATAGTAGTTTATTACAGTTACAATTATTATTTTTATTATTATTACAATAGTTTTTTTTAATTAAATGTCCCGGACATTTAATTTATATATAAGTATATTCTGAAAATGTTAATTAATTTAAAATAAAATAGCAAATAAATATTAGTTTGACTTTATTTTAGGTAGGGACATAATTTGCTAATAATATTTTCTGTGTAGCAATCTTAAAAAGGGTTTGAAATTATTTTTATACTTTAATTAAAGATTGTAAATGAAAACATTTCTAGCTAAAATAAGAATATTCAGAAAAGGTAAAATAATTTTGAAATGTAATTTTTATATTTTCTATATAAATTCTTGTATTTCTACATTGTTCACCACATTTTTTTTCTATGATTTGAATTCCAGATCATAATAACAAATAAGTGTGTTGTTTGTGCTTGACTATAATTATACTGAATCAGCTTAATTTAGTACTGTAACCCTTGAGGTAAACATTTTGAAGCCAGTAAGTTTAATGAAAATCGAGTTGCTAAATAAATAATAATAGGTTGAAACACAATTTACAACAGGCAATCGATAATCATCGATATTGTAAGCACAAAATGTCATTATACAAATTGGTCCAGATATTAATTTGCTACTAGATTTTCTTACAACAGTATCTGATAGTATTACCTGAGCGATAATTCTCAGCACTGATATTTAATAATTTAGTTTTTCTGATATATATACCTCCATAGTATAATTTTCTGGAGCTTCTGTGTAATAAAAATATATAATACCTAAATAGCTGATGCTTCACAACAATAACAAGTACTTATCTCAGAGCTTCTTTTTTATCCATGAGCATATTAGAATTGAGTTCAAGTCATAATCACATAGGAGCAAAAGGTGACTTTTGGAGATGAGTGTGTTTTATGTGGAGTGCTTTTGATATTGGTTGTATCCTTATGAAAAGTAAATTAGAATGAATGCAACTTTTTTTCCCCACATAAAATAAATATTAGTAACTATTCCAGAATTTAATAACACATTAAATTTTTCAGGGTATTCTTTTAGATGTCTAGTAATAATCTTGATGCATTTTTAATTACATATATTCTATTGTGATATCTCTTGTGTAATGAACTATTCTGATACCAATTAATATGGACTTTTAATTAAATCTGGTAAATTAACTTTCTCTGGCAGTCCTAAATTAAAATTAGTCTACATTTAATTAATTCTCAGGGTTATTAACTAAATCAACCATAATTATTCAATTAAAAGATGTATAGATTTAAAGTTTATTAAATTATTTTAAATATGATGAATGTAAAAGAGATAATATTGTATGTTACTCTATTCTACTAATTTATATTTCAGATAGCAATAATAATAATAATAATAATAATAATAATAATAATAATAATAATAATAATAATAATAATAATAATAATAATAATAATAATAATAATAATAATAATAATAATAATAATAATAATAATAATAATAATAATAATAATAATAATAATAATAATAATAATAATAATAATAATAATAATAATAATAATAATAATAATAATAATAATAATAATAATAATAATAATAATAATAATAATAATAATAATAATAATAATAATAATAATAATAATAATAATAATAATAATAATAATAATAATAATAAATAGTGTATATAAGTTTAATACATGAATATGTAATTTAATATCTTGGAAGTATGACCTTTTATTTCAACAATATGCAAAGACAATGATTTCAATAATGATATCAGATGTATCACATGACCACCACTTCTTATGCTTGTGTATAACTGTTGTTAAAACAGGCAAAACTCACTATATGTATTACCACACACAGCAAGCTAGAGTAATTAATGGATGCCAGAAGGCTTGTGCATAAAATCCCCATCTAGTGCCTACTCATCCAATACCACTAGTTTCAGGAATGTGGCCTTCATCTGTATGGGTGCTGAACTGAGTTCAGACCCATATGACTATATAAGCTAATGGCTTGGATTAAAAACATTAAGGCATTTTCAGTTTAAGACTCATGGTTTTGTAGTTAAGTGGAGATAAAAGGTGGCTGCTGGAGGGTTGCATTAGATCCTAAGATATAGGTGCAGTACTTTCAGATCCAAGGCTCCTCACTGATGAAGGCCACAAGCCAGAAACTAGTGTGGGGATATTGGATGAGTAGGCAGTAGATGAGGATTTTATGCACAAGCTTTCTGGCATCCATTGATTAATCTAGCTTCCTGTGTGTGGCAATATGTATAGGGAGTTTTGCCTGTTTTAACAACAGTTACACACACGCATAAGAAGTGGTGATCATGTGATGTTTGTTGGCTTAAATCCAACCCTGTCTAATAGGATAGTGGTGGCTATGGTTATTAAAAACCAAAAACACCAAAATGTATGGGTGCTGAACTGAGTTCCAGACCAATATGACTATATAAGCTAATGGGCTTAGATTGAAAACATTAAGGTGTTTTCAGTTTAAGACTCATGGTTTTGTAGTTAAGTGGAGATAAAAGGTGGCTGCTGGAGGGTTGCATTCGATCCTAAGATCTAGGTGCAGTGCTCTCAGATCCATGGCTCCTCACTGACACAGGCCACAAGCCAGAAACTAGTCTGCAGATATTGGATGAGTAGGCACTAGATGGGGATTTTATGCACAAACCTTCTGGCATCCATTGGTTACATCTAGCTTGCTGTGTGTGGTAATATGTATAGTGAGTTTTGCCTGTGATATCATATGTATCAATTAATTTATTATAATAACACATATATAAACAAAATACAATTATAAGCGAATAATAAATGTATTTTAATAATAAATTTCTATAACAATATAATTAAATATTATTGTTTGTTCTTTGTGAATGAGATAATCTTGGGTTATGATGATGTGTGTAATTTTAAAATGATGTGATGATCAGACATTCAATTGGAGAGGGTTGAACATGATTAAATCAAAATGTAATCTTATTTACAGGAGGATAACAATATTTTATAATGTTCATAATTATATTTGTAACAATAATTAATAAATTATCAACTTCATTCTATAAGAGCTGGCTAATTCTTTAACTCTTTTGGAGTAATCCAAATTATTTACTGAGTACTCCTAGTAGTGCTATACAAAATACATAGCTTCATTTCATTATCACATTTATATATTTTACTAGAATGATTTATTATGCTTTTTATATTATATTTAAGTTTCAGTAATTTGTGATGAGTATACCTCTGCTAACAATTATGATTTATTTTATTGATACAAGAAGAATGCTTTAATGCATAGTATAGCATTTCAAATTATATAAATATTGTAGGCACTATACAGACAAATATTCCTCAGTAATTTACCATATACCCAGGATGTTTCACTAATTATTAACATGAGGTTGACTTCAAGAACTAATAAAACACAGTCAATTAAACATGTATGTCTAGTACACAATGACACCAAGTGTAAAGTAAAAGAGACCTGGCACATCATGAGAGATACGAATGCAATTAACAAGAAATACTCATGCATTCCCCTTTCTAAAATATGGCCTACTTAAACTAATAATTAGCATTCATTTATGCTAATCATCCATTCGCACTTCTTTAATAAACTCTGCAATCTTCTCCCCTCTGCCAGTTGCCATGACTATGATTAATATAACATTCGAAAGTGCACTAGACAAACATTGCTATCTTTCACAGATTTCAAGCTTATCTCAAAGGTATTTTTGTTTTTTTGCATATATTTATCCAAACTAAGTTACATTATTAAATGCAACAAGTGTCCAACATAAAATATAAATAACATATATTGCATTCATACCCAATATCAATAATAATATAAAGTTTTTATCAGCACCTTCCTATGTCAGCATCATTTTAAAAACATTGTTATTTATTTATTCCTAAATTAATAATAACTATATACTAAATAATTTAACAATTATAAACAGAATTTATTGAGTAATTACTCAAATATGTAATCCTACTTTCATGAACTATTTAACATATCCTATGGAAATATTTACACTTTTGTAGAGTTTCTAACATTAATAATGTACTGGCAATATTTTAATATATGCACTAAACATTAAATCAGAAGCACAAGATAATTTATTTTGAAGGTTTAAATTCTGATTCTAGTAATACTTAATGTAATAATTTTAATATTATAAAATAAAACACACTTAGAAATCCTATTCTGGATTCCATAGTTAGCACTAAAATCCATTTTAAAATGTCAGTTGATAAATTTATGATTTTTTTTACTCAATGATGAACTTTATTCATCCAATTAAAAAATAGGTACATTATAATTTGCAACTTAGGTGACAGGATATGACCAATATAATTGGTGTTAGGGACATTTGACAGACAAATTAATGAAAAAACAACAACATATAATTGTTATATAATAATGATTTTATAAATTTGCTGTGAATGGTTGTGATACAAAAATGTTTAGTAACTTCCATGTATCTTCATGGATTTTAGCAAAGGAAACTTTGCAGTCTTTTGATTTTAATGTTTTAATAACACCCAACAAATCACTAAGTAGATTCCCTGAATTTCTACCAAACGTGACATTGCATCTAAGGATCCACAGTGAATAGTTCAGCATGATGGAGAGTCTTATTGCTAAGAAAACATCAGCCTTCATACAGTTTTGAATGTTGATATTTCTATTCTTATATGATATTATCCAGCAATTGATTAATGATCTATAATGCTGTAGAGTTTTGCACCCATATAGGAAGTGCTGCAGTGTTTCACTTTCACGACTGCACATTTGACATTCAGTGTGTATTTTGTCAAAGCCTCTAAATTTATGATGTTCATCATATTTCCATATTATGGCATTTATAATCATAAATCTATTATTGTAGGATTGATGTTAAATGGTTGTTTTATGTAAAAGAATGGTTTAGTCATTCAGAAAAACACTTGTATACTAATAAATAGTCTTATGTTTGACATTTATCATGTGTTTAAAGGCAGTAGATTAATCCTTTAGTTTATACATATTTATTTTACTATTGTCCAGGCCATTTTAATAATTTATAAACTTATCAAATAAATTATAATCCACATATAGTGTGAACTTCATTGATCTTTATTAAAAGTTAAACAGTATCTCCAATGTTTCAAATTTATACAGCTTTTTAGCATCCTATTGCATAAAGGTTTTATTTTCATTATTCCAATGAGAGGTAATCAATAGTTTTCAAATGAGTTATTACAAAATTATTTTGGAAAAAGGATAAATGATATCATTGATGTTTCAATGAATACCTCATAAGTAATTTTCCAAAATTTTCATTAATAGTTAAAGAGAGTCAATTGGATGTTCTTTAAAAATAGCATTAATCCTTATTATTGTTGTTATAGTTTATCCATTTAGTTCAAAACAAGATAGGCAGAGTGAGTTTGTCTATTCTGCCATTTTGGAAAGGATAATCAAAATGGCTATATTAAAATTTAATTTGACCAGATCCTGGTTACATTATAGTTTTACAAAGACAGATTTAATTTTTCCAAGAGATTATTTATTTACAGCATCTGGTCAGTGGGTATCTTAAATTGTCACAATTACCCACAACTCTTTACTTCTCTTTTGTTTTAATAGAAACATTTGTCTGTTGCTATGGTAATTTGTAATAGCAACCAATTGTAAATTTCTGGATTTATTTTAAGTATGTAAATTTTAGATATTGATTTAAATAATAATAATAATAATAATAATAATAATAATAATAATAATAATAATAATAATAATAATAATAATAATAATAATAATAATAATAATAATAATAATAATAATAATAATAATAATAATAATAATAATAATAATAATAATAATAATAATAATAATAATAATAATAATAATAATAATAATAAGAATAATAATAATAATAATAATAATAATAATAAGAATTAGAAGAAGAAGAAGAAGAAGAAGAAGAAGAAGAAGAAGAAGAAGAAGAAGAAGAAGAAGAAGAAGAAGAAGAAAAGGAAGAGGAAGAAGAGGAAAAGGAAGAAGAGGAAGAAGAAGAGAAAGAAGAAGAAGAGGAAGAAGAAGATTATACATTAATGTGAATCAATTTAAAAATTCTACAAACATTTTTTAAATAACTAAATAATTTGTACCGTCCCCTAAAAGTTCTTTGATATTTTATTTAACAAATTTATTTAATAAATACCTTTTAATTGAATTGTAATACTAAACAAAATAAATTAATTTATTAGTTTATATTTATAAATTTTAAATTGATTAGGTTTTAAATATATAAAATTGCATGCATACACACAAACTTTTAAGTGAGACGTTAGTTTTATTATTTTAAGTAAATGTAATTTCAATTGTATAATTATCGTAATATAATCATTTTAGAACTATTTCAAGTATTCTGTTTTATTATGTTTGATTTAGGATATTCTAATTTGTATATTTTTTTATAATATCAATTCCATGTGTATTTTTCTGTTTCAAATAAAAAACAACAAACAGATGCTTTTTAAACAAAATGAAATAATAACACAGATGCACATATTTTCGATACACAATGATAATAAAATCTGTTCAGAAGTCATCTTTGAATACTTTCTACACATTTTTATTCTTTTAAGGAGTACTATGAGATTAAATTTATTTTTGATTATATTATCTTTACAGTTTTTTTTAAACTATATTAATTAATTTGGGAATGTTAAATATTAGTTTACAATATATATATTAAATATTTTCTAACACCATACTAGTAATTATAAATAATACAAAACACATGTAGCATTGCAGTACAAGCTAAAAAATAAAATTGTACTAAAATTCTTATGCAACCATAGTTTCATTTATTAACAAATAGAACTTTTCAAGTGAAACTCAACTAAACATACAATATATATATATAGTCTTCCCAGAATTCCCTTCAAAAACTAACTTCCTATAGCATCAAAGTATGTCTTCATGAGATTGATGACCTCAGATTCCAAAAAAAAAAAAAATATCATCAAAGTTTCTTTTATTCTTATTTTCAATTCACTTTTTTTTTTTTTGTAAAAGATAACCACTGCATTGTCAAATAATATTTTATGACCTGTATTCAGTTAATGAATATACAAAGCTGAGTTATGAAAGCTAGTTTTAACTCTACTCTTATGAACTATAAACTTTAACTCTTTTATTAAGACTTAATTTACTTTGACATATATAAATTTATGAAAACTGCAAGGAATCTTATAAACAAACCCCAGAAGTAGATTTACAATCAATTGACTATTTTGAACTATTTAGTAAGAAATTTAAATTCAGGCTCTTTTTACCAGCCACTCTTATACCACCCAATAAAAAAAAAAAAACATTCTTATAAATCAAGTTTCTAATTGCTGACTTATATGGCAACAAAATAAACTGTTTATTTTCATTAATAATTAAATGTTTATTATTAACATATTTCTAAATATTTTTATGAAATATAATATTTCTAATAAATTCATGATTATATCATAACTTAATAGTCAGAAGCAAAATTTGACTCCTTTAAATATAACTATTATTTTCACAATTATTATGTCTTCTATTTCTGTAACAAAAATTCAATAAAAAAGTATTTTTTATTAGTAAAATGTTGACAACTATCTAGTCTTTGTCAAGCATTGGTGGTCGAGAGGTCAGCAGCAGCTGCTTTACAAGCAGTTGTTCCAGGTTAGCGGGTTCGCTTCTCGGCTGATGCTATGACAAATGAGAAGAAAACAACTATCTAGTCTTATCATATATCCTTTTTTTTTTGTTTTGATGAAATAATTACAAAATAAAACATAATCAATTTTATCAACATTTAAATCTAAAAAGTTGAACTTAAAGTCATATGTACTCTAATTTCAATATTAGAATCAAAATTACTCAATCTATCAAAAAAGTTATTCAAGTTATCTTCTCCTATAACAAATAAACAGTCATCAACATATTGTACCGAGACAAAGTCAGTACATGTATATATCCACACACACAAGCAGTGTAAATACTCTATATTTTATTTACTTTCAGTTTATGATAAAAATAAATGTAGTTTTCTTTCAATGCTTTATAAAATACACTATAAAATAAAATGTTAATATTTCTGATTAAATAATTTAAGGCTTTCATATAATCTATTATAATAATATTCTCTAAAAAAATAAAATATAAAGCATCACTAATATGCCATTTTAAATCTCAATAAATGATTTCTACTTGTATATGCCGCGGGGTAATTAAAAAAGGGTTTATTTTAAATTATAACTATAGCGAAAGTTAAAAGCTTATAGAGGTGATTTTGAGATTAAATGCTCGACTTTTAAACTAATGTAAGTTAAATTGTTATCTTAAAACACGCACGCATGTATGTATAAAAGGTGAATAAGTATGAATTTTTTCTGAGATTGCAATGTGAGATTGCATAAACCTAAGATTGCCTCAAGCATATAGATTGAATGAACATTACGTAGGACACGGACCCCAACGACAACTCAGAGAATATTGAACTCTGGGTGGAGATTGGATCCTCAGATAATAACCAACCCATATAAATATGAGTCTTAGTCTTTGTCTTTACCTCGGTTACAGTTTTTTACATTCTTTGTTTTGTTTTGCTTATGCTTATGGTTTTTTTAAATTCCTCCGGAAGCTACAACTAGAACTTTCTTTTTTGCTATCCGGTTTATCCAATATGACCACTATGAAATTAACCTTTAGAGCGTCGATCGTCATGATGGGCTAAGAAACCCCTCAGTGATTGATCGACGCTCCGCCACCAGAACATCTCCACAGCTATGAATGATCAACAACAGTGCCGTCCAAACATCGTACTCCAATCAGTCCAAGGACGTTGTTCCGTTTAACATACAAGAATCGTCCAAACATACTACGCTGAACTTATATAAAATGAATAACCATTTATTATGGAAACAGTATCCAACAGGTTCGAACCCTCACCAAATTAGAAGCAGCAGAAGACTACGCAAAATCCTAGGTAAACACTTTATTTCTTTTATGCTCCCATTCATTCTTTACGTAGACTTTAAAAGGCAATCTCATAATTAATTAAATTCGCCTTTCGTAAATCAAATATAAAATGATCCGTAATCCCTCATATTTGAATCTTAATATTTTGATCTCAACTTTCGTAAATAAAAAAATATCAGATGCTATATAGTTCCTCATATTTAAATCTTAGGACTTTTCCTGTTATGAACTTTGATCATAAATTATTATTTTCTTTCGCAACTAAATTATAACACACACCTAATTTCAAATGTAAAAGAAGGAAATATATTATATCATCCATGTTTATTATGCATAATATGTTCTTTTCTGTGCGAGTGCGAGAATGCGTGTATGTGCATGCAAATAAAGCTATTAATTAATGTTTCATTTTTTTATATTCAATAAATTCTTTTTTTATTTAAACAAGTCGAGCATTCCTCAAATCATTCTCTATAATAAAAAATATGTTTTTTTTTTAAGTATTATAATCAGCATTTATTCATGCGATTAATTATTTTACTTTTAAATTTGTCTTTCTTATTTTTTTTTGTTTTGTTTATTTCTTTAAATTTCATCGTGCCGTAAGTCACGATGTTTATTTACTATGTAGTTAAGATAGGTTTAAGAGTTGGGAGGGCCTATTATTAATAAGTATAAGTAAATGTCAATAAAGCTAGTATGAATAATTCTATTGGACTGTATGATAACGGGGGGATGATATTATAAGCTTCTAATTTTTTATATAAGGATGCATAAATCAAACATTCGTATTAGTTGCCAAATAACCAATGGCCCGGTCCAATATTTGGACCGATCTGTAAATCAACCAAGCTTCTTCTCCATTGGTTATTATTGTGTCTTTTGCCAGAATGATATTCTTGAAACAATTTCATCGCGACCCTGAGTGACCCTTATTGGTCCATGCTGGGAGTTTGAGCTTATGGGCAGGGATTAGACTTCGAAATCGTTTTGATATGACGTAAGGTGATGCGAGAAATTAAATTGTAAATTAAATCATCGTATCTGGCTCCCCCTTGTGTTGATAATGAACTATCGATATAGGAAAATAAATAAAGCTTTACGCTATATCATGTTTGTTTCGGAGCTCTCAATCCCTATATGAACGGCTGAATAAGGGACCGGTCACAATATCTAACAAACAATTTTAAAGAGAAAATTATTAATAACACTACTCTCTAAAAAATCAATATAGATAGAACATATCAAAAGAGAAATATTACAACCAATAACTCAACCTTCTTTAATTTTATAAAGCGTGTCATTATTACAAAATACATAAAAATCTTCCAATAGCAATAGCAAAGCATGAATAATCTTAATTCTATTTGCAGAAAAATATTCAAATTTCTTTAAAACATCACAAACACATGAATACTTTTTTATTCTATCAACTGATTGATATATGTTTTTAATATCTAAACTTGCAAATATATGATCATTTTTTAAAATCCATCCATTAATTTTATTATATGCTTGAGAAGAGCAAAGTACACAAAATTGAGTTGAATTTATATAATTCTTAAAAAGGCATTATAAGAAATTGTGAAATTTCATCAACAATTCTCTCTGTAAAATCAAAAATATATCTTAAAGATAAAATAGCTTTATGATATTTCAATTAAAGAAACCCTTAGGAGCCAAAAATCATTAGGATAATTTTTATTATGATTTCCATAACTTCATTTAACTAATTTTCTTTTCTTTCCAGGATCAGAATATAAAGTAGAATCCTTCCTATTATTTAATTTTAAATACATTTTACTTTAAAATCACTATTATTTAGCAATGCAAAACAGTCACCAATCAGATAATACGCAATTAAAACTATACATTTTAATTGACTGTTGCATAGATAAATGGAAAATTTAATTTCATCTAGATTTTCATATGAAAAAAATGTATGCCCAGAATAAATGCATAGTTGTAAATTATTTGCATAATTTAATGATCTTATTTGTCATTTAAAAATGAATTAGTATTAATAACAATAATTAAAGACAAAGCTAACCAGAAATTAAATGATTTACTATTCAACGTTGAATGTTAACAGTATAGTATTAAAATATGTCTAAAATCATTAAGATAGAATTAATTTACAATTACTTACTTACATCAAAATAGTACAAATCCATATCCCTAATATCTAATAATGGTTTAGTTGCTCCTAACATTTTTCTGTCTTGAATCTATAATTATAATAAAATATATATAACAAATGGATAAAAAAAATCAGTTTGAAAAAAATCGGTGTATACGTAATATGATACATACAATTAGCATTTTTCATAACACCTTATGATTTGTACTGAATCAAAATTTTTGGCTTAAATTAAATTTATCATAGTTTTCGATTATATAAACCATAAAGTAATAAAAATAAGATATAAGGTAACAGATGATATATATATATATATATATATATATATATATATATATATATATATATATATATTTATAAAAAATATAAATTATTCAAAACAATACAATAATTAATACAGTAACAATATTTTAAACAAATATATACCAATTTAATAGAAGTACTTTCAACTATCTATGTAGTCGTTAACTAGACTCAAATTGTATTAGAAAACCGTTACAAATGTAAACAAAAGCAATACGTCATA
Organism: Epiperipatus broadwayi; assembly: GCA_028023455.1. Taxonomy (NCBI): domain Eukaryota; kingdom Metazoa; phylum Onychophora; class Udeonychophora; order Euonychophora; family Peripatidae; genus Epiperipatus; species Epiperipatus broadwayi. The sequence goes on along the minus strand of JAQFVV010012558.1, from coordinate 41,386 downwards.
CATCAATTTTCCCACAATTCATTAATTTTTATATTGGCTGTCTGTCTATTTATCAACTGTTGCTTTTCACTTTTTATTAACATAGCTTCTTTAATTTTGCGTTTATTATTATTTCTTTCAATACACAGAATTTTAACTTTATTAAAATCAAATAGATTAATAAATAATTCAAAAAATAAGTGTGGTATTTTAAATCAAAGTTGTGCAATATATAAATGGCTATGTTTTGTGGAAAGGCATATATTGGGGAATCTCGATGTACATTGGAGAAAAGATCAAGGGAGCATTTGTTATTATATAAACGAGTGCAAAAATCAAGACAAGAGAATGTTAGAAATGATGATGTATCACCATCAGTATTTTTTGATCATAATGTAACATGTAATTATGGTTTTGATTTTGATTTTAATAAAGTTAAAATTCTGTGTATTGAAAGAAATAATAATAAACGCAAAATTAAAGAAGCTATGTTAATAAAAAGTGAAAAGCAACAGTTGATAAATAGACAGACAGCCAATATAAAAATTAATGAATTGTGGGAAAATTGATGTATGACGATTGCTTTTGTTACTTTGTAACGGTTTTTTCTAATACAATTTGAGTCTAGTTGACAACGACTACTAGATAGTTGAAGACTTATTAAATTGGTATATTTGTTTAAAATATTGTTACTGTATTAATTATTGTATTGTTTGAATAATTATATATATTTTTATTATAATTGGAATACGACATTGATTAATAATTTACATATATATATATATATATATATATATATATATATATATATATATATATATATATATGTTTTAAGATTGAATTATTGCTACTACTTATATAGAATAGAAATACCCTCTAAATATAGCATTTGACAAGACATTTTAAAAAACACAGAGGGTCTATTTTATCTTTTTCCTCCTCTTTATCTAGAGAAGTGTCTGCAACACCTTTGCTATATATAAAAAGTATATTTTCAATCAATTAGAAATTTATTTTTAAATATTTTAAAATCTGATTGACATACATATTTGACAAGTATAGACTTTCTTTCATTTTTAAACTTAATAATTATGAATTAAATAGGTTTAAAAATATTTAGAAATACATTTCTGATTGAAGACAAATTTTCTTGTTCTAGTAATGGCATTCTAGACAATCTTCTAGATCAAAAAGAAAAAAAAAATAATGATGTTGTTCTTTAGCTTTTAAAATGTATTATTAAATACTATGTCTAGAGGTTGTTCTTGTTATATATAAGCAATTACAATGAGTTAATCTCAAAACATTACATAAAAATATTTAGCACTTTAATTTTTATATTTCACAAAAATAATACAATAATAGATTTCAAAAAATTGCTAAGCCAGACTTATAATAATGATCATCTTTATAATAATCTTTATCAAAGTCTTGCCTTGATAAGGATACTCAGAACCAAAAACCTTACTTAGCAATTATTTTATATGCCACATTATTCACTTATATGCATATAAACTTGTTGAATATATATCTATAGCTTGTAAAAATCTTCGATTACATATATATTCATAAGACGTTAAAAGTAATTACTGTATAAACAAATCCTTACATTATAGTGCTGTAATGAAAAAATATTGGGAAGTAATAATGGACATGTAAATTTGTGTTTGATATTTTCAGCTTAAATGACAAATGAAGTTTATTAAAGTCATGTGTGAGTGTTGAGCTTTCCATCATCAAATTTTCAATGAAATGGATGGCTGAAGAGTTGTGGTGTGGAGTGATTTGAAGCCTGTTTATTACAGAAAGAAGATTGGCTATCTCAATATAAGATGAGCATTGTTTGTATATATGTGTGGTGATGATAATCTGGACCAACAGACAAGTGCTGGTTCAGCACAAAATATGCATATTGGTGATTATTTATCTTATCGACATGTGTGTGATCAAGTGTGTCACCAGTATGGGATAGCGTGGATAGTTGAGGGTTGAACATCTGAGTTCAATCCCCTATTTATTACATATTGAAATGCAGGTATAAAAAAGCCTGTACTGTAGAAAAAATAAAAAAAATCATATATTGTTATCTTAGAGAACATCTTTATCCATTGTGCATTGCAATAAAGTCCTTGCACATAAGAACACATTAAGATTACTTTGATAAATTTATAAAAGTACTCTAAGGTATTTAACCATTGTAATAATTATACATATCATAATTTTTATACAAAAATTATTTATTATTTTTGTTAAAGGATAAAACAAACATATGATCATTTTAGTTTACTTCACGTAAAGATGCACACAATCTCAACCACATTCCACATAAACGCAATCGTCTCAATAACAACTTCCATTGCTCATGCCCGATTACTACATGAGCTTTTGGGATATATATATATATATATTGTAATGGATGTTTAAAACACCATTACAAAAATTGAAGATTTATAGGGGTGAAGAAAATAAAATAAATTTTTATAAGATTTTGTTTGTAAAACTTGATTAAAAGTTTTTTTTTTTAATTCTTGTACAAATATATATGTATGTATGTGGGAATTATATTTTAATACCACAGTTATATTTCGTTTTTAATTGTAATTTAAAAAAACAAAAAACTAAGATTACTTTTTTTTAAAAAAATTATGTAAAAGTAAATTGTATAAATAAATTGCTTTTCAGATTTGGGGATTTAGATTGATAAGAATAATTAAAAAGAAAGAAAACAAAAAGAAAAGAATTTTTCATTAGTTAATTCCTAGATCTGTAAAGGGCAATTTATTTTCATTAATTAGATAACTATTGTTAGCTAGATGGAGAACTTTATAAATTTTAATTAAAATGAAAAAGTTTTGTAATTGGTTCAGATATGATTAAGTTATAAAAGGCTTAATCAGGCCATTGTATTATTTTTTCACTAACTCTGAGATACTTCCCCCAACTCGGAGAGACTTCCACAAACTATTCCTGCCAAAAATACTTGGAAAGAACGATTCCTGCATATTCTGACAGCTGATCCACTAATTATTCTACCTAGAATGAACATTAAATCTACCTTAGATATATTTTCCTCTACCATGATGAGCTAAGCTTTTTGCCAGGACATATTCATACTTCCTGTGTCTCCATTAACTGCCTATAATGCCATAAGAACTGGCTACAAAGAAACCATTAACCGACTCGTCCAAGCCTACCATCAGGGAATCCAGATTAATGGACCATATTCAAAAAGTCTAGTGCACTAGCATTTAACTAAATTATTAAGGTACCTTATGTTCCACAATTTAAATAATTTTGTTGTCTTAGATTTGATTTCTTTTTTAAATATAAATGTTTTTCAAGTTGTATCTTATGTAATTCGGTTTCTGTGTGCTTGATATTTTTTTTCTTTTAATAAGTGCTAGTTTCAAACCTATTACTGTCCATCCTATTTAAGTTTTAGTAAGTAAAATAGTATAGTTTTATTTATAATCTCATTCCTTTTTATTATAGAAAGCAGTCTGGATATTACAGACTATTTTAATTGACTTCTGGCTCATGACCCATTTTATTATTAGTTCTACTTATGTCATGAAACTTTAATTATTTATAATAGACTATTATTGTTAGTTGTATTTCTTTAAGCTTCCAATTCGTTTATTAGGGTCACATACGATCATTTTAACCCTCTCAATAGGTAGATCGTGAGCTCCTAGCCTGTCTCACTCAGAGGGAGGTCAATCAATTGAAAGTAATTACTTTCAACACTCTTTTTATTATTATTAATGTTTTGGAAGCTACCTTCATATTTTTTCTGTTTCAACATAAATCTCTTTTCCTAACTATGGGTTATAAGCAGGAAGCTAACATCCCTTGTCTGGTGTGAGATCACTGTATACTTACTAATACTTCTGCTACTTCCAGTATTTTGCACTCTTTCACGCACAGGAAATCGCTCTCTAAGACATATAAAATATTTCAGTTTAATTTTGATGAATGTGTGACTAGTACATTTTAAGTGTGTTTTAAAGATTATTATTTAGAATGTTTATTTAATCATACTCATAATAAAATTATTTATTTACTTAGTTGATTTTGTTTTCTGTTGCTATCTTTCCAACTCTCTGAACAAAACATAGATCTCATTTGCTTGACTGAGCTAGTCCGGCGCATTCAATTCACATGTCCTGTCCACCCTTAAAATAAGTGTCTAGTTCCTATTTTCGGACTAGTGGCGCCCTCGTGCTCAGGATATGCGAATTGTAAAGCTTTTGTCCGGTACAATATATATAAACACCTGACAATTAAAGAAATATGAGATATTAAACCAAGACAAAAAAAAAATGAAGATTTAATAGGATTTTAGATATTTATATAGTTAAATTATTTTACAACTATTGATTCACAAATAAAAATATTGAAAATATTTACATGTGGATAATAATTAAAATTAACTATAAATTTGCTATTTTCAAATTTTTTATCATTTCACATCACTATATATTTCTGCAACAATTATAGATTAAAGTATTTATAAAAATTGAATTAAGCACAATCTTCTCTCTATACATAGCAATGACAGCTTATAAAAACATGCTTTTCTTGATCTCACATCTAGTAAAATGCCATATAGCAAACAGAAAATATAATGGCGAATTCTTTTCAAATTTTTATTATTTTATCTATTATTGGATGTATTCCACATTAATTTGTATCTATGGTAATCCTCTTATTTTAACATCATTATTTCCTTTCTGTTACCTATGGCTCTCTTTTGGGTCTTTTTAAAAATATTTATTACAAATATTGTATTGGGCAGACTTATTATAAAATGGTGTTAATGTTGGAGAAGGTCACAATAATAAACATAATTTGACATTATGCCAGCAAAAGGAGTTCACAAATTATTTCTATATAAAATTGAACATTTTTTGAAGAAACAATTATTCATTTTGGTATCAAAATTTGTAGTTGTTCTGACAGTTCTAGTTTAGATAAGTGTTTCTATAAATATATAGTTTAAACAAATAGATAGATGGATAGATAGATAGTAGGCAGAAGAGCCCAATGAAAGGTCACAATTCAGTTATATTTTACACTTATATCCTTTTAGCATAGAGAAAGAAATTAAAGTTTACACTATAGATTTTTTTTACTTTTTTGTGTCTAGATTCTATTGATTTAATTATATATATATATATATGATAAAATTAGTAAACATAATGGTAATTAACTATTATATACAGTCTTTCAATCTGCAGAAACACAAATACTTTCAGTTAATTCCTTAACTGTCATTAAACTAAACTAAGAAAAGATTACTGTAAACTAAACGTCATCAACTCAAATCCCATGCATCAGGAATTTTAACGTTAACAGTTTGTCAATTAATTATATTCATTTTTTCTACTTATTAAAATTGCCTCTTTAGTTTTTCTTTTATTATGGTTTCTCTCTGCATGAAGACTCTCAGCAAGTTAAAGATTACATTTAAATTTATATTTAAATGATCTTTCATGACCCAAGAAAACTGAAGAAGTCATTATATCATTAGTATTTTTACTTTTAACATGCTTGTATAACAATACACACTCTTTTAATCTTTTCTCAATGCTGCATATCGATTCACCTACTTATAATAACATAATCTCGAAAAAAATATGATACGTGCCATTACTTTTTTGCTTGAAAGTATGACACTTTTAGAATTGTTCATTAACTTATTAATGTTATTTGTAACAAAAACTGATACATTAAACACATTCATAAAAATTTCACTTGAACATTTGAAATATATGGAACATATATCCATTTTTTCATTATCAATCTTCAACTCCTTTAAATCATTATAATTTTTTAAATTGATATAAATTATTATTAATTTCTTCAATCTTATAACAAACTTCAATAAATTCCTTGGTAAATATCTCAATATTTTTTGGCATTGGTAAACAACATAATTATTTAATTTATCCAAATCACTTCGAACACTTTTTATCAAAAACCTTTTATTGTACATATATGTAAAAGTGTTCGAAGTAATTTGGATAAATTGGATTTATATAAGATATTATATCAAGAATAAAGGAAAAGATGATTTTAGTAATATTCCTGACATAATGTTTCATTACTTAACAAAAAAATCAAAAACTTGCTGACAAAATGCCTAAGAGGTACTTTTGAATTACAATTTATATATCCCAATTTTTCAATAATTTGATTATTAATTTATAACTTAACATGCAATTATTTCTTGTAATAAATAAATCCAAATACTTAATGCTTTTGTCTTGCTATTTTTCAGTAGTTTATTTCAAGGAAAAGGGAGATATAGAAATTGTAAATGAAAAGTACTAATTATGAATATGATGACATGTTTTAGATCTTTTTTGTTTCATAATAATAAAAAAAATATGAAATTAAATCATTACCAATGTGAAAAATTAAAAAAAAAGAGAGATATTTCCCAAAGAATTGCTTGAAGTTGGTTGTAATATTGAAGAGATTAATAATACTTTATGTCAGTTTAAAAAAGAGTTATAATGTTTTAAAGAAGCTGAAGATAGATAATAAAAATGAATATCTATTTTACCAACATATTTCAAATTCTCAAGTGAAATTTTTTAAGTATATATATATATATATATATATAAGGATGTAATATGTTGGACTATTTCCATCATTTATGAGTGAATATTGAATTTATAGAAAATTTTAAACTTTATTTAAACTTTTCAAATACAAACAACTTGTTAGTAATAACACACAAATAGACAATACAGGTTAGTAATTACACAACGTTTCGAGTAGTATTATTCTCCACTCTTCTTCAGGTGTTGCTGGCCTATATGCACAGTGACAATATTCGCTTAGAAGTTGAACTCGCACCTTTAGATTCTTGTATATTGAATTTAAGGCAAACGCTCTACCAACTGAGCTATTCTGTCAAAGGCAACATATAGTAGAAATTTGATATATTTATACTTGAGGGTTGGTTCAAATCCTCCTGAGTCCTTCAATTTTTTTTTTTTATACAAGTCTAATTATTTTTATTATTTTTTATTTTTTTCCTAAGAGCAAGATTAATTAGAGGCTTCCATACATTGTGTATTGCCACACTGGGTTGACTTATAGGATTATTTACCATTGTCATATGAGCAGCTTCCTTGAATTTTCTTCTATGCATTTTTTCCTCTTTATCCAATATCTTTGTATTTTCCCATTTAAGCATGTGGTCATTAGTACATACATGATCTGCTATGGTAGACACATCTGTTTTTTCTCTTTTAACCATTAGTTTGTGTTCCTTCAATCGCTGTTCAACAGGCCGACAGGTCTCACCAATGTATTTTCTTCCACATTCACATGGTATCTCATAGATGCAGTTTTTGTTCTTCAGCATTTCCAGTTTAGGCTTAGTGGAAGTAAGCATTCCTCGAAGTGTGGTATGGCTTTGGAAAGCAGTTCTAATATTATATTGACTGCAGATTCTTTTTAGTTTGTCCGCCATTCCTGGTATGTATGGATACACCACCGTACCAATAACTGTTTCCTCTTTTGGTGTCTTTTTCTGTTGTCTGCTAATGGATAACCATTCTTCATAAGCATTTGTTCTATGTGAATCTTTTCTTTTTCCAAATCACTGGTTTCTGAACAAACCTCCTTCGCTCTGTTCCATAGTGACAGTACAATTCCTTGTTTAGTGCTTCTTGTATGATTGGATGTATATGCCAAGTATTTTCCAGTGTGTGTTGGTTTCCTATATACTGATGTTTTTACTTTGCCCTGAGGGAGTCTTGTCACAAGAACATCCAAGAATGCCAATTTTTGTTCTTGTTCTGCTTCCATCGTGAAATTAATTGTAGGAGATATGTTGTTAATGTGCATCCAGAAAGACTGTAATTTTACCTTGCCATGTGGCCATACTACAAATGTATCATCAACATATCGAAGCCACACTTTAGGTGGACATGGAGTAGTATTTATGGCTGTTGTTTCAAGTTCTTCCATGTAAATGTTGCTGAGCAATGGTGACAGTGATGATCCCATGGCCATCCCTCGATTTTGTTGGAAGAATTCTGAGTTATATTGAAAGTATGTTGTTGTTACACAGAATGTTAATAACTCCATTATACTATCAATAGGTAGAACTGTTCTACTTTGTAGACTGTTATCGCCATATAACCTTTTCCTTACAATAGACAATGCTTCATCACATGGTACATTTGTAAACAGACTTTCCACATCAAAGCTTACTAATATGTCAGTTCTTTCCATTTTCATGTTCCTGACTAATTCTACAAAGTGCTTAGAGTCCCTGACGAAAGATGGTGTTCTATATGCCAATGGACTAAGAACTTCGAGAAGAAATCTTGACAAATTTTGACAGGGTGAATTTCTAGAACTAACAATAGGTCTTAATGGAACATTCTCTTTATGGATTTTAGGCAGTCCATACAGGTGAGGAATCTTGCTGAAATACGAAGTTAATTTTCTTTTTTCTGAATCACTGAAATACCTGCGATGCTTCCGGAGTAATGCTTGTAGTTTTACCTCTGTACTTGGAATTGGATTTTTTGCTACTTTTTTGTATTGGCCTGCTGTGAGAAGTCCTTGAATTTTGTTATCATAATCAGTTTTATCCATTACAACTGTAGTGTTACCTTTGTCAGCAGGAAGAATGATTATAGATGCATCCTGTTTGAGAGATTTAATAGCTCTCCTCTCATCACATGAAATGTTTGACTTCTGCTTGTGCACTTGATGTCTTTCCAGTGTTCGTTTTACTCTCCAGCGTAACTCCGCTGCTTCCTCTAGATTCAAATTTTGCGTCACCTCATCAGTCGCGGCCATTATATCCAATAGTGGAACAGTAGATGGTGTAATGGCGAAATTCAAACCTTTTTCCAGAACTGATAATTCACAATCGGTAAGTTGTTTAGAACTAAGATTTTTCACTGATGATGAGGATAGACTAGTTGCAGTATTACTTTTGACTTGCCCATGTAGATTTACAAGCTTCTTCTTCTGTAGTTCTTTTATCCTTCCATGTAACTTACAATATGATCTGTTCACTGCTTGACAAATTCTTGAGAAATCTTCATCTGTAACTTTGTTTTGTAGAAACGATTCCACATTTCTAATAGATTGCAAGGTTTGATGCTTGATAAACCGCTGAACCTTTATACTCTCTCTCAATAAAGCCTCATTTGCTCTCTGAATAATTTTTTCAGCTCTCTTGGAGGAAATAGGAGGTTTTAACTGCAAACCCTTAGGGATAATCCCTTCTGATTTACATTTACATAAGAAAGTTAAATGATTTTCTACTTTAGCCAGTTTTAGACATAATTTTTCATAATGTCTAAATTTCAACATAGCATCGGGTCCATACCGAGTACTTAGTATTTGTCTGAAGGTTTGTAATGATGGTATATTATAAGATGTAATATGTTGGACTATTTCCATCATTTATGAGTGAATATTGAATGTATAGAAAATTTTAAACTTTATTTAAACTTTTCAAATACAAACAACTTGTTAGTAATAACACACAAATAGACAATACAGGTTAGTAATTACACAAAAAATAATAAAAATAATTAGACTTGTATAAAAAAAAAAAATTGAAGGACTCAGGAGGATTTGAACCAACCCTCAAGTATAAATATATCAAATTTCTACTATATGTTGCCTTTGACAGAATAGCTCAGTTGGTAGAGCGTTTGCCTTAAATTCAATATACAAGAATCTAAAGGTGCGAGTTCAACTTCTAAGCGAATATTGTCACTGTGCATATAGGCCAGCAACACCTGAAGAAGAGTGGAGAATAATACTACTCGAAACGTTGTGTAATTACTAACCTGTATTGTCTATTTGTGTGTTATTACTAACAAGTTGTTTGTATTTGAAAAGTTTAAATAAAGTTTAAAATTTTCTATACATTCAATATTCACTCATAAATGATGGAAATAGTCCAACATATTACATCTTATAATATACCATCATTACAAACCTTCAGACAAATACTAAGTACTCGGTATGGACCCGATGCTATGTTGAAATTTAGACATTATGAAAAATTATGTCTAAAACTGGCTAAAGTAGAAAATCATTTAACTTTCTTATGTAAATGTAAATCAGAAGGGATTATCCCTAAGGGTTTGCAGTTAAAACCTCCTATTTCCTCCAAGAGAGCTGAAAAAATTATTCAGAGAGCAAATGAGGCTTTATTGAGAGAGAGTATAAAGGTTCAGCGGTTTATCAAGCATCAAACCTTGCAATCTATTAGAAATGTGGAATCGTTTCTACAAAACAAAGTTACAGATGAAGATTTCTCAAGAATTTGTCAAGCAGTGAACAGATCATATTGTAAGTTACATGGAAGGATAAAAGAACTACAGAAGAAGAAGCTTGTAAATCTACATGGGCAAGTCAAAAGTAATACTGCAACTAGTCTATCCTCATCATCAGTGAAAAATCTTAGTTCTAAACAACTTACCGATTGTGAATTATCAGTTCTGGAAAAAGGTTTGAATTTCGCCATTACACCATCTACTGTTCCACTATTGGATATAATGGCCGCGACTGATGAGGTGACGCAAAATTTGAATCTAGAGGAAGCAGCGGAGTTACGCTGGAGAGTAAAACGAACACTGGAAAGACATCAAGTGCACAAGCAGAAGTCAAACATTTCATGTGATGAGAGGAGAGCTATTAAATCTCTCAAACAGGATGCATCTATAATCATTCTTCCTGCTGACAAAGGTAACACTACAGTTGTAATGGATAAAACTGATTATGATAACAAAATTCAAGGACTTCTCACAGCAGGCCAATACAAAAAAGTAGCAAAAAATCCAATTCCAAGTACAGAGGTAAAACTACAAGCATTACTCCGGAAGCATCGCAGGTATTTCAGTGATTCAGAAAAAAGAAAATTAACTTCGTATTTCAGCAAGATTCCTCACCTGTATGGACTGCCTAAAATCCATAAAGAGAATATTCCATTAAGACCTATTGTTAGTTCTAGAAATTCACCCTGTCAAAATTTGTCAAGATTTCTTCTCGAAGTTCTTAGTCCATTGGCATATAGAACACCATCTTTCGTCAGGGACTCTAAGCACTTTGTAGAATTAGTCAGGAACATGAAAATGGAAAGAACTGACATATTAGTAAGCTTTGATGTGGAAAGTCTGTTTACAAATGTACCATGTGATGAAGCATTGTCCATTGTAAGGAAAAGGTTATATGGCGATAACAGTCTGCAAAGTAGAACAGTTCTACCTATTGATAGCATAATGGAGTTATTAACATTCTGTGTAACAACAACATACTTTCAATATAACTCAGAATTCTTCCAACAAAATCGAGGGATGGCCATGGGATCATCACTGTCACCATTGCTCAGCAACATTTACATGGAAGAACTTGAAACAACAGCCATAAATACTACTCCATGTCCGCCTAAAGTGTGGCTTCGATATGTTGATGATACATTTGTAGTATGGCCACATGGCAAGATAAAATTACAGTCTTTCTGGATGCACATTAACAACATATCTCCTACAATTAATTTCACGATGGAAGCAGAACAAGAACAAAAATTGGCATTCTTGGATGTTCTTGTGACAAGACTCCCTCAGGGCAAAGTAAAAACATCAGTATATAGGAAATCAACACACACTGGAAAATACTTGGCATATACATCCAATCATACAAGAAGCACTAAACAAGGAATTGTACTGTCACTATGGAACAGAGCGAAGGAGGTTTGTTCAGAAACCAGTGATTTGGAAAAAGAAAAGATTCACATAGAACAAATGCTTATGAAGAATGGTTATCCATCAGCAGTCATCAGAAAAACTTTCAATAGACAACAGAAAAAGACACCAAAAGAGGAAACAGTTATTGGTACGGTGGTGTATCCATACATACCAGGAATGGCGGACAAACTAAAAAGAATCTGCAGTCAATATAATATTAGAACTGCTTTCCAAAGCCATACCACACTTCGAGGAATGCTTACTTCCACTAAGCCTAAACTGGAAATGCTGAAGAACAAAAACTGCATCTATGAGATACCATGTGAATGTGGAAGAAAATACATTGGTGAGACCTGTCGGCCTGTTGAACAACGATTGAAGGAACACAAACTAATGGTTAAAAGAGAAAAAACAGATGTGTCTACCATAGCAGATCATGTATGTACTAATGACCACATGCTTAAATGGGAAAATACAAAGATATTGGATAAAGAGGAAAAAATGCATAGAAGAAAATTCAAGGAAGCTGCTCATATGACAATGGTAAATAATCCTATAAGTCAACCCAGTGTGGCAATACACAATGTATGGAAGCCTCTAATTAATCTTGCTCTTAGGAAAAAATAAAAAATAATAAAAATAATTAGACTTGTATAAAAAAAAAAAAAAATTGAAGGACTCAGGAGGATTTGAACCAACCCTCAAGTATAAATATATCAAATTTCTACTATATGTTGCCTTTGACAGAATAGCTCAGTTGGTAGAGCGTTTGCCTTAAATTCAATATACAAGAATCTAAAGGTGCGAGTTCAACTTCTAAGCGAATATTGTCACTGTGCATATAGGCCGGCAACACCTGAAGAAGAGTGGAGAATAATACTACTCGAAACGTTGTGTAATTACTAACCTGTATTGTCTATTTGTGTGTTATTACTAACAAGTTGTTTGTATTTGAAAAGTTTAAATAAAGTTTAAAATTTTCTATACATTCAATATTCACTCATAAATGATGGAAATAGTCCAACATATTACATCTTATAATATACCATCATTACAAACCTTCAGACAAATATATATATAAGGATCTGTTGAATGTTTCATTTTGTGTTACAAATAATGTTAATAACTTAGTCAATAATTCTAAAAGTGTCATACATGTGAAGCAAAAAATAATAATGTGTATCCAATATTTTGTGGATGTATGTTATCATATATAGATGAATTACGATACAATATTGAAAAAAAAAAACATTAAAGGAGCATGAATTGTTATACCAACATGTGAAAAGTAAAAACAACAATGATTCCTTCAGCTTTCTTGGACCAGGAAACAACATGTAAATATAAATTTAAGTTTGATATTGAAAGTGTTAGGATTCTTCATGAAGAGATAAACAATAATAAAAGAAAAAATAAATAAATAAAAATAAGATGAATGTAATTAATAGACAAGCTGCTAACAAAAATTTGGGATTCATGAGATTTGAGTTCATGATGTCAGCTTCTGATTTGTTTATTGAATTGAACACCAGTTGAGAAGAGTTAAGGAATAAACCAAAAGTACTTCTGTATTGAAAGGCTGTATACAATAGTTAATTACCATTATATTTATTATTTTGATTATTATTACAATAGTTTTTAATTAAGTAATGGATATTTTATTTGTATATATACATTTCTATTATAACCATGATTGTAAAAGCATAAATCAGAATAAAACAATCTCTTGTTAATAGTTTATAAATGATAATAATAGTAATATCACATCAATTCACTTTTTTTTTACCCTATTCGTAAGAAAACGTTTTCTGTCTTCTCTAGTATGTTGAGGAGAATATTCAGCTATTGTGTTCACTCCATGCGAATTAATTTTTCCACAAGACTTTTTACCTAAAATAATATGAATATAAAATATATTTAGAAAATATATAAATTCAAAATTCAATAAGTTTACTACTGCATGCACTTCATTAAGTTAATCCACATACAACATGTATATATGTATATATGTAATATAGATATCAAAATCATTTCAACTTGATTATAAATACATTTATTTCTTTCTATAAAAGTGCACTAAGAAAAATATTGTCAGGTTAGCGGAAGTTTTTGTAATTACTCTAGGTCACTATCAAGTTATAACTTATCCGAAATATCACTATTTGTAATCTAATTTTTAATCATCCACATATTAACTATATTTTAATACGATGAAAATCATAAGAATTCAATATATTTTCTTTATATTTTGACGATGTAAAATTACAAATTTGTAATGGAAAGTGTCACTGATTAATATATATATATATATATATATATATATTATTTTTATTGCTAAAATTATTTAGAAGTTACTTATAATATATTTATAAATTTATTTAAACGCACATTGATTACAATAAGTAATATTCATTAATGTTGTAGCCTCAAGCACATGCGTATAAAATGCGATAGTATTTATAGTTTATATGTATATTTGATGACTAAATCCAGTACAAATTTTATAAAAGTATGTGATTAAAAAAAACAGACAAGGATTTGAATGATATAAAGTTAATTTATAAATAAAATGCCTTATTAATTAATCATAAAAGATGTTATAATGGTAATGTTTTATAGTTTTAAAAAAAAGTAGCCATTTTTACTTCTAGCAGGCAGAACTATATTATAATCTCCTTAATAATATTTTGTTTTATAAATCTCTTCTGTTTAAATTATATAAGATGTCTGTGCTAGTAAATAGAATTGAATATATATATATATATATCTTTTAAAAAACTTTTCATTTGTTATCATATTATCCACATTAAACACATTGACAGGAATATTTTTAAATACATAATTGTAATTTTCTTTTTTTTTTATTGTAAGAGTTTTCACTGAATGTGATTTTAATACCAATCAAAGTGCTTGTATTTAACCTTAAAGAACATAAAAAATATACAAACTATAGAAAACATTAATAGCAAAAATTCAGATGACATTACCAGACAAATAACCAGCTCATTTCTTGGCTATTGGTCATCATCAATAAAATTATATTGAATTTCACATATAAATCAAACAAACAAGGATTATTTTTGTAGTGTTCAAGATAATGATGTAAATATTCTAGGTTCAAAGATTTTGAACTCAAACCAACCTACTTATACAGTTGTTATAGTCTTACATGACAATGTGAATTAGATATTTTAATATTTTTAATTTATGCTAACTACATTCATATAAGATATCTGGATGAGTTATGGTATATATAAAATTAATCTTTATATGATTTTTCAAGCTAACAATTAATCTTCATCACAATAACAATCATCTATTTTATCATTCCATTTTAGAGCCAAATATGTAATATTAAGCAAACAACTAAGATGATTTAAAAAAGTAAGACATTATTAAGTGATGTTGTGCAATAGACTGAAATTAGATTGAAGTTGCTTGGTACTGAGCTCATTAAAATATTAAAACAGGCAAAACTCTCTATACATATTGTCACTCTGTGCAAGTCAGAGTAATCAATGGATGCCAGAAGGCTTGTGCATAAAACCCCCATCTAGTGCCTACTCATACAGTATCCCAGACTAGTTTCTGGCTTGTGGCCTTCGTCAGTGAGCTAATAAGCTTGGATTGAAAATATTATAGTGTTTTTAATTTAAGACTCACAGTTTTGTAGTTAAGTAGAGATAAAAGGTGGCTGCTGGAGGGTTGCATTAGATCCTAAGATCTAGGTGCAGTACTCTCAGAACCAAGACTCTTCACTGATGAATATCACAACCCAGAAACTAATCTGGGGACATAGGATGAGTAGGCACTGGATGAGGATTTTATGTACAAACCTTCTGATATCCATTGATTACTCTAGATTGCACTGAGAAGGTGTTTATAAAATAAACTAATACAGAATGTTTATTAGTACTATCATTTGGAATCTGATCATTATTAAACATAAATTTCTGTAAGGTAGATAATTATTGAATAGAATATTTCTTTTATTACAGGATTCTAATGTATGTTGGGAGAATCATTATGATGAAATATTTAGTATAAAGATGAATATATTTGCATATAATTTAAAATTGCATTTTAACTTATCTTTAATTTATTCTGGTATAAAATTAGACCTGCACTATTGGATATCTTATATTTAACAGTGGTCTTTGTATGTAACACTAGATCATTCCAACAGAAAAAAATGCTCACACAGTTAAATGTTGTTTAGATTATGATGGTGTTTATTTCTGATCATTTAAAAACTGATAATATAAAAATAGAAATTTATAAATTGTTAAATAGTCTCACAGAATATTTATATATATATATATATATATATATATATATATATATATATATATATATATATATATATATATATATATATATATATATATATATATATATATATATATAATTTTAGATTCTATTGTCTTATTTTTCTAATTATAATGAAAATGCATCTTTAATTTCAACAAGTAAAATCACATATGAGAGGAATGGATGAAGTAAGGAAAGTTGCTGGTGCAATGTAGGCAAGAAAAATTATGGATTTTAACCTTGGAGACCATTTGTCTGCAGTGGATCAATAATACAATGATAATAATTTCTATCACATAAGCTAGATAATAGATAACTAACCAATATCTATAAAAGCTGCAATTTAATTTCAATATAAATTACAATATTATTGTCATGGCAATAATGTTTCAGATACTCAGTCTATGAAATATAAAAATGGAGATTTTTGATTTTCTTAACTTCAGTAATTACTACAGAATACAGTAGATATATAATAGTAGTTAAAGTTTGATTTCCTAATAATATATAACAAAAACTGAGGTCACTAAAATATATAATTACTGGACATGCATCAAATCTAAAAACTGAGTGAATAACTTGGATTCTGTTCAAAATATTACAATGTGAGATATTTTATGCTTTAATAACAAAATAAAAAATAAATTGGGTCCTAGATAAAAATTTCCAATTCAGTCCTTTTCTGTGATGAATGTTACTAAGAGACACATATGGGAACATGTCATGATTAACATTAGTACCCTATGGTTATGCTTTCTTATGTATATGATTTTAAACTAGCATAGTATATTATTATTTAACCTTACCAATACATAACTAATTCTATAATACTTGATTGAATACAAGTATAATTTATATATGTGAAGGTTTAGATATAATTATATGAGATTTGAACTTTGACTTTAAAACTCCCTTCAGCTATCCGACTGATACATATGACCACACACATGTGAAAAACGTATGCTTTTTCACATGTGTGTGGTCATGGGTATTACTTGTATGAAATAGAGTGGATAGCTGATGGGGGCTTGAAAGTATATGTTCAAATCCAAATACTACACACAAGCTGACACTTTATCTAATATAGATATTCAACTAATAAGCTGGAATACATTCCTGATAGAATGTATGTGTATTTGCATATATTCTTATCAACCTTAAAATGGTTCAAAAACTATTTGCACACTTAATTTAGTATGCAACAAGTATTATAATAATGTAATGTATTCATTAAATTATACACAGTATCTATAAATATTATAATAGTGTAGAAAGTTATTCAGAATGGAAGGATGATGTAATACTTGAGGACCAAAATAACAACTCAACTGTTGGGCTTAGATGATTAAAATGAATTTTAATTTATTTTTCCTCAGTTGAGAATACTTCATAAATATTTTCCTTTTGAGTCTATCACTAAGTTAAATTCTACCACACGTTTCAAATAGTAATGGTAGACTAAATAGCGTTAGAAAAAAGAAAAGAAATAACAAACTATTGTAGTCAAGAATTAAGATTTATTTATTTGAATGTACTACATTTACTTAATTATTTCAACACTGAAATGAACTTTATGTATATATAAGGACATAGAAATAAAAGAATTCACCTCTTGGTTATAAGTCATAAAATTGTTATGTAGGTTGAGATCTAGACCTAGTTACACAATTAACACAAAATAAAATTAATTCACATTTTAATTGCATAAATATTAAAATAATTTCATTATATATATATATATCAAAGCAAGATTAACACAATAATCATTTTTTAAATTAAAAAAAAAACGTTCTTCATTTGACAAAGAGAATACAAAAATTACGACATAAGATTATTCTAGCAGCACTTTCTTTTTTCTCAGTGATGAAAGTTTATTCATCAAGAAAAGGTTCAAATACAGTTAAATAAGATGTTTACAAAGAATGGTAAAAATGAAATTCAGGAACAACATGGTGAAAGGCGAAAGATACATATAAAAAGGGGAAGAGATGTGGAAAGGTTGTGTAATAACCATTAAAGACGAATGTTACAATTAGGAACACTTTCTGTGGAACAAATTCTGAATTAATTGGATAGGTAAAATAATCGATATATATATATATATTGATATCTAGCCCTATGTATCGAAGAAGCGCGAAAGTAAATCAGCACTGAAGTTAATTGCTAATAAATTAACATAATTTCATTTTACATATCAAAGCAAGGTTATTACAATAATCATTTTTTACAGTTTGAAAAAGTCTTTACCTTGATTATATAATTAAGTGAAACAGGAGCAAACGCTAGATGAAATCCAAATATTATTAAAATAGACAAATCATCTGCAACGTTAAAATTAATCTAACCCATAATATTGTAAAAAAAAAAAACAGCCTATAGGATCCTAGAATGATACAACCTCACGATTCACGTTTATAAATAGACGGTTTATTTTTCTTTAAGAAAGCTAATAATTTGAGTTACATCCAGTAGGTCATACCTTTTTATAACTATTGTATATATATATATTAAAACTACAAGTTCATAATTAGTCTTACATCAAATAAGAATTAACGCGTGAATAAATGTTTGTATCAAAATATTAGTTTTTAAAACTGTAATATAAATTTCATGGGATTTATTATGTTATTCTTAAGTGAATAAAATGAAAACTCGTTATTTTTTGTTTGCTGAAAGAATTGAGGTTTCAGAGTTTTAGTATAAAGAATAATTAAGTTAAATTAACGAGTTTTCATTTTATACAAAAGGAGCTGTTTAAATTTATTCTTTTGAGTTAATAGATAAAATAAACTTTATCGGATGTTTTCTAAACTACATAAACATGTCACTTAACAGGGAAAAAAATTCATGTCAAGTGTAGTTATTAAGTACATTTTCTTATCGACATACAACAATTCGAACATTGATAAATCTAAGCGCTCTCTTCCAAAAAAATGTTTTTTTTTTAGATTTTATTACTATTTCTTTTTTTTTTTTTTTTTAGAATTTTTATGACTCAATTACGAATTAACTGGGTTTTTTTTTTCTTGCAGGAAGAACATGACACTTTGGTGAGCAAAATTTAGCATTTATTGAAGCATGTTGCAAATCTCTCCCCACCACGCATCCAACGAAAATAACACAAATAATGTGTTAATTGGCTTCATAATAGTAAACATGATAATATTACCATCAAAGTAAACTATCAGGTAATGACCTCTATAACAGATTTTTTTGAAAATAATAATTATATTATTAGGATTTATGAAAAAAAAAAAATTGTTTGTGCGTTTTTTTTTTAAAAAAACAAACACGCATATGTCATTTAATTTATGTATTTTTTTTTCTTTCATTATCTATCTATCTGATTGTGTACTATTTTTTTGTTCAATCAATGCCTCTTATTTATCTATCAATCTAGCCATATATATACTCATCCATCCATTATCTATACATCTTTCTATCTATTCATCCATTCATTCGTATATATCTATATATTTACAAAACACATACCTCAGTTTTAACTTGGTTGCCTATAAACTTAGAAACAAAAGTATGCCGTAAGACATCACCCATATGAGTTTTAACAAGATTAAAACAGTGTTCTTTTTGATCATAAGGTCTTGACGAGGATCTATAAACTTTAGTTTTATAAAAATAACTTTCATAAATGTAGTCAAACGATAAATCTTGAGTATATTCTTCTAAAATTATCCATATGAAGAAGTTTTGCAGTGTTCTGAAAAATAATGCACAAAATTAATTATAAATCTGTTTAAAATAAGTACTATAAGTATTAAAACATCATCTTAAAGATATAAAAGTTTGTATGTAAGTTTACATATGCAACAATATATAATGGTGAGCATTGAAAAATGTACCAATAAAAAATGAATCACACAAAGTAAATTTTAATAACGCTAAACTTTATATATGTTTTTTTATATAGTATATATATATCGATCAACTCAATATTAATTTTTTCTACGAATGTCACAATATTTCATATTAAACCGACAGATTATGGATTTCCACATAGCTTTGTGCCCGCAAATTTGGTTTATATATAAAGAATAGTAGTTTGCTGCATTTAGTTAATTTAACATTCCTTTTACAACTATTTTTCAATTCCCTACTTTACATTTCATTAATTCACAATTAGTTTTGCTTAGCATGATAACATTTTTTTTCTTCAAAGTGGGGATGAATTATTCACTTTATATCTTTTTAAAAAAGAGCTATTATCATATTACAATAGTCATAGGTGAAATAATTAATAATAGTGTTGCAGACGTATGAATTGATAGAAATCAATTTTTTGCACACCATTCATCATACCATTTTTATACAAAGTGTTTGTATATATATATATATGAAATCACTATTAAAATATGAAATAATATTATTACAATTTATTCTTTATAGAAATTTTCAAGTTGTTTCTAAGGGAAATGTTGAATGAAAAATCTACCAATCACTTTTGGACGTAAGTTTATATTAATAAATTCTATTGTTAGCAGACTGGAATTAGGTAAAACCCGTTAAACATAATAATGCAGGTTGTATTTAATCTCCATTGCAAAACCTAATTTGAAATTAATGTTTGAATTTAAATTTAGCAGTAACTTAGCTAAAACCTTTTCTGTATTAGTTTAATGTTTATAGACAGGCCAGATATTTTAATTTACATTTAAATTTCAATATAAAATTAAACTTAAGTAAAAATTGCATAGATATGTTTGGTGAAATATCACCTAATTTTCAATTTGTTAACAAGTTAATTATTTATAAAAACATAAGTTCAGCAGAAATTAGTTGTTGTTTTGTTTTTTATGTATAGAGGGCTTTATAAATATTTCATATAGATTACAGCTAGTGTTATGGATTATTTCTATTTATTGTATTAGTATTTGGAGAATAAAAATGACTATGGTATAGTTTTTATAAGTATATTTAAAATTAAACGTGTATGTTTATTTGAAGTTTAAGATCACTGCTGACTTAGTTTTACAGCCCTTGTTTAAATTCGTGTGAATTTCAATATACACACTTATATGTATATATTCCTAGGCGTATCCATTTAAGATAATTTCCTTTTGAATAAGGTGCAAAATTCATGTTTTTCTTTAATTAAAGTGTGGGTATTATATTCACTGAATATTTTATATATAATTTAGATAGTGTGTTGTATTGTTTCTATCTATCTATCTATCTATCTATCTATCTATCTATCTATCTATCTATCTATCTATCTATCTATCTATCTATCTATCTATCTATCTATCTATCTATCTATCTATCTATCTATCTATCTATCTATCTATCTATCTATCTATCTATCTATCTATCTATCTATCTATCTATCTATCTATCTATCTATAGATCTGTCTGTCTGTCAGTCTTTCTGTCTGTCTATCTACCTACCTATCTATCTATCTATCTATCTATCTATCTATCTATCTATCTACCTGTCCGTCCGTCACGTCCATCCGTCCATCCA
>JAQFVV010012558.1:0-19851 GCA_028023455.1 Epiperipatus broadwayi | reverse complement strand
TCTATCTATCTATCTATCTATCTATCTATCTATCTATCTATCTATCTATCTATCTATCTATCTATCTATCTATCTATCTATCTATCTATCTATCTATCTATCTATCTATCTATCTATCTATCTATCTATCTATCTATCTATCTATCTATCTATCTATCTATCTATCTATCATTAAAAACCAGTCAACATTTAGACAATCCCGATATCAATAACAATCAACAATTTCAAAACTATTGTCAAGGCACATATTAAATGGTATTAACATTAAATAATCTGAACAAATTGTGATGTAAACACTTCTATTTAGTTATTTTCTCATGCAAATTCAAAACAAGTAAATATTCGTTGCATTAATATGCTAACATTATGCTTTTTCAGTTTTATCGAATTATTTGATGAATATATTTAGTGTTAGTAGATACCATTTATTATATTATAATTTTTGTTTAGCTTTATGTACTTAAATTATATATATATATATATATATATATATATATATATATATATATATATATATATATATATATATATATATATATATGATTGGAACTAT
The DNA here is from genome assembly GCA_028023455.1 of Epiperipatus broadwayi. Lineage (NCBI taxonomy): Eukaryota > Metazoa > Onychophora > Udeonychophora > Euonychophora > Peripatidae > Epiperipatus > Epiperipatus broadwayi. Next base: position 19,298 of record JAQFVV010012558.1, on the reverse strand, counting down.
TGGATCCATATATATATTGCTTTATATTATAGTTATACTTGAGAAATCTGTCACAGCTAAATCATCTTACTTTGACAGCAATATAAGATGTTTAAACAACAGTTCACTATTTTAAAATAAGCCAGAAGCTTGTGCATTAATAATTCAAGCACACATCAAATTATGAATAACAACATAATGTAGAAAATAACATATTTCAGTAGAGGTTAGTCATAATTTCCTCTTTTTTAAATTTTTTTAAGAATGATCAGAAAACTTTGCCACTAATTGTAAAAAAAAATCACTTTTGCCCTAGAAATGTTCAATTTTAAAATCTGCATTGTTGTATTAATCCTTTGAGAGTTTGCCTGCAAGATTTCAAGAATCCTGGTGATTCTTTAGTCAATTGGACATAAATTCATTTTTTTGCTCTTATCTTTCTTTCACTTCATTGTCCAGTTTTGCATTTATTGTATGGCAAAAGCTGGATTTAAAATAATATTGCTTTACTAATTTTTAAAAACATTTCAAAATCAGTGTTGTGCCTTGAACCCTAAATCAAATAACAATAGTAGTAGTAGTAGAAGTTTTAATAGTAATATTATTAAAATTATTAATAGTAGTAATAGTAGTACCAGTAGTACTAGTAGTACTACTAGTAGTACTACTACTAGTAGTAGTAGTATCATAGTAGTCATTGTAGTCATCATAGTAGTCATAGTAGTCATAGCAGTCATAGTCGTCATCATCATAGTAGTGGTAGTAGTAGTAGTAGTAGTAGTAGTAGTAGTAGTAGTAGTAGTAGTAGTAGTAGTAGTAGTAGTAGTAGTAGTAGGGCAGCAGTAGCAGTAATAGTAGTGGTGGTAAGTAATAATAATGATGATGAGATTGATTTCAATTATGGCATTTCTTATAAACGCCTGAGTAATTTAATCATACAATTGTTTATTTTTATTTTACTTAATGCAAAAAAACTATCCATGCCAATGATTGATAATTTAACACCTATGATAATCTCTTATTTTCATTTTTATTTTAATTACATAAATTTTCAAAACACTGTAATTATCAAATGCCTTTAATTTTTCTCTTGTTTTTGAATCTCATATCTCAAAATAGCCTCAACATTTATTAAATTATTTTTAACATAATTATTTGAGATCTATTTTTTAACACTAGTATACCTAATTGAATTGCTTTTCAATACATTTTTTATATTTTTTAATCTTTGATAAGATAAAATAGTTTCAATATGGTTTATATAATTTATCAGTCCCTCTTTTAAATTTAAACACTTTTAACAAAATATTTCGTTATTTATTATTATTTTAAAATATGAGATATAATAATTTATTCTAACATTTGAGCATGATCTGTTATTATTACTTTTAATACTTTAAGTTATTTATTCTGTTTCATGTAATCCTTTAAAACTTTTGAATGTTATATTTATTGGCATTCTTAGAATACTGAAAACTAGCTCACTACTATGTGAAAGACCACATGGCAGAAAGTGAAATGTATAAGACATTATTCATTTCAGTATATATATATATATATATATATATATTAAGAAAACAAACATTCGTTTGTGTGGTCATGAAAATGTAGTGAATCAGTAATGTGTATACATCTTTATGTATAAACATCTGTTTAAAATAAATAGAGCTTGCATAGGAAAAAATATTAATGAGTAATCATTTTACTAAGTATTCAATGAAATTCAAACTATATTGTATCAATATAAATGACATCAATTATAAACTATGCAAATAATGTAAACAAACAAAGCAAAATGTCAATAAAAACACACATTACAAAACATAAACAAATATTTCTGTATCTCTAATCACTGACATCACTATATTTACAAATAATTACAATTTGTAAATAAGTTTTACAATCCACTAGCACCATTTTTCTATCTTGAAATACTTTATGAAAGCATGTTTAATAATAACATTTTTTTGATTTATGTTGAAATTGCATACATTTTTTGTTCCTTTTTTCTTTTCTGAATTTGATGTGTAATAGTATGCATAATAAAATAATTGTAACTTTAATGCTAAAATTATTTAAAAATTTAAAAGCGTATACTTAAAGTGGATATTGATTTAAAAATATCAAAACAATGAGAAAGATCATTTTTTGATAACAAATCTATTTTATTATATTTCTATAAGAGAAAAAAATTATTGGAAAAAAATGCGACAAAATTGAGGCATTGCAGTATTCATTTTATTTAAAAAATAAAATACACTAAAGTATTTTTATGCTTATTATTTAATGAATGAATGTGTTAACACACCCTCAATAAAATATATGAAAGCATGTCCAATTAAATATTATTAATTATTTTACTGCGATTATATTTTAAAAAAAATGTTCAAACTATAAACTTAATTTAGATATGCATAGTGGACATATAAAAGATGTCTTTTGTTATATATATATATATATATATATATATATATATATATATATATATATATATATATTGTGCCAGACTGTAAAACATCCATGCACAAGATGGCTGTAGTCAAAAATTTGGCACAGCTAACTTTATTGAATTCGGTGAATAAACAATGAGAGTTGTTGGTCTATATTAGATTCCCTTCTCCTTGCATACATAACTAACACTTATATATTAGTTATTTTGAAATAGTAACACACTTTATAAATGTATCATATTTATTGTAAATATTCTAATATATATATATATATATAATAACACACACTATAAGCGTATCATATTTATTGTAAACATATATGTAATATGTATATGTATAAAGATTTCGGTATATTTACTTTTTTGATAATTTTTAAAATGTTTTTTTTTTCAAAATTATAAATATTTTTTTCTATGGGTAAAAAGAATCTTCCGTTTAAAAGGTGGATTTAATTAATCTTTGTCTTTTTTTTTTGTATGTAATCAGGCAGAGTAATTTTTTTAATTAATTTGTAAATCAAATTACAAGTATGTTATCTAAAGAATGTGGGTGGTTACCACTCCAATATGGAGTCTTGAAATTCCTAAAAAGAGATTTTTGAAACATAATTAAAAAAAAAATGTACTAAAAAATAAAATTTATCTGATGCAAAAGCTCGAAGGGGGATGTAAGCAATTGCAACTTGTGGATAGACAGGGATATATATATATATATATATATATAACCCACCTGTGAGGTGTAGATATATAACCCACCTGTGAGGTGTAGGGGTTTTGTAGTATTGATTATTATTGGACTGAGAGAGTTACATGAATCTATATGTGGTGTAAGTAATTTCATATTATTGGACTGAGAGAGCTACAAGAACCTACCTGTAAGGTGTGGGGAGTTTATTAGATGTTTATTCTTTTTGGCTCAATATGCTGCCGGATTGCAGAGTATGTTGCATATAACTTTTTTTTGTTTATGGGACCTGCTGGTTATGAATGAACATAAATTTCTGTTGAATATCTTTCCCGGTGGTTTGCATAGATATTAACCAAACCCATCAACACCCATATGATGTGGAAAAACATTTAATCATATGCAGTTCAGTGATTAATCAAAAAGAAGGAAGAAATGTTTTAATCCATTTTAGGAAGAATAAGCTTACCGTGAAAGTCACCCGTATTGGTAATCTGTCTTAAAGGATCCAGTAAAGAAACATCCTTATAAATGATGACCAGATTTCATCTAATAACCTGCAGAACCATGGAGTAGAAGAACCATAACAGTGTGCCCGCCTGTTCAGATATTTAATCACCCAGATGTATGTTTTAGAGACCCAGCATATCCTGATTGAAGGACTCTACAAGGATGGCAAGGAGTTAAAGCGAATGTCACCATCCTGTCTGGTAGTTTAGTTGGTCTACCCATTAGTTTGAACTGGGAGAGCAAGCAGATAGAGATGAGTACAACAAAAAAAGAAAATGTTTCTAATATTTTTTTGGTTTATTGTTTGTATTATTAGAGTGGATATAACAAGTATAATTACTAACACATTATAGGATATACTCATTTTTTGTTGTATAAAATATTGTAAAATAATATTGCTTATACATAGATCTCACTCAAATCCACTAAATATAGGATTATTATTTTCTTGTACTTTTCCCTCATTTTTACCTTTACGTCTTATTTAATTTTAATCATGGCGGCATCACCTCACGTGGAGTGATAATAGAGCCAGACTATACATTTTTTATATAAAACAATAATATATACATAATTATAATTTTATGTACCTAAATGTAAAGGTGTATAAAATCTTAAAAGTTTATATAAGCAAATGGGAAAAGTTCAAGGAGTTAAATCTGTGTATAACTTATTTCATTATTTTGGGGGATTTATAAAATAAAACATTCATTGTTTTGTGCAGGGAGAGGGGAGTATAGATCACACCCATTGACATCCATCTTTGACAATTTTGTATTTTATGGCAAATAAGTTAACTTACGTATAAGTTAGAAAATGAATTTTGTTTGTTCCTTTGTTCGTTTTAATCTAAATGTAGATTTTGAATATAAGGATTAATTTATTATTGTGTAATTATATGTAGAATCATAAAATTGAAATAGAAAGCTGTATAATTAATTTATGACTCCATATTATAATGTTTAAATATATATGTGGTGGAGGGGGGTTTAGTTAAATAAATGGTATTATCTCATATTTTATTTGTTTATTGTATAATTTATTGTAGAATAAAGAAAAATAATAATAAAATGCAATCACCTATTTGCAATATTTGCTTACCATGGCTATAAAATGTTATAGAAAAACTTACCCAAAGTGCCTGAGATAGGGAATTATATTTGAGCTAGTCATCGAGATATTATATCGGGAGTTGAATTATAATATACTTTTCACCCAGTTTTCCTTCATCCAAATAAAATGTATGTCCAAGAACAGAAAAGAAATTTCTCTTTGCATACTCTCTCAACAGATAGAAGGGTAAATTATTTAACATTTTACTTTCTTTTATTATGTTGCTAAGGATTGTCAAATTAGTACAAACAATCTTTTAAAGGTATGTGAAGAGTGAGGGAAAATGTCTACTGGGCAAATAGATATTGGGGTGGAAGTATAAATAGTTTAACAAGGGAAAATTTTGATTTTATTTGAAATCAAATTTCTTTTTTCTAATAATTAATATAAGTAATACTCATTTGTATTTAATCCTGGGTATTATCGAAGATTATTATCAATCTCCCATTTTAAAATGTACACAGATATATATATATATATATATATATATATATATATATATATATATATATATATATATATATATATATATATATATATAATATCATTTTATGCAAATGGATAAGGTGTATGGGAATTTGAACCAGTACAATATATAATTATTTAATTATAGTAATGTTAAAATATTGGAAACTGAAAGAAATAATAATAAAAGAAAAATTAAAGAAGCAATGTTAATATATAAATACAAGCAAAATTTAATTAATAGACAAGCAGCAAATGTTAAGATCACGGAATTATGGGAAAGCTGACATTTTAAAAGTATTAGTTGACAAAAACTACAAAGATAGTTTAAAGTGCTTCTAAGTGATGGTTATATATATATATTTATAAACTTATAAGTACTGTATTTTCTAATATTTATTTATAAATTTATGTATATTATTTTGAAGAAATAGAGACATCAATCTGTAATATTATTAATATATATATATATATATATATATAGCATGCGTGCATACTGAAATAACTAACTTTGTTCAACAATATTGCATATTCTACTCTATTCAATGTTTAACAACATAAGCAATAATGTTTGATGTATGATGTACACAAGGGGATAATGAAACCACTGTTTTACTACAAAATATTTGTATCTCTAGATAAACATATTGTATAAAATGTTTTAGTAGCTATACTTTTTCTTTTATAAAAAAAATATGAATTTTTACATTGATTGTCTGTCATTTTGTTTTTTACACAGCAAGAGAATGGTAATTCCTAAATCATAATTTATTAAAATAAAGCATGTACTCTGTAAAATTTATTTTTGATAAGTTGTTTTATTTTTGTAATAACTAACTAATAAAACTTCGATTCTATTTAATAATGCTCTTAATCTTATTTTTTTTAAAAGCTAAATTTCACATATGTATTGATTTTTGATAAATACAGTTCATATTAAATAAAAAAATGTTTATAAAAAGTGTAATGTCCAATTTATTTCTGTAATTTTAATAATATAAATGATTAAATCTTTTTTAGCAGATATTGCTTTTTTATGTTTATGATAAATGCTATCATTATATTGAATATGTCAAAAAATGAGGTTATTTTTTTTTATATTGAGTAAACAAATAATATTTGTAACTTATGTTTAGTAACAATTGATTAAATAATGTTGATTATTAATGGCACAATTCACAAAATCATTTTTCTTTTAAAATGACTTACAATTATAATGTCTCTATTTTTTAATTGCAATAGATTTTGGATGTATGACTAATGAGAGTACTAGTATTGTCTTAAAAAATGCTGGATAAAAAAAAAATTTGGATAAAATACATTAATCATATTTGAATTATGTCATCAGATCATAATATTATATATTGTGTAAACAGTAAACTTTGCACTGAATCATATATTTTTATTATAAGCATTACCATGTTATCCTTGAAGGACATCAATTAAATCACCATGACAACATCAATTAAGATTATGGTCAATATAATAATTACTTTTAAAAAAGGTTTGAAATTTTTTAAACACCTTTGTAGCAAATAACTAATTGTGATTTCAAATAATGAGTACAGATTGATAATGATAGTAATGGAAAATCCTAGCATAACAGACCATTGCTCAGAGTAAAAGTGTTTATATATTTTTAAGCAAATGTATAATTTAGGTAATATAAATTATCTATATATTAGAACTAGATTAATATTTTTTAAATTAATTATTAGTGAAAATTTAAAAATAATTTGCATGACTTAAAAAGTTATGGTTTCATCCTACATATGTTAATATTTAGAAGTAATAATTTGTCAACATTAATTATGTTTTTTTCTGATATTGATCTAAACATATTATGATCGTGTAATTATTAGCTAAGATTATTATTAGGTAAAATTATCCAAATGAAAATTTTTCCAAGTAATTATTATATAATGCATTATAAATCTCTTTATTATATAAAACATATTGAAGCCATATTGAGTGAGTTAGGATGTATGCATACAACATAATTGTCAACATTTTTAGGTATTTGTTATAGTTGACAATATTTTCCTTCGAAAGGATCTTTTTTTTTTTTTTGCTATATCTAGGGAACTAATTTTTAGGTGTAACGCTATTTAAAGAATAGCTTTGACTTGAATCCATATATCAATAGAATATTTATTTATGCATTAATATTGATTATATATATATAAGTATGCGTAAATATAAAAGTTATTACTTTACCTTGTTGAAGTTTCTTGAAAAATACGGTCGATTTTGCGAAAATAATTTAAATCTGCTGAATAAATTTTGGTGTTTTCATTTATATTCAGATCTCCCGTTTTCAAATGAAGAAATTCTTTCCAATTAACCTAAAATATATAAGAAAAGAAAATGATTCATTTATATATACACACATATGTACATAATTTCAAGCCATTTGAGATACAACTTTTTTTAATTATACTAGGCAACCATAGTGAAGCAGGACATCTTTTATGCGTATGAATATTTACACATAATTTTAATAAATGCCTTGAAATTAATAATTAATAATTGAGAAATATTTATCAGTTTTTATGGTACAAATCCGAAGATGTACTATACGTAGAACGACATTTACCGGTAATTTATGTATAAGGAATTAATTGTTTAACTTATATGTCAGAAGCGATAGGCATCGTGACTCGCACAACCGTTTAATGTGGCTCGGATTGCACTCTTCAAGAAAAATTGATAAAATATTTTACGTTCCTTGACGCCACATGCGCACACTAAAAAAAACATTTTTACAATACAAACGATAACGATGTGCAGTGTCAGGTTTCACATTAAATAAAATAATTAAAATATAATTTTCCTGTAATTGTAATTTATATGTATGTTACCAAATTTTTAATAAATAAAATGTATTTACATTTTTTTTTTCTTTTTAACATATTACACCAGTTTTTTTTTTTAGTTTGTGAATTATGTTTATAAATGTAATATGAAAAATGCAATATATAATTGTGGTTCCCCGAATTTTTTTAAATTCTCAACTGGCTCGCGTCAAGTTAAAGGTTGGGCATCCCTGTTCTAGACTATACGCTCTAAAATATTTACACTATAGCGAGCTCTTATTTCTTGATGAATATATATATAGAAGAGATATGAATCTCCATACGTAAGTTTTACACTCAATCACTCTAATTCAACTGACAGAAGGGAAGTTCACTCTTATCTCTAAATAGAAGCTTTCATTCTTATTTAAATACCAAACAAACAGCACACTAAGAAGATACATTTTAAATTTTAGTTGATAAAGTAATATATGTAAAAACGTCGACCATATTTCGACATTTTTATTATTTCAATCTGTTTCATCAATTTGTATATAGTAAATAAAAATAGACAGACAAATCGAGAGACGCTCACACAGAAAAAGATAGAGAGCAAAATTGAGACAGAGAGAGGGAAGAGAGAGAGAGAGAGTGCGAAATAGAAAGACGCACGGAGAGGGAGGGGGAGAGAGGGAGAAAAGATTAAAAAATAGAAAAGTTTCATTTATATTTAATTATTACATTCATAGCAAAATACTAAACTCACCGTGACTAATAATATTATTTTATATCATTACATACATTTTTATTGTATAAAATATTTATTGATGCAATGTCTTAAAATTTTTTTAATATAATGTATGGAAATAAATAGAGAACTTTTATTGTAAAGAAAATTCAATAGCAAAATTAGTAATCATCCTCATTTTAATTAACTATTTAAAGGTGCACATTGAGATTTACTGAATATGATTTAATGCATTGATAGATAAAAATTAGTAAATATTAAAAAAATAAAACATGTACATGTGTGTATAGTGGGGTAAAATAAAATATAAATTAAAATAAATTCAATGTTTTGCAATATCTGTTTTAACAAGGAAAAGTAAAAAATAATAAATAAAAGATTTTTATATACCATTAAATATAAATATTAAAATAAAAAATAAGTCAAGCGTTGTTAGCCGGGAGAGCAGCGCAGCAGCCTTGCAAGCAAGCAATTGGTTGCAGACGGTTGTTGGGGATTCGCCTCCCTGACGATGCTATGACATATGGAAAAAAAACCAAATGTCTTCATTGCTTGTAGAGTTTATTGGAAGTTTGAATGCTGGAATATCAGAAGTGGAATATGGCTAAAGATCTTACGCTCTAGAATCTAACACTCCAAGGTCTGGTACTCTATAATGACATTAAATTAGCAGGGCAAAAAATTAAAAATCATAACATAAAATAAAATACAATACAGAAATTTATTTTCAATATTTTTACACACATTTCAAACAATTTGTTTGCAAGAAAGGTGGATGAAATATTTAAAGCAATATGTAATCTTCATAACTTGTTGACTTGAGTTCTGATGAAAATGTATAATAAACATAAACTAATTAAATGCATTGAGCCTGCTTGTGGCAAAACACTACCAGGATCAGTACTGAGTAAAATTATGTAACACAGACATGCTTATAATGATGGCATAATGTGCAAATAAGGCAATTAGATATTCCATTTTGTGGACAATAGACCACATGAATCCTTTTTTGGTAATGGAATGTGGATTCTTTGCAATTACCCAAACCTCTTTGTATTTTCTTTTTTTTTTTGTCATCTCTTTCAGAACAAATTATTCTTACAGTGGATGAAGAAAATGTGTGACCTGTGGCACATTCACTATTCAGATATATCTAACAGTATTCAAATTTTTTTTAGCTCTGTTGTACAAATATGCATGTTGGGCAATTTTCACGGACCTATTTGCAGCAAATTTATTGTAATACTCAGAGTTTTAGGATGGGTTACTATATGTGATTTTATACACCACCTGAAAATCATGCTCTATCAGTATCTTGTTTTTAGTATTGTTCAATAAATTATTAAGAGAAGGTGACAATGTAAAGTGTACCCTGTAAATCTTTGTACTTTTGATGAAGTTCTCTTTAACATATGAGGGGAAGCCCAAAAATAGACAGAATCATTCTCTTGTTTGTGCACTTGTTGTAGTATATACTTCTTCTGTTAGATACTTTTTGCAGAAACTCTACTGCATAAATCTGCAAAGTGACAACACTCTGTGAAATTGTGGCATCATGTAACATATTTTTGTAAAGTACATTTCCATATCTGTCAATTTTTTTATAGTAGTTGAAAAAGTAAAAACAATGTGAAATTCTGTTTTTGTTTGCAGATAACGATAAGGAAAATATTTATAATGCTTGAAACAGATTTTAAACATGCTGATCTCATAAAAAACACAAGTTTATGAGTGGTTTAATTGAAATTTTAATTTCCCCCTGTCCCAAAATACTTAGTAAGTAAAGTCCAAAGTCAAAGCAATGCTAATTTTGTTCGAATGCAAACATCATTTTTTTCTCATATTTAATTTGTAATGTTCCGGCATTTTATCTATAATTTCTGAAACATTTCCATGATGCAATAAAAAGTAAACATTTCATTTTGTGGCAAAGTCAGCAATGCAAGATTCACCATAACAAAAGAAAATCTGTCAAAGCCTTGAGTGTGAAACACTTTTTAATTAAAATCAGCACATCCCAGCTTATTTATCAGCTATATTTGCTCAGTCTTGTTTTGTATAAGTTTTTTTTTATCTCTTGAATGAAAAATGTTTTTTTTTTTTTTTTTGCAGACATAGAAATGGTGGTAGTGGGGGGGGGGTGATAGAAGCTTTAAAATGCATCATTTCCAAACTACTTTGAAAAATGACAAACATCAGTACATTGCATTAAATAGATTATACTTTTTAAAGGTATTCAATTTGCTAAATCTAAAAATATATTTACTTTTATTATGAAATTCCAGTTATTTTTGAGTTTTCCCTTATATATTCAACTTATTCAATACTCCTATATAATTGATTTAAAGTAAAATGTAAGCTATTGTGAACACCTCAGATTACCTCTATTTATTGCTTGCACATAATTTGCTATTATAAATTCATATTAATGAGTAAATTTAATTCAGACAAATATTTTCACTTAACATTTATACACATTATAAAGATAGATCATTGGAAGAGACCATTATAAGGAAACAGTATTTAATGAGCTATGGACTATGCTTTATTTAAGGAATCAAAAAATACTATTATCCATTGATATTGCAATTTATATGGGGCAAAAAAAAAAGAATTATAAAATATAACATAAAAAACAATGATGTAATTATTAAAGGTAAGCTTAGTTTTCCACTGCTTTCATAAACTCTGTGGCTAACCACAAGTGGCACCTGTAATAAAAATTAACACTAATAAGATAAATTATCACAGCAAATGATTTAATGCACAATAATTTTAATCTTTAAATATTATAGATTCAACTTATTGCATGGATCATAATAAACATTTATTAAGTAGAAAACGCTGCTTGTTTATAGAACGTGCTAAAGTTAGTTATTTTGATAACTAACTTTCACATGTTCTATAAACGAGCAGCGTTAGTTATTTTTCCATGTAATTTTGTTTAAAAATCACTATATTATTAATTATTAGTTCAGTATAAGGTAATGTGGATTATTATTACATGTAATAATTTGAATTAGTGCATATGAAATACTGGTTTAAAAATATGGATCTTAGAATGATCAAGTTCCATGTTTAGCTTTATCAATGAATATTGGTTTATTTAAAAATAAACTTTAAATATAGGTAAACTGTTCATGTTTTTAAAATATTTATTGACAGGATAATGCATACTTATAGTGCATGTGGAAGGTTAATGTCATACCCTAAACTTTTGTCTGTGTTTAAAGATTGATACATTATTAATTATTACATCTATATAAAATGATGTGGTTCATTATTCCACATAGCAAAAATTGAAAAAGTTTCATTTTGGTGAAATATAAAATTTGATAAAGTACATGTAATAAGCCGATTTAAAAATATGATTCTTAATAAGATTAATCTCCATACTCAAGGGAAGTTGATTTATTTAAGAATAACCTTTAGATATACATGGACTAACCATTATTTTAAAACGTTTATTGACAGTAAATACATATATGATGCTTATTTATAGTGCATGTGTGAAGGTTAGTTTCCTTCTATATATCATTTCACACATACTTAAAAATTGCTATATTATATATATGTAATAAATTAAGTTTGGATGTCAATATTCTTTCCAAAACTATATGTAATATTGTAATATTTATACACCTGGATCTTGTTTTATGTGGATTTTTTAAATGTGATTTTGAAGTTATGTGATTCATGTTTCTTCTTAATATTTTTTTATGTGGTTTTCGTTTATGCGATAAAGAAGTTCATATTTCACTTAAAATCAGGATTTCCCCATTTTATATACACATATTATATATTACATACTTTAAATGCCTGTTGGAAAAAGGTTTGGTAATAAATTTAGATACTGTAGAAGTTTTAGAAAAAGATAATAAAACAAAATTGGAACCTGTTCGTTTCACAGCAAAAATGATTCGAAAAAATCTTCAACTTTCTAATCAATTGGACAATCATTTTCTTGTTAAAGAAACAAATTATGAATGAACTCTTAAATTCCACTGAGAACTAAATAGTTGTATGCCTGGATATCACAATCTTCATAAACAATTAGTAAAATCATCATCTCAAAGCTTAATCACTGATTACATTGTCAACAAAAAACCATTAACTTTTAGGCTAAAATTTTTTTTATTGGCTGAGTGAATTAAAGATTTAATCTTTTGATTGGGTTCAATTACAGAATCATTAGTATAATATATTTGTCTTTTAATATTAAATTCATTTGTAAAAAGCAAATTAATAATTTGTCAGATTATGAAAGTAAACAAAATTTTTTTCAAAAATAAATTTCTATTTATAATTATAAAAATATTATATAGTGGATAACCTAAAAAGAACATTTGTAACATATTAGAAATTGCTGCATATGTCATTGATTTCTTTCTCAATTTACATTCCTGTAAATGTAAAAAAAAAAATAAAATCTTAACTATTTTTTTAAAATAATTATATTTTCAGCAGATATTATCAAAATAATTTATAATATGTAAACAATTGTATGCCATTTTGTCAAAAAACATTGTGAATTAATTAATACTGGCACACTGTTTAACCCCAAAATTAGTTTATTTAGATCATATAACCATGAAAATATTAAATATAATATATATATACTTAAAAAGCCTATTCCTGACATTTTAATATCTTAGCCTTATTTTCAACTTTAGAATAAAGGCTTTTTAAACTTGAATCCAATTTTTCTATATCCTCTATGTCTCTTCACCACATCACATTAGCAAACTTCATTAAATCATCCATCCATCTTTCATGTGGTTACTTTCTACATCTTTAAAAATATTTTGGAATTTAATATAAAATCTTTATTTATTTATTTATTAGAATATTTAGTAGCAATTTCTTCAGTTTACCTCCATTTAATTGCTTTTATTTATTAAATAACGCCTCTGCTAACTATTTGATCTCTTACTCATGTAATTTATTTTATGTCTCTTTTTGTTTTTTATACTTGATTAAGTAGAGAACATCTCCTGCATTGCTCTTCTGTTAAGTTACCAAATGTCAGATTTATAAATAAGTAAGAACCAGTAAAATATATATACTAAAAAGCTTTATTTTTAAATACTAAGTTATTTCTATCAAAAGTATTTCATCTAAGTTTAATATTATGATTAATTTTAACCAGTATATTTCTATCTGTATTAATCAGATTAAGATTATATGTAGTAGTTATTGTTAATTTATTGTAATGTATTATTATCATTCTTTACTTTTATATTGTGAGGCATTTGAATGAACTTTAGTTTAGTCCTTTTAATATACATTATTATTCTTACTTGTTTTACATTCACATGATAACTCTTGCAACACTTTATGCAGGCTGAAGCATTATTTGCAAAAAAACAAACAAAAAAAAACAAAAACATGTTATCTATAGAACATACTTGGCTTAAATGATCTCATTTTACTGTTAAATATTTAACAACTATTTTAACTCCCAAAATACATTTTGTATAAGTCTGTAACAATTTTGCAGATATGTGATCACTCTGTCAGATACCCATTTCAATGCTAACTTCCTTACTATCATCATATAATTTCATCATTGCTATTGTAGTTTGATAAATGATTTTGAAAATATTATATTTTGGATCTATATATTGATGATCTAAATCTTTAATGATTGTGAATATATATATATATATTGTAACAGGATATATATATATATATATATATATATATGCGTTCCATTCAAATTTTAATAGTAACTTTTTTTTATCTAATACAGAATTAAAAACAAACTGTCAAAATGCACAAATAACGAATTATTAATTTATTAATATGTTAGATTGATTGAAATATTAAAATAAGCTTTAAAAAATAAATAAATTATAGAATCGAAGCAAAGATTCTAATCTTTAAATAAAATATATAATAAAAAACCTTTTGATTTTAATAATAGCGAAGAGTTTTTAATCTTAAAAAGAAAAATTACAAACAGATCCTTAGGGCAAAATGACCATGGAAAAGAAAATGATTATGAAATAGAAACAAAAGACTTGCTTTTCTCGCTCAAAGATATGGGCACAGATCTCAGTGGAAAAATTTACTTAGCCATAAACCCAAAATCTTACCTTGGACACAAAGAATAAACCAATAAAATACAGACATGAAGTATGTTTGATGAATCCTGCATTCCAGAGATAAGGTGCCTAGGGACTATAAAAGAGAAATCCAAAACAATAATTAGTTAGTTGGAGATTAGAAAAATTAAAAATTTAAATTCTTTCATCTGTTGCAGAAAAGTTAAAATAAATATTATCGATGTCATCAAAAATGTAATGAGCTTCATCGTGCTTCCTTCGGTGCGGCCGGCCGAAGGTAGCTTTCCTATTCACGGATCCCAGTATCAAACCACTGGTGCTGTATGCAGAAATCTTTGTAAATGCATCTTCATAAATTGTCATTGCCCACAAGAAATGGATCTTTTATAAATTCAGATCTTCATCGCAAAGGAACGAGCCCGGAGAAAGAAAGGAAAGTATACATTATAAACAAAAAACATTATAAACTCTTAATTTAAAATCTCAGAACTTTATTTTCCTTTAAAGATGATTTATAGACTTTCTCTCTGAATCAAATCTAAACTCTATAAACTTTAAAAAAATTTAAGTCTTATCAAAAATTGAAACATAATCTTTTAAAATATGTGTTATATGTTTTCATTTATGCTAAGTGTAAGATCTGTTTGTAATGGGGCAGGGGTTTGCAATTGCAAACTTAAATTTAAAAAATAGAAACACATCGTTATTTGTGCATTATTAAATTTTAAAAATAGGTTAGAAATAGTATTTCTAGAATAAAAATAAGTTAAATATAATGCTCATTTTAAAAGGATTTTAAAACTAAACTAAATATTTTTTTTTTATTAAATTAATAAAATAATTTAAATGTTAGTTGAGTATATATGGCTGCTAGATCAGTTTAAGTATATGTTAGTTTAAAGAGGATTTGATTTCGAACTATTTGTTTGTAGTTGTGTCAATGCTGGTGGAGAGATATATGGACATTTATATCAATGTAATGTGAAGTATGTTAGCACCTAGGGTGATGAGTCCAACTGAATGCATGACCCCAAAGAGGTAGTCATACCGTTGAAATGGATGCAGACGTATTTCCTGCACCATTGATCCATTCCAGCTCTATGGATTTTGGACGATAAGCTGGCAAGATAAGACCACTCTCCCATCCATACGTAGCATTTCTTTTTATTATTTTATATGCATGTTTCCTTCGCCTGACAGATGCACATTCCTGCGGGACGAAGGCCATGTCTTCTCCAATAATATCGCACTGTTCAGACGCACATTCCTGTCGATGTGATTCTGTGCTAACATGTTCACATTGCATTGGTTGCTGATATATATCTGGAAGCGAGTATTGGTGTGGCTGCGGATTTTTAGTCTGGAGTCAAGTGATTTGAAAATTTGTGAGTGCATCTAGGTAGCTCATCTATACTCAACATTCTAAAATTTAAAATTAAAGTTAAAAACAAATAAAATAATAATGGAACAGAATCAAACATAAATTTTTTCTTGTGTTATAAAAATTAATTTTTTAAAGTTTGTGTGTTATTAATTATATACGTAAATAAAATATTTTTTGTGTTATTAAGCTCATCTATACTCAACATTCTAAAATTTAAAATTAAAATTAAAAACAAATAAAATAATAATGGAACAGAATAAAACATAAATTTCTTCTTGTGTTATAAAAATTATTTTTTTAAAGTTTGTGTGTTATTAATTATATACGTAAATAAAATATTTTTTGTGTTATTAAAACTGATAGTGCTTGCTTTTTTTTATTCTTTATAATTATATATTTTAATTAAATATATAAGTTTCTGTGTCTACTTGAGCTAGTGACTTGGGCTGGTGGTCGCAGTCTTAACAGCACGTATCTGTCGACTTTATAAATTTTCTAGGTTCAAAGTAGCCTAGTGGCGCTCTGTTGGCAGATGTGGTAAGGCTGGATATTTCATCATTCATCTCTGACCGTTATAATATATATATATATTCATAATTTATTAATCAAAAACATATATCTCATATTCAGTGGTTATTTATATAATTTATTTCAATACTTCTATGTGCAGCAACTATTTTAAAATCCAATTTGTTCATTTACCTGTTCACTCTATACAATTATAATTGTATTGGTATATATTTTTAGGAATGATATACCTTTTTGAACTCTGATTTAATCAATTTGCTTTATTGCCAAATCTGCTTTGCACATAATTAGAAATATTGAATGAGACATGGACTAATATTTCAATCTGTTTGTACCTTCACCTAATTAATATTATGTTTCATAAGAATTGAAAAAACGTAATAAAAATGGATTTATTTTTATTTTTTAAAATTTGACAACATTGGGCAAGGCATGATTGAATCAGCATCGTGAAAGTAATTTATCATTCCAAGCAATTATATATCATTGCTGCTACATTTAACAGTCTTTACAGCTTTGCTATTTGTTTGTTTATTTATAAATGTATTGTATTATTAAAAATTGAATCATTTTTCATTTACAAATAAATCGAATGTATAATTTAATCAGAACTAGGAAATCTTTCAATTGTATATTTGATAAAAATTATTTAGAATGATTCAGAATAAAAAAAATTACATACAAAGGAGATACCATGGGCATACTGATAACATGTCCTACATTAATCAATAATGACCAAAATTATTAATATACAGTATGCTCTTAAGATGGCTACCTTTATAAAGGGACTTGTATGTGATGTGATGTGATACACTGTGACTTCTCTTTAAATGGTGTCAGGAATCTCTCAACAACTATGCCCAGAGAAACCTGTTAACCGCTTTACCTTCTCTTTCCATTCCCCATCTTATGTTTTTCCATAATTTACTCCATTCCATTTCCACAATATAATCTTTGTAAACTCTATGGGCCTTTATATCAAAATCCCCCTTATCTTTTTCTGATGTGATGTGATGCATTGTGGCTTCTCCTTAAACAAAATCAAGAATATCTCAGCAATTATGCCCAGATAAACCTGTTAGCCACTTTATGTTCCATTCCCACTCTAAATTTTCCCATATTCTACTCCATCCTGTTTCCACAACATAATCTTTGTCAACTCTATAACCTTTATATCAAAATCCGCTTTATCTTTTCCCAAACCCAGCATAAAAACCAATAATTCAATTTCTGTATAATCACTTTATTCATATTTATTATTCCATAACTTCATTATATGTACCCTTTATGTTTTCAAGCATTTACATTTAATTAACAAATGCCTAATATTTTCTATTTCTTCCTTATATAATTTACAAAATAAATCACTCATTTTTTTTCCATTTACATGTATATTCTCTTGTAGCTAAAGATCCTGTTTGAGCCTTAAATAATAAACTACTTTCCTTACTATTACCATATATTAACTCACACCTAATATTCTGTTTATTTCTATATATATTTAAACTATTTTTACTCTCCATACTATTTCTCCATCTCTCTAACTCCCTATTCTTTATTAATAATCTATTCTTTTATCTCATTTATTACTACTACAACCCTCAACAATCCTCTTAACACAATCATCTTTTGTACAAATATACTGATATAAATTCTTTATCCAAATCTTTTGCATACTGCATTACCTTTCTCACCCATCTTGTTACCTGCACTTTACTTATAACCCATCTAAATACTATTTTAGCTATTCTTTTATTATCCATAAACTGCAATCTACCAAACATTTTCATTTTACTTTTTGCATCTCTCATATGAAAACTTGACCATCCCATTTCTCCATGAATTGCCTCCCTTGCTGTCCATACTTTCTTCCTACTTCCCTTTGAACTTTTTTTAAATAATTTAATACCTCTTTACTAACATATAATGCATCATTACCATATGTTAACCCTGCTACTGCAACTCCTTTCCATATAATTCTAGCTACATCATATTTATTATATGAAAACACTGTTAATTTCTTTATCAATCCCTTTTTTTTCTTTGCTTCATTTATCAATTTTTTCTCCCATTCATCCAAATAATTTTTCTGATTACTTAAAATAATTTCCAAATAACTATATCTATTCACCATCTACTGAATTGTTCAAGAAGGAATATGGGATGACAGTGTCCATGCAACTACTGTTTTTGAAAAATTTTAAACTGAAATTAGGCCCTGCAAAGAAGTAATTTCAACTAAAGTAGAGGATCCTGAAGTTAGTATTCCAATCTTCAATCTGAGGAATATGTGGAATTCAGGTGTACAGGTCACATTTTAAGCAATGACAGTTTCGCCATCTTGGACAAAAGAAAATATTAATGTTGGAATAGATTACTAGAGGGAAAAATTAAAGGATGTTGTTGAAAGTTGACAGTCAATTTACTGTACTGCATTTTGTGTTTTTAATTCAGTAATGCGATTAACTTAAAGAGAATCATGATTAGATTTGATTTTTGTTAAAGTGTTGCTTTTATCAAGTTGCTAGATCTTAAGCATGAACAGATTTTCAAAGAGTTTTTGTAACAGATTAT